>CM046834.1:16522123-16959623 GCA_025618425.1 Heliocidaris tuberculata
TGTATAATGGAAGAAAAAGAAAATGAATAGAGTAATTTATATAGAATGATGATTTTTTTTTTTTACTCAGGTTAGTTTGATGCCTGGATAAATTGTTACTTATCAGCATGTAACTCACTGTTTGAGCACCAGGGCCTCATTTCATAAAACTTGTTATCTATAAAGAGTTACAATATCAGTTATAAGCTACTGAAATACTCACATCTGATTGGCTGAGAGCAAATATGTCATAGAAATGGGCAGTTGTTATTGATAACAAGTTTTATGAAATGGGGCCCATGTTATGCATCTATTGAGATATATAGTTATTTTGTACTTGATGTGTATTCACATCTAAGGAAGATGATGTAATAATGAACAATTCAATAATTGTATCCTTGTCCACAGTCAATATTTTAAAGAGAAGGTCGAGTTCTGGGAAAGGTTAAAAATAATTTGTGAGCTTTCTCATTCCTTTTTATGTCAGTTTGGAAGAACATCGTAGTAGAAATATCCTCTGAAATGGACTGCTCCTCAAATGCCCTCATATTTGAAACATGATTAGAAATAGCTGAAGTGTTTGGACCAAACATTCATGCCACATGTTTGTGAAGTCCCATATACCCATTTCTGTGTGCAGTGCATGTGCTCTTCAGTGACATAAGGTCAATTTCTTATCATTTTGATGATTCTAGAGCATCGCAGTATACACCAATTCTTATGTAGACATGATCAACCTTTCCCATTTGCTTTGAGACAGTTTCTTTCACAATGTAATCTCAAGACCAGAACTCAGTTTTATCTTTGAAGTGAGAAAGTATAGTTATACAGTAGCCCAATTATTTAATCTTTAATCTTGTTTTGATGAAGAGACAGTTTTCTCTAGATCACATTTTCATTTCACAATGTCATTGCCTTTATGGCATATCATCAATCAGATCTTCATGCAAGTTACTTAGGGAACAGGACATTTCACTTTCTACAATACCATGGTTTTCTTGATACAGTCTTCCCCACTCCATCAGGCACCTATCTCATGAAACACTTCAAATTATCCTCACTACAAATTCTCTTTCAGCATCTGTGGCAGGTTGTCCCTTAAAACAATGAAATCTAATTAGTGTGTAGGAAATCAATATGGAATGTCAGATAGTGAGATCTGGATAGATGGTTGATATACTAACAGTCAGTTAGTGCACTACTAATCTTATTATCCCATCTTCTATTACAAATCTCCACACCCAGACATATGAATAGAACCTGGATTTTAAAAAATACATTAGAGATATTACGTCATTAATTTGAATTTAATTTGATACATCCTGAGAATTAATCAGTATTATAAGGTGGTCACATTTCTCGGGTTATACACTGTTGAAACTAATAACCTTTTGTAAATTTTGTTTGAAAATTCTTTTTCTTTGTCAAGTAATTCCTGATAGAAAAGGATTTGGTTTTAGCAACTCTTTTTCATATATTTTATAGATGTAATTCTTATTAGATTCTGTTTATGCTACGAGGACACTGTAAAGTTTATACTAATGCAAAAGAGTGGAAATGGTCAATGTCCTTCAAAGAATGGAATAAAATATTAGCTTACATTCAAGATTCATTTATTTGTCTATTGACCCTTCGAAAAGGAAACTGGTATAATCCTGTTTAATGCCCTATCTTTTCATTAGTGATTTCTCTCATGATTTTCATAAATACACAATGCTGCACCATCAGGGATGCTGCAATTAAGATATAGCAACGTTAATGCAGGGAACAAAAGGTGAAAATTAAATTGGTTCCAGCGCGGCTGGATGATGACAATAGGCTCACAGATGCTGAACATTCTGTTACACCCTAGTAAAGCGATGCAATATCGCAAACTGGGAGGCAATTACGCTAACCCCAACATACAATCAGATAAATCTTTAAACCAGAATCACTATATATTCTCCTATTCCTGTTGGGGCACCCCACCGTGCCTCGCTTTAGCTAATCAATGATAATTAACGACTGAGATCAATATTGGTTTTTCTGTAGTATGATATCTAGATAGGGACTGTACGCTATGACTAATTCCGTTCAGGGATTCAGACTTTCCACACGGTTTTCATTATATGCCACACCGGAAATGAGAAGGTTGCCTTGTGATTTCCGTTTATCATCTCTAGCGAGACAGTTATTTTCATATTTTGTAGCATAAGCATTTTTCTGTTGACTGGGTTAGTACATATGGGACAAAGTCAGTGTTGAGGGGAAAAATGCCGGATAAGAAACTGAATCAGCATTAAATTTCCATATTGAACACAGAGTTATTTATATATTCTTATATGTTTATACCTGTAAATAATTTTGTTTATATTCCACATACTAAGAATCTTGCTGTTAGATTGGTCAAAGGTAATCACGTGATAAAATGTAGTTTTCCCCATCAATCACGCGAGAAGAAAAGTTTGTGACCTTGATGGACATGGTACTTATGTGTTTCGCTGATCTCTTCAGTCCATATAGAGTCACAATGCGTTATCAATATTTTGGGTACGTGCGAAATGAAAGTGTGTGACCTTTACGAATAGCTCCATAAGCGTACTAAAATAAGCTTTAATAAGTGCGCATTGCCCATTCGCACGCTTAAATAAAACACATGTGCGCACCCAGGAGGGGGTTTATGTAATGGTTTAAACTTCTTTTGTGAATTCGGGCCTAAACGTCTTTTTCGAGAAGGAGACAATAATTGTCTTTCTTGTACCAGTTAAATGTTTCACATGTGGAAAATAAAGCAAATAATCACCTTTTGGTTTCAGGCGATGAAACGTACTATCACTTCCTCGGCGATCTGAATGTATACGCTATCTTTCCTCAGCCTCGCTTCGGAAAGATTGCTACATCCAGATTGCCTCAGAAGTGATAGTTTGTCCCATCAGCTTCACCAACTGTAATTATTTGCTTAATATCGTCTGTTTGAAGCTAGAACTCTGTACAAATGATAGGACTTAACACCTTTCTGGCTCCAAACAGACAATGTGGTCATTCAGGCAGAAAATATGAGTGTATGGAAGCATTCATTGATAAATCATTTCTTTAACTGTTGGCTTTTTTGAATGTTTACATCTCAGAATTATTTAATACCTGAGTTCCTGTTGAATTTTTAAAGTTTAGCCAGTAATAAATCAAAAGGGCTTTCAAAGAGGCTTTCAAGAATTTAAAGAATTACTTTGACCAATGCCTTTTCCTGTATTTTATAGAAGTTTAACCCCCTCCCCCTCCCCCCTTCCCCCCCCCCCCCCCTGCAAAAAAAAATGTTTTGATTGATTAAGTGTTGTATCAATCATTTTTATAGGTCACTACTCCTTTAGGTATCTGTAATCAAATGCCACATCGTAAGAAAGTAAACTTTCTGGAAGGAGATCAGAGTTTTGGGGAAAGAAAGAAAAGTTAAGGTCCTTGTTATTAAAGAGAATTATGATTCATGCAAAAAATTGCAGAAATGGCCATTCAGAAAGTCAATTACTCAGTGAAATCAACTCCAGAGTTGAAGCAGAGGTCTATCTGTCATTATCTTTACTGATCAGTAGCAGTCTTTCACTCTTCAGATTGGTAATTTCCTTAATTGAATCTCTGCTCTGTAAATTGAAAAGCTTGTCCTTTCAGACTAAACAATTCAGACCTTACCTAAATCATTGCAAGCATGACTGAAAAAAGAAAAAGATGCAGTATCACTATCACTTATCGGTGTGTTGAAACAGAATTAGTCATGTAGCCAATTAAAATAACTGCGGATTAATATTGACTGTTGATTAGTTAGTCGTAATGAGTGTAGTTAGATAATGTTGAATGGATAGAGTCAATCAGTTAGATTGGGTAATTGGTTTTGAGAGTAATACCACATATTGCAATAGAGATAGAGAGGCTTGTACATGATTATACAATATCACAATGTACAGATGGATGCCTTTGAAATTTTGAGTGGATAATCGAGTGCTATTATGTAGTATTGATTTAAAGCTTTTATAGAATTATAATTTATGATTTTTTATGTAAAATAAATTTTCTTGTAGTCTTTTGAACTATATTATATTCAAATACTTTTTATTTCATGTCACTGTCATCAATAGATCAGTGATAGGGAGAGAGAAAGGGAGAGAGATAGAGAGAGAATTCTGTGCCTGAGGGGGGGGGGGGGGGCATTCAACTATATTGCTGTACACAAGCGCGACCACAGGTTTTCCATACCACCCGTAAACAAGTTTTATCCATTGGTCAAATTTACACCCTAATCAAGGATTTTCGCGTGCTTTCTTGAAAATTTTACCCCCTAAACAAGTATAACCCGTAAAACATACCCCTAAACAAGGTCTGCCTCAATTAAACCTCTTAACAAGGTCTACCTCAATTTAAAGTAAACCTCTCAAACGTACCTGTCAATAGCAACTATTAAAGTTTTCAAGAGACTTGTGCAATTCTAGATCGCACAAAATCCCCCGGCGGAATCCAGACAATTAAGGGGGAAAAGATACCCTAAATGCATATTGAAAAACTCCACAAACATACCCTTTTTTCCAATTTTTGGCATTTTTGACATCCTAAACATGTCCCACTCGTCACGCGCCTTAGTCAGCAAAAACTACCCTTTTCACACGTTTTTTTGGTCGCGCTTGTGTACAGCAATATAGTTGAGTGCCCCCTCCCCGGGATTCTGAGGTTATGTGAATTTGTTGTTTATTCATGTCAGCCTTGTAAATATATAGCACAAAATGATGAATATTTTTTCAGATATATGCATTTGTTGTTACTCAGTAAAAGTATATCATAGCGTTATTCTAATTATTATTAAGAATATTGTTGATATGAGATAGGTACATGTATGCCTGAAGTCGGCATCTGTCCTTGCTGGCTCTATTTATGCCCAGTAGACTATGACTTCTTCAAACTACAGCACCCCTTTAAAAGCACTAAACACAATCTGATGCAGTATCATAAGCCTTATGTATTCCTGCTTCGTGGCTGGTTAAAACGTCCTATTTTAAGACGTCTTTATCGCATCAGAAGCAAAGGAAAGGATCATGTAGGACGTATTGACGTCTCATTATTACGCTCTTACTTGCCCGAATCCACAACATGATAAACAGAGAACGCTTGCAACGGAAGTGAACATCTATACATGTGTGAATAATGATACCTTCATGCATGTGCCTGATGTGTGCAAAGGAAGTGTTTAAAGAGGAATGGGTAAAATAGGATATGGGATAGATGTACAATATGTTTAGTAGTAGTGCTGTGTGATTTATTTTGTAATATTTGTTCAGTTTGTAAGTGTAGATCACAGCTTGCATGCTTATCTTCTGTAATATTACCTATTGTTACTTTTATTCTTGACAATACCAATGTGTATTTTCATTGATTTAATAGTTTCCATCATATAAAGGTTAAGCAAACAAATAAAGTATTATGAAAGAAAAGTATATTATGCTAGAGCTGCAAAGAAATTGTATTTAAAGAAATTGAAGTAAGTTGGATAGTGATATCGCTCTATGTGAAACAGTTTTAACAGTTTTATTTTGCTTTACATCTTCCATTACCTAGATGTATCTGGCTTACTATTCAAAGGGTTTACAAAGTGGTCAAATTAGTTTTGCCAGTGAGATATTCAAAGCTCTGCACGTCAAGAAAATCTGTGAAACGTAAAATGGTTTGTCATATTTTTTCAAAAGATAAATGAAAGCTCATAGATTTAACATGTAAAAACATAATGGAAAGTTAGGCCTACTCATGGTACATGTATTTTCCACCAAAAATTAAAATAATATATGCTCATTATTGTCCCAAAAAGTCAAAATATAAAGTCACTTGAACTGACAAGCATTTTCTATCTCTGTTAAATGTCATTGTCAGTGTTTTCTAGTTTAATGCGGTCTAGCATTCAAACAAATCCTATTTGTGGAATGTTTATGTGGAAATGGCCCATTAAATTGACTGCCCAATTATCGTCTTTCAAACTCCTTAACAAGCTACTGCTTCCCATCCCTCATCACCGATAGAACGACCCCAAACATTTTCTCCCCCTCTTTCTCTCTTTCATTTTATACTTCTTCTCAAGAATGCTGATGACTATCTCTTTCTATGTCATACTTGATGTATCCTTAAGTGCTCAAAAGTCCTCTGATGCTTATCGCTCCAAGTAGGAGCAAAAATAGATTGCGCTATTTACCCTTCTTTTCTAACTTTACAAAGATCCAGGCTTAAAGGGATAGATGGAAGTTGTGAATTGAAAAAAAAAAAAAACTTCACTAGGTAAAACTAAGTGTATGACTTGGGGATCTTCCATTATCTGTGAAATATTATTCAACAGAGATCTCTTGGTAGCATATCAAATATTTTGGAATATTCCCAGTGCTTGCTGAGTTTATAGCTATTGCTGTCTACGTGATGGGAAAACACATATACTCCAGTTGGTCTCCTCAAACATTCCCATATTCTGCTTGAAAGCAATGTTCTAATATTACAAAAACAGGGGCTGTTTTTCTCATGACATGTGGATACTTTCATAAGGTGTTGTATATCATTCCACTGGACAGTATTTGCTTTTTCTCTCCGCTTTCGTCTGACCAGGATAATGAGAGAAAGGAGAAAAAAGGTTGTGAGACGTGATTTGAATGGCACGTCACGGAGGAGCATTTTCAAACAAGTCGGGCGTTTAAACACAGGTGCTGAAATTCTAGGCTGGGGATTCTACCATTGCAGTGGATTCATAGCCCAAAAAGTCAATATGGCATTTGCATTTTCTGTCTCCGATGCCAAAACTGATCTGAGTTCTGTGAAGAGGTGTTGCAATTGGGTCTATAGCCATGCTTCTTTTATCCATGCCTGCTTCAGGGCGATAGTAAATAGAGAGAGTTGACCAGGAATAGATAGTCCAAAGAAGAATGGATGCTGAACAAGTTGCTCTTGTTTGTTTTAGAGGTAGATGAAATAGGGGAATTCAGCTGCTTCTCTCAAGAATACACATTTTTTTCAGTCAAAGCTGCTTGTAAGAATGATCTCCTTTGTAAAAACTACCATGTAATACCAGTCATTTTTTTAATTAAAAGTTAGAGGGATAAGGTATAAACCTGACATATGATGTAGAAATTGTACTTAACTGCATGGATGAAAGCTGTTCTGACTTTGTAGGCTCCAAGCTGTTGGAACTTGTGACCAAACTTGGTAAGGTATACAGCCTTTATACAAATGTTTAGTACCAGTCTATAATGTTATAAACCCTTCCAGCTGTCCAAATCTAGCTCTATGATTTCATTGACAGGCTGCTAAATTACTCCGCTCTAAACATTCCGAAAGCAAAGATAAAATAAATTTACTACCTTTTGTATGCGGCTTCACATAGTCAAGCACACCAACAACTTTAATGAAAGAAGCCTGAATGTATGTCATTTGATCCCCTTTGGCTTGTCATCCATTTTCTCCCATATGCGATGGATGTTATTAAATGTCTATGAATACTACTTGTTTTCCAGTTTACATAGGTTGATATAACTCCTGTTTTGAGCTTGTATAGAGTATTTGTTTTTTGGAAATGGATTAAAATAGCATAACTACTTGATATCTTATTTATTTGTTTTTCTCAAAGGCTGCATAAGTAACATCTTTTAGTGAAATAAAAAGGTGATTTTTGCTGTAACAAATCTCCCCTCCTTGGCTTAAGATAAGAGACTGTTGGTAGTTGAGTCCTTTTCTCACGTTGGTATTCAAACCTGATGAGGTGGTAAATAACATCTATAGCTGGAGGATATGCGTGTTTTCCCCCTCTCTTAGGCTCAAATGCATTTAACACCCATTTCCCATTGCCAGGATTTTTCAGTTCTCTTGCGACCTTTCCTCTTTCTCTGTCCTTGTATTTCATCTGATTCTGTTCTACATGCTGACTTATGTGCAACTTGTCTGCAACTTATGTGCAACTTGTGTGCAACTCATGTGCGACTTATGTGCAACTCATGTGCAACTCATGTGCAACTTATGTGCTGATCACAGCACAGGTAAATGTGATCTGTGGAAACAATCTAAATCAATCCATGCTGGCAGACGCACGTACAAGCACAAGGAATAATGTTGACAGCAAAGCTAATCTGGCGGTAACTTTCCCCATTGTCTGTCTGACAGCGTTCTCATGTTTTCAGTCACTCAAGGGCAAAGGCTGAAATATGAACTCTAAAAGTGTTTTCTCTAAATAAGTGTCTAAAGTTACTGACATAGGATGGCCTCTAGATTATATATAAGTCTCTTAAGTATAAACAAAGTTAGAAGCTTTTGTGGGCGGTCACGGTTGTTACATGAGGTGATTTTTAAGCAAGTACCAGACCCTCATATATATTTAATGATTTCTGTAAAACTTAGAGGATCATGAGCAAATCTTAATGATGAAAGAAACGCTGAGAGTTGAGAAGATATTTATCGGTGATCAGTTTTATTGATGAATGCATTTCCTTTGTTAGACTAGCTAAAGCATGTCTAAGATATAAATGAAAGAGTTTTTAAAATTCCTGTAATTTGTAAGGAAGTAAAAATATTAGTATTTTAACATCTTCAGAAGATAACAAGCTAGCACCAGTTTGGTTGTAATCATTATCCTTCAATATCAAATCAAATTGAATCCATGGTATCTGAGTCATTTCTTGGTAAGTTAATCAAGGAAAAAGTGTTGTCACGAATGCTATCTTTGGAGATGCATTCACACTATTTTCAAGCAGTGTCATGTGTCGCCAAGTTGTCTGTGGAAGACTTGGCGACACATCTCGCCTGTAAAAACATTGAAGATAGTCCAGTGTGCCCAGCTCAGCCAGCAAGAAGCCAAACGTTTTATGCGTAGCCGCGGCTACCACCCGAGGGGCTCGCCACGGAAATAATATTCACTCTCGGAGAAAAAAAGCAATTGAGCATTCGTAATCAATACTGCCACCTTTATTTTTCAGGGCGTATTTTGGGGAATGTGGGTGCACCTCGATGTCCAACTGTGGTATGGTACGTGTTTTCATTAGAAATGGAATACGGGAGATCAATAAAAGCGCGTTTCAGGGGGATTTGAGACATGGGACGTGGGATGGATTACGTGTACAATATTAGCTTGTTCTTGGTACTAAGCTTGTGGTAGGCCCCCAGCTGTAGTTACACTGTACTCTGCTGCCACTAGTAGAGGATTTCAAAGGCTTTAGACTTCATTGATGATGGTTGGCTTGGTGATTGGGTCATGTGATATGAGCGTTGGATTGAGAGTCATGTGACTGAGTGACAGAGGCTTGAGTGCAGGTTGCCACTTTTCCAGCATTTTGGCTTCTGAGGTGTAGATACAGGGGACCATGGGGTAGATCAGTTCAGGTATTGCTTATAGAGGTACTTTGGCCAGTAAGGGATGAAGAGCTGTCAAAGTGATGTAGTTTGGGAGAAAATAGTATATTTCTTTCCTTGGATAATTGTAACTAACTCACGTATAGTGAAAGAAATATCTTTTTGTGAGAAAGCTTATGACATCTATGCCTAACTGAGTTGTGGATGAAATGTTGATTGTTTCTATGAAGAATGAGATAACTGACATGTCCTTTAGAAGGTTTTAGCAATAAGATTTTACAATGGAGCACCATACCCATTCTTCAGAGAAAGATCTGATTCACACTATGCATGATGTTAGATAAGTAATCAAGATAAAATCTGACCAAACTTCTAGGAGAATCTAGGTAATATTTGTGAGAAGATACATACATGTTTGTGAAGGGAAGTCAAGTCGACTCATTTGCATGAAATCAGCATTCAAGACAATGTATCTGAGTTCCTTGGGTTACAATTGTAGATAGTGTCGGGTTTAACATCCACAATTTTATCTTTCTTTGTGAAATGATAATGCACATAAGGATGTCCCATTTGTGTAGTAAGGAGAAAATCTATCACTACTCTTTATCACTAATCCACAGGCATCAGGATCGCAGGATGAAAGCACTTTTAAAGTGATATACATATAAATTGGTCTTAATTCCAAACCATGCTCAGTAGCACAGTAGCACAGTAATTGAAGTGGTCTCATTGTTGGCATATCTCCAATGTTATTGAAAGCTTATGGTGACATATTTGTACCCAGATCCACGATGACAAAAGTTTAACGTCAATCATGCATTGGCAAATGTTGATTGCTAACGACTTTCTGTCAGTTTCTCATGATATCCTACAGTTCTGGATCAAATATGGATAGCCTCATTAAAGGAAATAGAAAATTCCCAAAGAAGGCTTAGTACAAAATTGGAATAATTTTCCATTTAGTTTTGCAGAACTTCCAATGAAATAGCAAAGTTTCATCTGGAATATCATATCCCGATTGTATGCTAATGTAGTAATAAAGCTAAAACGGAAAGTTTTTTTCTCATGGGGGTGTTATCATGTTGCATCTTAGAGGGAGACTCTCACATACTGTGTGAATAAAGAAGTGATGGTCTTACCAAAAAGGACTTGCCATATTGTCTGCGAAGAGGAAAGACTTGGAAATCTCACTTCATAATTGTAACATTCATATTAGTTTCCATATCTGGTAACCTACACAAGTGTAATCATGAAAAATCAATAATCAAAGAAGTAGTCAGACAGCGAATGTCAGATCAAGCAACACAGTTTCTTATTTTAGTCGTCTGGAGATAGCATAGCCTTGATGAATCTGACAAGTCTACATGCATACAATGAGAAATCATTTGGAGGGAAAGAAGATGCAAGAAAAATTCTGCTCAATTGTTCAAATTGTTCGACACAAGAGGGAAAATGCAACTTTCTCTTCAAAATGGGCTGTATTGATTTTTAAAATATGACATTACTGAATTAACCAGCATAGACCATGAAAATCATACTTCCAGAAGAAACATAAAATGAATGACAGCATGACATCCACTATTGTCTCCTGCATGAACATGGGAGGTTAATTCAGATACTAGATACTAGATACTAGATACTAGATACTAGATACTAGATACTAGATACTATATATACTATACATAAAACACAGGAAAAAACCCTTTGCTAATGTCATAGTCAGTATTTGTTTAAAGGAGAATGAAACCCTGGAGACAAATCAATTTTAATGAAAAGAGAGGACAAAGAGAAGCAATTTTTAAAAAGTTCCATCAAAATCGGTTAAGAAATGATAAGTTATGAAACTTTGAAAAGTCTCAATTTACTTTCTATGGCGATCCTCAAATTGGCAAAGTTGCTTCAAAGTGAAAGGTTTAGTAGTACAACTCTCCATATGTTTTGTAAACAAAATTTCACATTTTCTCCATTATCTCTAAAGATGCTGCTTGTCTTTTTGTGAACTCAACATATGTTGTGTCAAATACATTTTTCCATGATATATCTTGAGCTAAGAAGGATACAAGCTGCACCTATAGAGATAATGGGGAAAATATGAAATTTTGTGTACAAAACATATGGAGAGTTGTACTACTAAACCTATCACTTTGAAGCAACATCGCCAATTTGAGGATCGCCATAGAAAGTAAATCGAGACTTTTAAAACTTTCATAACTTTCTCATTTCTTAACCGACTTTGATGAAACTTTTTAAAATTGCTTCTCTCTATCCTCTCTTTTCATTAAAATTGATTTCCCCCCAGGGTTTCATTCTCCTTTAACTGTTTGAAGAATAAACATTTGGAGAAAATTAATAATTCATAACATGAATATAGAAGTCTTTATGTCAGACTGATAAGAATATGAAGGTGGTATAGAATCACACTCCAATTGGGCTAGGAATTAATTTTTACGTGACCTTATCCATAAACCCTGACCTTAAAATCCAACCCTAACCCCAATCCCCAGTGGTGCATGGTAAGAAATAACTGTATTTATGTTGGACCAGTGGTTCATGGGACTATTATGGTGTACCTGGCAGAAGCAATGGGTTAACGTCTCATGAGATCCCCCGAAAGAACCATTGGGTTTGAGTATCTTGGCCAGCATTCACATCATTTGCTTTCCTGTCAAGTTGCTAGAAATCCAAACAGTGTGGTGGCCTAAGACTGGAGGCGATATTCAGAGCGTTTGTTTGTGTATAACATGGGGCTCGGGATGAAATATGGGATGAATGTTTGATGAAGGGGTTTAGGCAAAACAAATCCCTAATGACCCAGATTTATTTCAAGTGGTTTATGCCATTCTATTTTAAGCACGTCTATGGAAATTAGCTTCAAATTACTATATACAGTATTCTGTAACATTTCAAGGAAAACTATGACCAGATTTTATTTTTCACTGTTTATTTGCAAAATGGGTGTGAGTCCCAATATGTTTAGATTGTAAAAATGTTTAAAGCTTTTCATGATGAAATAGTAGTACTATATTGTATTCATGTTTAATCTTATAATACTCTATTCATTACAGGTATAGATAAAAACCTTACAGATGTTTGCTATTTTGTGTATACTGTAATCATTTTTCATTATATCTAAACCAAAAAAAAGTATGTATGAAATTAAAGGGTACCAATCACCAAAAATAATTTTACTCTGTATGTTAGAGGTTTCATGTCGTTATACTATATTCAAAATATGGGCTTCAAATATTAATTCTACAAAGAGATATTGCAATTTTAATTACACTCTCTATAAGCGTAAAAGCGACTCGTGAGTAGACTACACGACGCACCCGTACGCGCTCGCCAAGATAAAGGCTCGTGCGGAACCCAACTCAGAGTTCGGTTCCGCGCGAGCATTTTCATGTTATCCTTTATTTCCTTCATACTCATTAACTGTTGACCTACAGAATGCCAGACCAAGTTCTTTGAGGTTGATTTTATATTTTCTAGCTGTACACAAATTATTTTTCAGGTGATTGGTACACTTTAAGGTATTATTTGAACATAACTTGTATTTACATGACTATTTTTTTTCTTCTCTCTCTCTCTCTAGGTTGTGTACAATGGAGAGGACTTTATGCTGGAGCTTCTTGAGCTTGCTTACAGTGGTGATGATTTTGCTCAGGTGTTTGGTGATATCACCTTTGCGACAGAAGACGTAGATGCTATCGATCCTATTACCTTCCTCAGCGAAGAGTCCTTCCTTCTCCTACCAAAATGGAGCGCGAAGGTAAGCTGGAGTTTTTTTCTTCCTTCTCTAACATAGCTCAAAAGCCTAGTTCAGAGATCAAAGATCTTGACACTTTTCTTCAGATTTGTGCATGTTTATTGTGTAAAATTGTACGAAAAAGCAGGAGGCTTGAGCCAGCACATCTGCACATACACGGTACACTGAATCAACTGCTGAGAGCTATAAGGGTATTAGTTAGATACGAGTTAATGCCCTTCTGGCACTAAACAGACAATGTAGTCTGTAGACCTAGCATGTTTCTGGGTTTTGACCAGGGAAAGTGACTTTAGGGAAAGTGTGACGTATGACTTTTGCTGCAGTTGCATTTTGGTTTGTGCCATGGTAAATATTGGATATTATTATCTATACTGCTGTAGTTATTTCCTCCCACTGTTAATTCATTGTAGGAATATTGAACTAATATACTGGCCAATTTTGAATTCCTAATCTGAATGTTTATATTTGATTAAAAATGGGAAGTAATACAGACAATATCTTTCCTCTGCTGCTTTAAAAAAAAAATAGTAACAGCAACTCTTATACAAATTGCATTGCAGTAACATGTACTTCGTAGCATGTGGATTATTATGAGAGGTTTTGCAAAATATTTTTTATTTGGTTATGGCTGCATAATAGGACAATGACAATGACAAATAATGGCAGTATACCATTTTCATCCTTTTATTCTTCTTGTCAGTGAGGCCTTCCTGGTTTTAAACTATTCTGTCTGCATGCTCTGACTTTACAGTGCTATGAATTGTCTGTCTTGCAATTACCAAACATTCTATGAAATGCTTACGTGATCTTCAGCAAGAAATTTAAGCGAATTGGTTTAGATTTTTTGTGTCGCCTATCTGTAACAAGGTGCTCTTGCACAAAATAGCACCACATTTTTTAAACAATACCCACAACCTTTATTTTAGGCAGTGCTTGGGCATGCCTAAAAATAACAGTCTCTATAGTTATGAAAAGTTTTTGTTATGTTTGAAAACCATTACCCGGTATGCTATTTTGACCATGTTAAAAGAAGGTGACAAGGAAATCGAATAAAAATCTGCTTTAATTCTTTCCTTGAGGTCACATTAGCATTTCATCAAATACAAGCCCAGGGTTTTTTTTCTTCAGATTGCTCCAGTTCTACTTATTTGATGCATGACTCAGTGATAGTTAGGATAACTATAGGTCTGTTCCAAATTGGCAGCAAACTCATATAGTTTGATTTGGAAATGACCAGTCAAGGAATATTTTCAGACATGTTAGATTTCATGGAAGGATTAGGCTTGATGAGCATGTAATTGAAAAGCATGAAATAGACTCTGCATGCATGATTATGTTTATGACTGTTTAATGTGTTTTCTTGTGGTGTTTTCTTGTGATTTTAACATGGCTAAATGTGGAAGGAGGTAAGGAGTGATATATGTGTAGATTGTTTGAGGTTGAGATTAAAAGTGTGAAAATTAGAGAGAAGAGAGAGAGAGAGAGAAATACACAGAAATGCTTATATAATATATCTGAAGGTATAGCACGATTTCAACCATAAATTTCCCTAAATTTAGGTAGAAAGATGAAGAAATGGTCATTTAACAATTTAAAGGAATTACTCTCAAGTCAGCAACAATCAAAGAAATAGAGACATACTTCTAAGGTATAAATTTCCTATCTTGCTAGAGAGAAAAGAATCTTTCATCTTCTTCACATCCCGAGGGTGGATTATCGTCCCTCTTTCTCGCCTCCAGGTTCATGCCATTGAACTTTAAACATGTGACTTCTATGTTAGTATTGGGCAGATTTCCTTCCCTGTAATTTGGTTAACCGATCCTGTGATCTGTTATTGTTGCATCAAACAGTGGGCCAGCCAGAGATCGGGGATTGCTAAACAACCATCTGAATTACATGCGTACGGACAAGCAGACCTTTGCTCTGCTGGGGCATAGCTCATATGGTTCAACTTTCTCACTGTCACCTCCCTGTACTTACTAACTTAGGCCTAGCTCTTCCAGCAGATGATGCATGCGACATCATGAGAAATAGGGGATACACAGTAGAGGGGCACTCCCACGTTGAAAATAATTGGTTTATGGTATCATGGATAAATGTTTGAATTTTGAAAAATATTTCTGAAGATTGTTTAAAAGCTGCTCCCTGGACTCCTTTAGTTACTGTTCTGAAAGTATATTTTGGTGGTTGTTATAGAAAACAATTCTTGTATGACTCGATCATTTTATGACAGAAGTAAGGATATACATGCTATTGCAATGTCTATCTTCGTGTATATTCTACTGAAAATTGAGTCTACCTCTAGATTGAATTGAAAAAAAAATGGGATTAGATTATAATAAGATATCTTTGAGCTTGGAAAATGTGCAAGAACAGGTGCAACTGACTAGGAATCCTGATATGGCAAAGATAGTCATGAAATTTATTGAACTAGAAGGTATTGTTTCCAGACATGCAAACACGAATGTTTATTAGTTGTACTGATGAAGCCTACATAAGATGAGGATGAGGTGAGTTATGCTTAGCATTTGGACTCTGGATGAAGGAGTATCTTGTTACCCAGTGTTTACACGCAGTAAGGACCGATCTATTACGATCCTGTTGCAGTCACGGTAAGTCGGGCTTTCAGCAGATTTACAGGTGCTAGGAATGGAATTGCCACCAAGATGGGAGAGGGGCAAAGGGAAACAAGGCATATTAAGGAGAGAATCCAAGAGATAGAGGAAGGAAAAAAAATGGAAAAGAAGAAGTGATAGAGGAAGAGAGTGGAAAAACAAGAAAGGGAGAAATATACATTTGCTGCTAGAGATACAAGGAGAAAAATACTCAGTTTAAATGATGCACAATTAGAAAAATAAGGGACAGGAAAAACAAGAAGGATTAGGTTTTTGAACTGAGAAAGGCTAGTGGGAAGTTCCATTGAAAAATTAGGCTAAAAATAATCTCTAAAAGTTTGATCATGATATAGTATGATAGATACTGATGAAAAACATGCTGTTGAGACTTTGGATCGTAACTCTATATTGCCTCAATAGGGCTAAATTTCCTAAGTAGGTAGAATTTAAAATATATCCTTCAGAGTAACTTCAGGAACATATCAGTGGGATTAGATTAATGCAACATGATCAAAGCACCTCTCATGAAACTTTTGATGACTAAAGTTAAGGTCTTGAACAAGAATAAGTGAGACAGTATCATTCACTTGACAGATTGGGTTTATCAAGGTTCCTGTGAAGCCGACAGACAGAAGCGTGTTGGGAGGGCATTTCAAGAAGCGCAAATTTCGGCGGGTATTACGAGGTCCATTTGCTTGATTTCCGTCAATCGGCGGCAGCATTTCTCGCCTGTGTTGCCACGGAGACGGCATGGACGAAAGGCCTCCAGTTAGGCTACTTTGCTTTATTTGGAGGGCGTGGGTTGCATGCGCAACAGGATGAATCCTCTGAAGAATAACATCTTCGACGATGACTTACTCAAGAAAAAACGTGCATGAGTGACACTCACTTTCTGTCAGGTCAGGTTATGAGATCTGTTTTATGTGTTTATTTTAGCAGCTTCCGTGCAAGATACGTGTTTGGTAAAAGCCAGGATGAATGAAATTTACAATAATGAAAGTTGACAAATGAATGAATGAAGTGAATAAGTGGGAAATGTCAGTCAAGCTTCACTAGTGGTCCTTTTGTGTCATCTGCTAACACTTAAAGCTAGAAGATAATTTGTAGTAGCTGGTTGGTGATAGAAGAACTTATTTGTATATATAAAAAAGAAGAAGAAAACCAGTACAAATTAGCTAGGTATACTCTCAACTTGAATTGAATTGCTTTCATATTAAGTCAGCAATTTTTTTTAGATAGGATTAGAAGTGACAAATTTTACTTTGGTGTGAGTGAGATTTGAGATTCGCTTGTGTAATATGAAATTACATGGCATTTGTGAGTAAAAATCTTTATGTGAAAGTAAATGAAAGAAGAAAAAAAATCATGATGTACGATATATGAATTCAAATGATGTGTTGTTTTGTGTCATGATCTAGCTATTTAAAAAAAAAATTATGTCTCTGTTTTTGTCTTGTAGCCTGTATGTTTGCATGGAATGCATGCTATATGTGTATAGCATACAGCTTCTTGTTGTGATAAGATCCTATGGAAATTTGTCTCCTTATTTTGATCTTCAAGAATTGACTGCAACAACAGTGAGGATGCAGAAGAACCCTTCCCAACTTTTGTGTTATTTTTGTGAACAGGGAGGATTTGATTATATTTTTGACATTTTCAGGTTTATCTGCTTTCTTCCTATTTTGAAAGAGTTCCTCCAAACAGTTTTGTATACTTCATAAGGTAGCTTAGCGAAACGCAACGGCGCATAAAGAAGCTGGAAAGACTCAAAGAGGAAAATTGCTAGTTTTGTCTGTGCTTCTAAAATTTGAATCAGACACTTCTGAATAAAAGTTTTCATCTTATTTTGCTTAAAAGTTAAAAGGTAAATACTAATTCTACATCCTAATATTTTGGTTCTGCCTCTGTAGAATAAAATTATGATTTTGAGTAATTTGTCATATGCGTCTTTCCCACGTTTTTACGCGCCACAGTGTTTCGTTAAGCTACCTAAATTGTTGGGAAAATGTACTTGTGGAAGTACAAAACCCATGTTTCATCCTTAAAACATTTTTTCTGATGTTTACTTCATCAAAGCAATAGAATTTGACTGACCTTGTTAGATGAGAAAAGAGCGTTATAATATTGCAAGCATAGGAAATTTCAGTTTGCCTAATAATGTGCAACAATGATACATTTTTTTTTGCTGAAATATTAATGCAGGTGACTTTGAGCGATGATGGCATTGTCATATGTACAAGCCATATAATGAATGCTCAGCATTGAATTTAATCTACATGACAATGCAACTTCGTATGGTGAATAGATCACCTTATATTTTATATATGCTTATGTGTGGCCATCACCCAAAGTCTATCTTTGAAAGCTCATAGTCATCAAATATTATGTATGATAATGGTATTCAAACTATTATCATGTGGTGCCTCTAATTCAGTGGGGAAAAAAAATTGTTTGGGCAACCATTTATCATTATAAATTGAGTATAACGAGACAGGTACTTGTTTGATTGTGTTACAGTATAGAAAACGCAGAAAGTGTAGAAAGTGCAAAAGGGTAAGTTTTTTAGCATGAGAGATTCAGAATTATCTTATATTTCAGTTCAGAACTCTTGCACTTAGCGTCTGCAATCTTCTTCCGTTATGGAAGTACGAAGAGAGCGTGCACCTTGTCTTTTATACAATGCACTTTCTGCTTCAGATAATAATGATGTAATGGAACCAAACTGGTCCTCTTTTGACATTTGGGCTTTATTTTCTTTCTGCGGTAGGAAGATAATATCATGAATTAGGGTAGTATTATTCAATTAGTGTTTGATATTATTAGATCATTTCTGAACTTTGAAGCACAAAAAGTTCACATAAAAAAAATGTAGCTTGCACTTTTGTGACCAAAAATGTTACCAAAAAACAATTCTTATGAGATTGACACTGTAGTTAGCAGTATTTGCAACACAATTTCTATTTTAGAACTGAGCATAGCATTTTTTGCATATGAAATGAAATTATCAGTAAATTGTATTCCAATTTGTCTTAGATATTATCAATCACCTAGAAATGTTTCTCCTTAAAATAGATAGAGTGATGATGTTTTTGAACACTTGCCTTTAGTGACACTCTTTTATCTAGAGCTAGTGATTGGATGATCTTATTCACACCCTTCTGCTCCCAGCAGAATTTTAGCCATCCATCTTTCATCAACTGTAATTGCAAACACCAATTCTCTTGGCAACAACCATACAGAAGATGCAGTTATCTGCTTATAACCTCATACGGTGTAGGCTTAGTGAAAACAATAGCTTGATATTATGACAGTCGTGTTTATGATAAAAATTATACAAAATAAAATGAATGTAATTTCAGGGAGGGAAATATCAAGTTTATGTTTGTGAGAATTACAATTTGGATTGTCCACAAAATTTCTTGCATAGCCATCATTTGTATTTTTGATAATGATAGCATACAATTATGTCAAGTTAGCAATAGATCATTCAAAAAATAAAAAATGAACAAGTTAATTCCATAAAGAAAAAAAATAGCTGGAAGATGATAATTTACTTTCATGAGGCAGACCATTCTGTATACCTTTATTGAGTCATTTCCAACCAAGAAAGTGATAGGGGATAAAGAAATGATAATTTCTACTAAATAACAAATTGAAGAAAGAAAATTCATGTATTATTATCCTGTTATGCCTGAGAGAGAATAGAATGTACAAAGAATATGTTTCTAATTTGTATTAGAAAAATAATTTGTAATGAAATAGCAAATTTTGAAGGGGAAATATCTTAATGTAAAGATGTCATTAAGGCTTCTTGTACAGTGAATTGTAAGTCTACAGGTATGTGAATTGGTATATTGTTTTTATCAATTCTGTTAAACATTTTATTTATAATTATGGTTTTACTTGTTCATCTGATGATTGGTCATCTTTCACTAAAGAACAGTGAAATACCACATGTAGAAAGTTCTTCACACTTCAAATAGAATATGCCCATGTCTTTTTTTTCTATTATTTATCAGTTTTTGAGCGATAAGGATGTCGCCCGTGGTAACGGCCAGGTAAAACCAAACGATTGGATCTTCTTTTCTTACTTTGCCTGGAATTTTAATGAGTTTTGTGATTAACACATCCAGTTTTTGATAAAAATCTGGTTTCATAACTCATTTGTTGAGATTGTTGATCTGTCATCCCATTATAAGGATGCTGATAAAATAACTTTTTGCTCAGTTAATAGTGAAGTAATTAACAAATTTGAGGAATTGTTTTTTGTGCTGTCCTCATTATCAATGGCATGCATCAATGGGAAAATGTCATTTCTTGAACATTTTCTCACATTTTGAATTTTTAAGCTTTTCTAGGTCTTTTTTTTTTGTCTTCAGATTATGCACTTGTTTTTCTCTGCATGGTATTAAATCAAATTTTTATTTTTATTTCTGACATTTTTCTGACAACAAATGAAAATTTCAACTGATGTGTATTAAAGAGAAAAGTGACTGAATAACAAATAGTGCAGTCGCAGGAATAGATATTAATAATTAATTTTTGTTTTATGCATGTATTGATTTAAGATTAAGGGAAGCATGCAATATAGATACACTATTTTGAGTGTATGAAGATTTTTCTCTACTTTTTATCTGAATTTGCCGATATTCTGGATGCATTTTAAAACCAGGTCTTTAACATTGACGCAACATTTGAACTTTGACTTTTTTCTATCATAGCTCTAATAAGAACTTGAATTTCAAATAATTATTTTATTTCAGTATTGCTCTTTTCATGCCTTGGATGAATCATTGAATGATTATACTTCTTTTAATATTTTCGAATGATTTATTTTTGTTTCATCTTATTCCATCATTTATTATGAATGTACCAGTATTTTTGTTTATTATTGAGTTGAATGCTAATTTGGTTAGCCTACCTCCAAATCATTTTGCATGAGGCAAAATATTGCACAGATGCAATAATTTCTCATTACTGTACTCGCGTAATGGATTGACTTTAATAAAGATCAGTAAAATGAATAGTATTTGAAAACACATCTCCGCCACTGAGTATATACCACCCTCATCCCTGCCCCCATGTTGGTCTCCAGCCAGACACGTTGTATCCCTGTATCCTCCAGACCCCTCCGCAGTGCTGCTCCACTAAATATCTCTACAAATCAAATCCATGCATGGTACATATGGCAGTGACAGTTCACTGCACTATTGCTATCAGAGACCACATCTATCTGCATACCGGCAAATGGAGACATATCTCATGTCCCCAAACAAATAGCTTGATTGATGAAATATGACTGGAAACATGACTTCTCGTCAAAGATTTCTTTCTATTTTTAGGGGGCTTGCGCTTTCACCATTGTTAATATCATGTGCCATTTCGAATTGAAGCAAAAAAACCCAACAACAACAGACAAGTGTGTATCAGTTGCCGCTGGCTCGTATTCACTGTGTCATATTTTGTTTACGTAGATAGAGAAATGAACTTGGACTTAAAAATATCCTTGTGCTGTTGTGGGATGCATTAACCTTTCTGTACCAAGTTCTGTCTGGTATGATATAGTCAGTGAGAGCATTAATGTCCTTTTCTAACACATTTGATATACTTTTTTCAGTTTTGTATTTGTTGTTTCCAGTGACACTTGATGAGAGAAGTATATTACAGTATATTAGTTTTTGAAGCATATTATGCTCTGTGAAATAATAAAATGCAAATATCATATCATTTTCATATCATATCATTTTCATATCATAGATATAAATGGCCACTAATACTTATGTATTTATGTACTTATATCTCTCACATGTTATTCATTTGCATTTTCTTTTATTGAATACCAGTAGATTTATAAAGATAATTCATACCTCTAGCAAACTGTGTGTAACCAAAATATTCTAATATATCTGTCACTATGAGATAAAAATCCATTAGTTGCTATCAGGCACAACCAAGACACTATTACTTGTCAGTGCCCTGTCTTGTTTTCAATCAGTAGATCACCCACTTCTCTATTTTAATCACATTGCCATTACTGTAGAACCTAAGGAGAAAAAAAAATCCCATTAGATATTCGAGGCACGGGGAGAAAGAGAAAATGAGGAGCGGATCTTCGGCCTCTTAAACTAATTTTTGAATAATTGATGTGGATGATGCATAATTTATGGGTCACACATGCTTTTGCAGTTCTCCGATGTCAGTGAATAATTGAGAGACTTTGGTGTGTCGATATTGTCTGATGTATGGGTGAATGCCTCAAATCTAGACTTCTTAAATCCATCTCCCGGCTGGTGCGGCTGGAATATATTTAAATAGATGAAAAAAACGTAGTCATTCAACAGGAGTCATAAAAAACAATAATCATTTTGTATTTGATTACTGTGAATCAGCATGCAACCGAGTGTACAACAATTACTGCCTTTTGAACTTGACCTTAGTCAATGCTAAAACACAAATTACTTGTATTTTTAGCATTTTATAAACAGTAATGGAACTGGCTTTTGGTATGATAGTGATCAATATTATGATAAGGTACATTGCCTGCTATGTATTACATTGACAGCCATCATGGTATTAAGAGATACAGGAGTATGATGATGATAATAATAATCATGATTTGCATAAAAATGTTGGAATATTTATAATGAAATTCTTATTAGAAGTACATAATAAAGCAAATCTTAATTAATATTAAAATGATTTTAATATAGTAAGTATGGAATATTGATAATTCAATGGTAATAACTCTATTAGTGATACAAATTTTACTACTATTATTTGTGGTTTAATACTCAATGATATTATTCAAGCATTAATGGTATTGTAATGATATAATAATAAGAGATGAATTAATCTGTGTATGCTACTTTGAGCAGTTATTTGATGTAGTTGAACTAGTGACTTCCTTATACATGTATCAGGATAGGCTCTATATTTGCCCTACTTTGATTCTAAGCCAGTTGATTAATCATTTTATTGAAGGACCATTTTCATATTAGTATGCAGCTCTGCTTTGATTTATTTTCTCTCTCAGTGCTCTCCAGAATTCCAAATGATTTGTGGGTTAAACTGGGTCATAATCTGACTCCAGAGGAGTGTGTGTCTATTATTTAGAATCTGATGTCTCATGTCTAGCATTGATTTGTCACTATGAAGATGGCATGGATGATCACATTAGTAATTTTTTAATAATTTGCATCATCAAATTGAACAAATTCTACCATTATTTTTCTCCACAAAAAGTAATTATTTTAACCCAATTTTGTAAACAGTATGAAACCTCTCAGAACATGCATACCTTATGACAGGTACGTTGAAAGGTATTTTTGACATGTGTGATTTTTTTTTTTTTTTTATAATGCCAGTGGCATGTAATTTCATAATTTTTTATTTATTTTATTTTTTTTTACAAAACTTGAGGTTTTTAAAGCATTGACCCAAAAAAAAATGAAACATATTCCTTTTGAATATGAAAAGTATTTCAGCTTTTCCTATTGATGAGAAAAAGAAATTTAGAAGCATTTGTTTAATTATGTGCTGAGGCAACAATATTCAATGTAATAACAGCTTTTAACAAATTGGAGAGTAGCTTAAAGCTCATAGACAGTCTCGGTAGCAAAAATCATACTGGCAAGAAACTTATCTGACATAGTCACATACTATTCTCCTTTATCATAGACACATGTACGAGATTATTTAACATTCCATCCACGATTTCGAACAAATTTTAGTGTAAATATCTGTAAGAAACGCTTGGTAACGGCTTTTCACTGCCACACGCTAAGACCATATCCACCCGAAGGTTCCCCGCACAATAAACCCAGCACTTCGCACTATGTGTAGCGTATTCTATACACACAGAAATCCTCATGTGAGTAGTGTGTGTGGCTGTTGTTTAAATTTACATCCCGTCTTTTTTGGGCCAGGGATTTTTATTACTTTTCACCTCTCATTCGATGAATATTTCACTTGAGGAGGAAAAAACTTCACAGCATCTTAGTTATGTTAGTACCCTGCTATTTATTAAGTAAAATCAAAGAAATCTCACAAAAATTTTTTGGGGGCTTCCTAAAACTATCTGTTACCTTTAACCAAATTACAAGCATGTAGTGAAATGTCATTTTGGTTAGAAAAAGAAAAAAAACCTTGACAATTAAGGTGAAATATCAATGTTGTATCCAAGAACTTTTCTTGTCTTAAATGAATGCAGTTGTGGGTAATGTTTTTTTATTGGGTTTATTTGAATATATATATTCCCCCATTTACATGAATCTTTAATATAAGAATAGTTGCAGAGACCAAAAGATAGAGGTAAAGGATGCACTTACTATTGAATAAGAAATGATAAAGAAATGATAATTAATGGAACAATAGAAAAACTTCTCTTTTTTAATTTAAGATTTTTTTATTCGGTCATACCACAATGAAACAGAATCACATAACAAGCGATGCATAAAAAGGGTGATTTATATTTGATGAGGGGCTGACCATAAAAATTGCCCACATCATTAAACATTCAGTCAATATATCCTAACATCGATCCCAACGGGAGCGCTTGGGAAAGCTGACTGAAATATGGGAAAGCAGAAGAGTGGTCAGAATTTGAAACCATTTGGGGTTTAATGCTTGAGAGAGATAGGAGAGAAGAGAGATTGAATGAAATGAAGTATGATGGAGATGAGTATGGGATCTCTACTTGAGATAGACAGAGGATAGCTAGATGGTAGATGGAAAAATATAAACTGACTGAAGAAAAAAAAAAGAAAATAGTAGGTTTATATCTACAGTAGATAGTTCATTGGGTTATTGTTTTGTTTTAAAGCTTAAGGCTGTCGTCTTAAAAAGTACACGTCCTTATGTATTTGATTCAATGTTATGATGATACATAATGGTTTGACATGAATTGTGTTCATTGGTAATTTTGTCAGTTTCTTAGTGCCTAATTTATGACAGTAGATATGTGTATATTGACAACAGATCAAAAGGTTGCTGAGTTATTCAAGAATAAAATACAAGTACTTATAGTATAATAGGTTTTCATTTCATAGCGATATTTTTATATGCATATTGGGTTAAAACATATTTTTTGAAGGTCATAATATTTGTAACAGGCCTGGTTAGCAATAAGGTTATATATAGGTGAAGTTAGTTTTTTTTTCCAGCGAGGGTGCTGTAATATGATTATTGTACTGCAATAAATTAATGTATATACCTATTATTGCTAGTTTGGTCCAAACTACGCTACCACCGAGAAACTAAAAGTCACATTCGCGCACGCCCCACCCCCGTATGACGCCTTCCCATAGTCACATGCGCGAGCGCACGCCCGCCATCTTCCTCTTTTCATTCTCGCTGCCGTAGAATAAACACATCAAGATAAGTCACTGCGCCAAAATTTGAGATTCTTCTCTAATTTGCGCTTTTTGATACTGCTTGACAAATAATTCCGTTCTCCTTTTAATCTTTATTAATTTGGTGGAACGGACTTCCCAGTCATTTTTTTTTGTAAGACAGGAAATTAGTTCATTTTCTGTCTCGCTTTTCTTCCCCTTTCGTTCCTCCCGGCGACATAGCTTTACGCACGTTCGCTGGGCTAGCAATCCGCTGCTTAGCGCTTTGTTTACTTTCGTTAGGGTTTTCCCTTGTTGGCTGTTCGTGCATAGCCCCCGGGGTGTTGTTTTTGTTCCCTTCGTAGGTAACGCTTTTAGTTGTATTTTCTTTAGAAATACTACGTGCTAATTATTTATTTACACCCTTACGTTCTTGTCTCTTATTTCTTATCATTTCAGGATCAGTATGAATTCGTCTGTTTCTTTGAATCCTGTTACCCGTACCGGCCCCGCCAGTGTGCAGGCTGACACGGCGGAAGTTAGTTTCACGGTTTCATCTCCGATGATACGCAGTACACTAACTACCGGGGGTACGGGCGTGAAATCGTCGTCTTGTTCAGGGATTATTTTCCCAGGCTTGTCGACGAAAGGTAAGTTAGGGACCCCTGCGATCAGTGGGTCTCGGACAGGGACAAGCACCTCGTTGTTTGCTAGCCCGGCAGCGGCCGGGCTCGGCTTTACAACAACAGTCGGGACTCGCAGTCCCGGCGAGGGGGTCGTCGGATTACCGACCACTGGCCCCCGATCTCAGGGCGTGAGTGTCGCCGGATTACCGGCCACTGGCACTCATGTCCGCTCAGGGGGAGCCGTCGGGGCACCGACCACTGGCTCCCACCTGAGCAAAGACGCTGGAGTTTCTCCTTCCAGTGTTCTATATACTCTTAGTGACTCGGCTAGCCCTGACTCAGCCCTAGTCACCACGGAGACGGCTACCCCCCGTTCTAAACGGGCCAAGCGTAGCCGTGAGAGATCATCCGAGCGCCCTGCCAAGCACGGCCTCTCGGGTACGGCCGAGGTGCCGACTTCTTTGCCGGAGGGCTCTGCCCCCCCTTGCAAGAAGTCCAAAGGGCACCATTCGGCCAAGTCTCTCTCTAAGTCAAAGTCCAAGGTTGCCTCGGGTACACCTATGACTACGACTAGGAAGAAGTGCAAGGCCTCTTCTAAGACGCCAGACCCTTCTCCTTCGGCGGTCGATCAGGCGGAACTTCTTCATTTCTTGAAGATAGTTGTGGAGAAGAGCGGGTGGTTACCCGCTACCTCCCAGCCGACCGCGGGTGGCACGGACCCACCCTCGGACCCTGACCAGTCCGTGGACTTGGGTGATCCGAACCTTGACCCGGTTATACCCGGTTCCGGTTCGACGAGATCCGACCCCGAGTTACCGGTTTCCGGTCTCGGTTTGTCGGTATCCGGCCCCG
Organism: Heliocidaris tuberculata; assembly: GCA_025618425.1. Taxonomy (NCBI): domain Eukaryota; kingdom Metazoa; phylum Echinodermata; class Echinoidea; order Camarodonta; family Echinometridae; genus Heliocidaris; species Heliocidaris tuberculata. Next base: position 16,548,618 of record CM046834.1, read on the forward strand.
GTTTGCCGATATCCGGCCCCGGTTTGCCGATATCCGGTCCTAATTTACAGGTTCCAGGCTGTCAAAAGCCTCTTGCTCATGACAGATCAATACTATCCGGTCATGATTGGCCCCTTGAGGGTCATGCTCGATCCCGGCAGGCCCAGAGCCGCCCGGTCAGAGCTGCTCCTACTCCGGCGGCGCTTGGCGCCCCTCCCGGTGAGGAGACTTACGGCTCGTGGATGCACCCGCCCCCCTGGGGCCAGGTTTCCCACATAGCCGACCCTGATGTTGACTCTGATTCCGAGTCACAAGCCAGTGCGGTCCCCCAACCCCCTCGTGGTTTGGCAGCTGACGCGCAGGCTCTTTTGGAGAGATACTTACCTGAGACTTTCCCGCCGGCCCAGCCGGACTCGGCTCAGGCTTCTCTTCTCTTCAGGCAAAGGGCCCCTTCATCGGGGATACCCCTTACTGACGATTTCAAGACTGCCTATGAGGGCATAGCTGAACAGTCGTCGCTGCCTGGGGCTTCAATTGGTAGGAAGCGTCCCTTTGCCAAGGAATACGCTTTCCGACCCCAAGATTCAGTTGGTTTTTTCCAACCGAAGAAATTCTCGCCTGACATCGGGCATGTCGGGGCGAGACTTGGCGTGAACTTCAAGAGTAGGAGTTACACAGCCAAGGATAGGCAGGCACGTGACTTTGAGACCCACGCCAGATCTGGCCTGCGGCTCAAGGCCTACCTGGGCTCTTTAATCAGCCTCAGGGTCAGGTCTCGGGAACTTCAGGTTTCCGAGTCTGACGGCTTGGTTTTGGACGAGATCCTGCTTGTTTTGACAGGATCTCTGTGGTCGCAGCTGACTGCTGCAGCTGTCCAGGCCACGAACTCTAGGAGAGAGATTGCTCTCTCGTCCTTAGGGGTTCTGGAGAGGGATATCCCCTCCCTTTTGGCGGGGATTCCCCAGTCGGGGGAGCATCTGTTTGGGGGTCAGTTCGCAGCTGTTCTTCAGCGCGAGATCGACTCCCGTAAGCAGGCGGCTGAATTGTCGAGGCAATTCCGTCCACGTCAGCCGGCTCAACCTCCTAAGCCGAAGGCTAGGACGTCGGTGCCCCCCCTTCCACGCCATCAGCGGGTGAGCTCGGCTCCACCTCGCGTGGCGTTACCTACCGGTCAGCAGCCCAAGTCTGCTCGAGGTAGGGACTCTCCCAGAGGTAAGGGGAGTAATAGGGCCCGCGGCAAGGCTCCGGCCAAGCCCAAGCAGGCCTTTTGAGGGTGCGCCCCGAGCAGTGGATCACCAGGTAGGCGGACGACTACGGTATTTCCTTCCCGCTTGGGAAGCAATTACCGAGGACGGCTTCGTTCTCTCAGTCGTGCGAGACGGCTTCTTCATAGAACTTGTAGAGCCCGTCCCGCACGGCGCCATCCGTATCCGCCCGCCAGTCTCGTCCGCTCTTCATCAGCAGCATATCTCGGCCGAGATACGATTACTGCTGGAGAAGGGCGCTATAGAGAAGGTGAGAGACCACCCACATCTGTGTCTCTCCCCGATCTTTGTGATCCCAAAACGCTCGGGGAAGCTGAGGATGATCCTCAATATGAAGGTCATCAACACCTTTATCCCTCCGGAACACTTCCGGATGGAGACACTAGCGTCCATTCTGCCGACAATCGAGCGGACAGATTTGGCGATTTCGCTAGATTTGAAGGACGCATATTTCCATATCCCGATACATCCACGCTTGCGGGATCTATTGGGATTCGCCTTCCAAGGCGAAACTTTCAGGTTTCGTGCCCTACCATTCGGGCTGAGACCAGCTCCCCGTGTCTTCACCCGGGTAGTGTCAGCTCTAGCCGCCTTCCTAAGGAATCGCGGTCTCCGACTCTTTGTCTACCTGGACGATTGGCTCCTGGTAGCACATTCAGAGCCTGTGCTCCGAGACCAGTTGCACCTCCTGCTCCAGACTACTCAGGAGCTAGGATTTATAGTCAACTGGGAGAAGTCGGAGCTGTCTCCCACTCGTACCCCAGTGTACTTAGGTGCGGAGATAGACATCCCGAATCAGGTCGCCCGCCCCAGCCGCGACAGAATTCGGACGATTACGTCAGCTGCTCGGTCCTTGCGTCTTTCTCGCAAGGTACGGGCCAAGCGCTGGCTTCAATTTCTGGGCTACCTCGCAAGTCTAGTGGAGGTACTGCCAGACTGCAGACTTCTGATGAGGCCCTTCCAGTGGCACCTTTTGAAGTTCTTTTCGCCGAGCGTAGACTCCCTCAGAGTATGGATTCCATTACCGAGGGAGATCAGACGTCTTCTCGCCCCCTGGGCAGACGAGACATTTCTTGCGCGAGGCAAGCCTCTCCGCACCCCTCTTCCGTCAGTGTCCATCTCGACGGATGCGTCCCTTCTGGGCTGGGGCGGCCATTGTGGGGACGAGATGATTTCGGGGGACTGGTCTCATCTGCACACTCTTCCCCATATCAATGTACTGGAAATGCTGGCGGCATTCATGTCGCTCCGCCATTTCAGGCGCACGATTGTGGGGCACTCCGTGCTTATCCTTACGGACAACACCACGGTTGCTGCCTACATCAATCGTCAGGGTGGAACTCGTTCAGTTTCCCTGAACTCTCTTACCGCCCAGTTATGGAGGTGGTGTCGGACAAACAACATTGTCCCGATAGCCTCTTACATTCCCGGACAAGAGAATCTTATAGCAGACTTTCTGTCCCGGGGCAAGTGTCTCCCATCCGAGTGGTCCCTCCATCAGGAGGTTTTCGATCTTCTCCGCGCTACTTGGGCGCCGCTAGAGATCGATCTGTTTGCGACCACTCTCAACCACCGTCTTCCGAGGTACTGTTCTCGGGTACGGGACCCGGAGGCTTGGGCACTCGATGCCTTCGCTCTCCATTGGGGACATTTTCGAGGGTATGCTTTCCCTCCGTTTCCTTTGATCCCTCAGGTTCTGAGAAAGATCAAGGAGGATCGAGCGTGGGTCCTGTTAGTAGCCCCGCGCTGGCCGAGGAGACCTTGGTTTCCTCTACTCCTGTCCCTCCTGGCGGGACAGCCGTTTCCACTTCCACTGAGGCCGGACCTTGTGTCCCAGCCTCTGTCCGGGATCCTCCATCATCGGCCCGAGGTCCTTCACTTGACCGCTTGGCCGTTATCGGGGGAGACGCTAGAGCTTCGGGACTCTCTGAGAGAGCCTCTCAGTTTATAGTCCAGAGTCGTAGAGATTCCACTAGATCTCTTTACAACTCCCGTCTGGAGGCCTTTTCAGTTTGGTGTGAAGACCTCGGGGTTTCACCCCGTGAGGCTTCTGTGGGCACTATTGCAGATTTTCTGATCTCCTTATTTGATAAGGGTAGATCTCTTTCCACTATCCGTGGATACCGCTCTGCCATTGCTGCCATTCATGTTGGCTTTCCGGACGGCTCGGGAGTTTCTAGCTCCCATTACCTGACTAAGTTGCTGAGATCGTTTTTCCTACAACGACCAGCAAATCCAAAGCTGTCTCCTGCTTGGAGCCTTCCTAAGGTTCTGGACGCGCTATCAAAGCCTCCCTTTGAACCGATGAGCAAGGCTTCTCTCCATCATGTGACTGTCAAGACCATTTTTCTTATCGCCATAGCTTCAGGGCAAAGAAGAAGCTCTCTTCATGCTCTTTGTACCTCTCCTGGTCATATCCGTTGGGAAAGGCAAGGTGTTCGCCTTATCCCCAAGCCCTCCTTTGTAGCCAAAAACCAGACGGCTTCCTCCGGATCGGTTGAGGTGTTTCTCAGCCCCCTGTCAGACTTCTCCTCAGTCAAGGAGGACAAAGTCTGGTGTCCGGTGAGGGCGCTAAAATGGTACTTAGACAGAACCAAAGATTGCCGCTCGGACGAGCAACTTTTTCTCATTACTCGCGAACCTTTCTCCCCTGCTTCTAGAGAATCCATCTCTAGGTGGATTGTCGAGGCCATCCAGGCCGCTGGCCCAGAGGCCCTTCTCGCGGATAGCAAACCTAGAGCGCATGATACCAGAAGCATTAGTACTTCTTGGGCGCTTTTTCAGGGCATTGCCCTAGAAGACATCTTGAGGGCCGCTTTTTGGCGGTCTCCTAACTCTTTCACTTCTTTTTATCTGAAGGACATTCCTTCAGGAGAAGTGCAGTTTGCAACTTCGTCTTTGAGGGCGGCATCTTCTGCCGTTGACCCCCGTTAGTCTTCTTCCCTTGGGACATGCCACCCCGGATTTTTATCCGTGCTAGTCTAGCAATAATAGGTAGATACATTAATTTATTGTAGTAAATCAGTAAAATCATACCTGATTTTGTTATTTGCTAAATAAATTTATGTATCTACCTATGTCCCTCCCTCCGTCCCCTCTCCTTGCCCAGCAACATGTCCTAAACGTTGTCTCTGGCAGCTCGTTAGAGGAAGATGGCGGGCGTGCGCTCGCGCATGTGACTATGGGAAGGCGTCATACAGGGGTGGGGCGTGCGCGAATGTGACTTTTAGTTTCTCGGTGGTAGCGTAGTTTGGACCAAACTAGCAATAATAGGTAGATACATAAATTTATTTAGCAAATAACAAAATCAGGTATGATTTTACTGATTGTACTGTTCTGGAAATAAGGGTTAATATATAGATGTAAGGATCCCACGAAGGGGGAAAATACTCCTCTTTCTTAGTCTTTTACCAAAACCTCTCTCATTACTAGCTGCGTATTGAACATGACAGCACTCTCACCCCAGCTTCCACCAACATCTCGGTAGTCCCAACTGATCATGAAAGGTCACATTTAGTTTATTATGCGACTGTGTAGGATAAGTCTGCCCCTTTCTTTCTTGTGGGTATGAAGATGTCGTTAGGTAGTAATAGAGGGTGAAGTTCCGTACCTCCCCTTCAATAATTCCAAATCTCTGGGACACTGACTATGTTCTTGGTATCAGAAAGATAGCAATTATGTTAGGTACCCCCTCCCCCTTTCCGTGGTATTGGAGTGATAGAGTAGGAGTGTATCCCCCCCCCCTTCCTAGTGCCTGGTATAGGAGTGATATGATATGTTTGGGGTACCCCCTCCCCCTTCGTGTGGTATTGGAATAATAGGGCAGGAGTATAGTACCCCCATTCAATAATTGCAACTGTATGTAGCCTCTTACTATGTCAATGGCTACAAATATATGAATTGATTTATCTACTATCCATGACAATCATTCAGAATGTTTCCAGATGAAAGTGCCCTTCCTTGAGATTTGTAGCTGATGTGTCGCTACCTGTGATCTAACCCAGCCCCCTATATGATTTGATTACTGTAGTTATGACTTCAGCCTTCCTTGGACAAACTCTGCAAGTACTTTGTGGTTAGGTTGTGCTTCAAATCAGCAAACTGCCTTTCTGTGTGGAATCTCTCAGTGGATAGACAGATCTTAGATGCTATTGTCTACAATCCTTTAAATTTTGAAGTATTTCCATTTGTGCACCAAACAGAACATCCTAATATCTATTATGTAATAAGCTATGAATATAGTGCAGTATTAGGCTTTTGGGATATTGTGCTAAATAGCATTGATGAATTAAAAATACTGTTGAAATTTTATTTGTAGTGTATATACTTTTTTCAAAACAGAAAAGTTGATGATGCTGCAAGCAATCAAATACTGGTAATCATTTTTAGAATACATGATTGCATCTTGTAGTACACTGAAGGAAATCATGTAGAGATTATAACAGGTCAGATTTCAGCTAATTTTGCACAGTCTTGTATGAAATCTGTCCATGAGTAAGGAAGGGCAATATTGCCAACAAAAAAAAAAACAACCCATGTCACACTGTCCTCACCAAGTAATAGAGCTTCAGAGGTTCACCTCAAGGTATTTTCTTCCCGATTTCTTGGTCAGTGATGTATGAGTGGAACACCACTCCAGCCTGCAGCTGTACAGGGTGCCTCAATAAAACATAAATCATCAAATCAACTGATGTTGTAAATATGATTACCCTATATTCTCTGTTTGTGGTGATAGGATTATTTTATCTGCAGAGATGCAGAAGGACATTAACTTTTTATACATGAGAGTTAATTCCTTTCTGACTCTTCCCAGACAAGATACAAATAAAAATAAATAAGTTATAAACTATAATGAAAGCATATTTTAAAGTATCTAATTTCTGGGGAAAAATATAATAAAAAATAAAAAATAAAGAAATATTTGTATTGAGCCTACATTGAAATAATAAGGATGATTATATTTACTCTTAAAAAGTGACCATTATTGTCAAACAATTTGTATTTTCTTCTGTTTCTATTTTCACATGTATGACATATATTTTTAATTGTACTAGTTTCAGTTGATTGAGAAGAAGTACCTCAAGCAAGCTTATGCATCCATTTTGAAAATAGCAATGATGTTACATTTGCAAATTTGAAGTTTGGCTTAATTCATATTTTTACAAAGAACTTGATCTATGATTGGTTGTATAACGTTTGATAATAATTGTATTTCATACAATGTGACTAATTTATTTGATTATAACATTATGATTTCAACCCCAAAAGGAGTAGTCAAGATCATTTCATAAAATTCAATAAAGCCATTATATGAGTTTACTCTATACATTTAATTATTTTCTTGAGAAAAGTATTCATTATGAATATCTTCTCTCTGCAATGCATGTTACACTTCGTACAGATTATTCCATTTTACGTGATGAATGACTAAATTTTCACATTTTCTTCCACATATCTCACATTGCCAAATACTTAAAGGGTACCAATCACCAAAAAATATTTTATTCTGTATGTTAGAGGTTCCATGTCATTCTACTATATTCCAGTTATGGGCTTCGAATATCACTTCTAGAAAGAGATATTACAAATTTGATTATACTCTCTATAAGCATAAAAGCGACTTGTGAGTAGACTACTCAATGCGCCCGTACACTCTTGCCAAGATAAGGGCTAGCGCGGAACCCAACTCGGAGGTTCGGTTCTGCGCGAGCACCTTCATGTTATCCTTTATTTCCTTCATACTCCTAAACTGTTGACTTATAGAATTTCAGATAAAATACTTTGAGGTTAATTTTATACTTCCTAGCAGTATACAAATTCTTTTTTCAGGTGGTTGGTACACTTTAATGAGTAATTTTTCATTCAGATGAAAGAAAAATTTCACCTCACATGTCAGTTTTCTTTTTGTAGATATATTTTTCTAAAGAGCATGAACATTGCACAACAAAAATTGTCTAATTTTGATGTTCCAGGAGACATCTTTATTTCTATGAAATTTCTATAAACTTGGAAACAATTTTTGAGAAAGATGGTAGCATGTTGCCATTTTTATGAATTTCTCTTGAATATTTTGATGTGTCTTCTGCTGAGGCTCTGTTCCTTATTTATAGTTTTGAAAGAGTCTGCATAATCTTTTCCCATCCATCATCCAAATATAGCCAGCCACTCTTGGGAAATGAGTTCTTCAGATTTTACTTTTCGTGGATTTTAACTATCCCACGTTGTGTTCATGTGTATATTGGTTATTGAGAGCTAGAAGGGCATTATAACTTTATTGCAAAGTGATATATGAGGTAACACCCTTCTGGCTCTTAAGACTTAAGTTTGAAGAAGAAAACATTGCTTATGCAGAAATTCAGATTAAATCACTTTTGTAGCATTTATTACATTTTCCTGTATCAATTAACACTTTTTCCTTCTACAATACACTCAAATAGATTCTCCATCTTTTCTGTTCATGGATAAATGAACTTGCTCACGTGAGGATGCTGTGTTAAATTTGACATACCCTTACCGTTTTTGTAATAATCATCCCATTCTGTATCTTTCACCCGACAGACCGAGGGGACGCTATCCCTAAGCTTCCGTACCAATGAACCATCGGGCGTTATCATGTACAACCGAGGGGCTGTTGGGATCACCGACTTCTTTGCTCTGGAGTTGATGGATGGCTATCTGTTCCTGATCCTAGATCTAGGATCTGGATCTATTCGCTACAGGGCTGATTCTCTACCTCTCAATGATGGTCTGTGGCATTCCATTCTGCTCTACAGGCATCATAACAGAGGAACATTGCAGGTGATCTTCAGATTAACCCCTTGTATGCCACAAAGTTTGCTGACAAGTTACTAACCATCTGGGCCCCGTTTCATGAAACTTGCTTTCACTGACAATTTACAATAACTGTTATAAGCTACTGAAATCCTTGCATCTGATTGGCTGAGAGCAAATTTGTCGGTAAAAATCACTGACAAGACACTTGATGAAACGCCCCCTGAAATGAATTTTTAAAATCAAATTGGAGGTTTGTTTCCTTATTTCATCATTTGGGCATGAATTGTTTTCCATGGGTAATAACTGTACAGTACACAGCATTTATATTCAGTGGCTTCAGACTGCCTTTAGAACTAATATCTTGCTACAGTTTTCTCAGAATCTCATTTTTTTAATTCATTTCTTCTTTTTATTGAGTACAGATTGATAACCAAGAAGCAGGCAAGTTTAATGTCGGAGGTACAAGTAAGCATCTCAACCTCGTCGATCATCTGGTGGTGGGAGGCATCGATTTTGAGAACGATCCCAACTTACCAATGGACCTGTACAGTGGGGCATTACGGAGGGGCTATGTAGGGTGTCTGAAGAACCTGGTCCTCCAGGGGACTACTATTGATCTTCCAACCTATGCTTTGAGACAACATACTGGTAATGACATTGGAGTCTATTGCAGGTAGGTCTAGATTTGGATCCCAATAGTGTTCAAAGGTGTGGAATAGTGCCTGTGATTCCATGTTGAGAGCCTGAAGGGTGTAACCTAATGGCGCTTAAAATAGAGCTAACTCTCTTTGACTCTCAGCAAGGGGATATGCTAACAGTGGTTTATTTTATTAAATGGGCATGATATTCTAAATGATCGACTATATTTTTGCCTTGAGATATACATTATCATTTGTTGATCCCCATTAATATTTGATCATTCAAATGATATAGTGCTCAGAACTTTTGTTAAAAGAATTTGCACAGGATTTTTCTCGGTACTTGGTTAAAGCTCATGTACAGTATTGGTAGAAAAAAGGAAATTGGAAAGAAACATGTTAAATATAGTCTCATGTTGTTCTCCTTGTATCAAAAGATGTCTGTAAGAGATCATTTGGTATTCCATCTATGATTTCTGGTGAATTTCAGTGTAAATATCTGTAAGGAATGCTTGATCACTGCCATTATGCATTATCCTTCCACCCCGACAGCTCCCCGCACAGCAATCTTGGGGCTTCGCATAGAGACAGCGTGTGTGCACTGTGTGTAGCTACTCATCATTGGTTTTACACGTGTGTTTACAGTGTATATAGCACATGCTGCCTTTGTTGGGATTTTACGTGCCTGTCCCGGCACATAAATTAGTTTTTGCCTCTTATGTGTTTAATATTAAACTTTAGGAGGCGAAATCTTCACAGTGTCTTAGTATTGCTAGTATCTTGCTATTTATCAACAAAAATTGAAGAAATCTGACGAACAGTTTTTGAGGGCTTACCAAAACTTTACATGACCTTTAAGATAGTTTGAAAGTATCATTGGAAAAAACTTCTACTAGTTGCTGAACAGAGCTAAGAAGAACTCTCTTTTTGTACTATCAAAAAGCTTTTTCAATCACTTTTCAGTCGTGTTGACACATCTTAATATCTTGCCTTGTCCATTCTTTGACAAACTAGGGATGAAGAAGGCCACTGTTCGAGCACACCTTGTAATCACGAAGGGATATGTACGGAAGGCTGGAACAGATTTATCTGTGATTGCCGTATAACTGGCTATACGGGAAAGACATGTGACGAAGGTAGGTTGCCATGGTAACTCAGCGTTTTCCACCATTTCTTGCACACAAAGCTAGCATGCTTCACTCACATCACTTTTTTCTGTATTGCCTGTAGCTGTGTTAGCGATGGCGGAGAAAGAAATCTTTATCAGAAGTGCAGTAGCTGTCTAGACTGAGAGCAGACTTATTGGAAAGTGAGATCATATGTGCTGATATGTTACACAAAACTTATTCAAAAGCAATGAAAGATAATCATCTAGATCTGCCATACCCAGATTAGACTCTTCCTTGAAAATGCCATCCTCCCACAATTCTGCACTGGCTAAGCCTTTCCACATATTATTACAATCCAACTTGTCAGTTGTCTTTCAATACTGACTTTGCAATACGTTTTAAAGTTTTCCTCCAAAGTATTACTTACAAAGATTCCAAAGATTTTTATGATGTAATACTGAACTGGAAGGGACTTCTTATGATTTTTTTCGGTAAACCCTGATGATTTCCTTTGCAATTTGTCTATAAGACTTTTTCAACTGAGCATGGGCAATGGATTTGAAAAATAATGCATTACAATCAAGCTGAAAATTAGAGATATTTCTATGTGCTAAATTTCACTTCCAACTTGTACATGGCATCAATGCTTATGCGATCTAAACTTCTCACTTGTTCTTGCACTCATATTGCTACATTTTTACTTGCACATTGGAAAAGACAAAAGATGTGTTCATATATATGTTTTTAAGTAAGATGAACTTTGTAATTTGGGATATGACATTGCTGGATGCACCAAAAATAGTTACTTGCAAACAGAGTCACAGAGTGATTCCTGTGCATGGCATGTGATGTGTTGCTGTTGACCGAATGATGTGCAAGTATCAGTGATAATTACGCAATAATTACAGAACTAATCTCTTCTCCTAATCCATTTGTTACAGTCACTTTCTAAATCTGGATTACTTCTAAATAATCATGTTATGAAATCATCATGGAATGGTGATGGTTGTCTTTATGTTTTAGGGAAAGCTCATACAGCCATCAGGACTGGGTGACCTTAATCACAAATTTGAAGATTTTCTATTGAGCTTTATGTTCTCTGTAATGAATCTGTCCCAACATATTGGAATTTGTAACATTAGCAATGTCCAAGTGCTATAATTCAATTAGATACTAGTTTTATTTGTATATCAATATCCTCTTATCCGTGTACCTTTTCTGTTTTTTTACACTTGCCTTGGACTGTGCATACTAATTCTCTGTACAGGTTGAACAAAAAAAACTTAATCGGGAAAGGGGTAGTCAAACTGACTTTGAATATGGGATGATCAAAATAATGATGAAAATAATTCACATTTACACAAGGACAGCCATTCATCTAGATGTGATCATTTCAATAAAGATAACATATTGGCAAAAAAACATCAACCTGTATTGATGTGTGACCTGAAAGTGTGTGACTTCAAATGGATTCTGAGAAATGAATAGTAATTTGTAGAAGAAGATAGACCATTTCTTCTCTTTTCAAACTGCATTGCCTTATTTGTCTTTTTCTTTCCCACAAGCCCTAGAGCCTTAGCACTTGCATGATTAACTGATGTATATTGTAATAATGGCTTTAGTAGAAATTGATACATTGCTGGAGGGACTTTGGTAACTACTTAGATTACACAATGTTCAACTAATATCATGCAGCCTTAAGCTAAGTCTATTCTGAGAAAAAAGGGTGTCTGTTCAAACAAAAAATATGTTAAGTTTTTTAACACTTTAATGCCACTTTACAGCAAAGTTTGTGTGGCACTTTTCAAAATTGAAAGAAATGAGGATGAATTGTGTCATTCTAACATTTCCATCTCTTGTTTTGAAGGAAAATTAATCAAATTTCATTCTGAAAGACAGTTGAGAACTTTATTCATTACATCACAATTGAGTTCTAATGCATATAACATTATTTTGTCAACTATCACTAAATTAGACTGTTATCATTTTCATCAGCAAATTACTATTTCAACCTGAGGGTGGTATTCTGAGACAATAAAATATATTTTTTCACAAAAAAAGAAAAAGAAAGAAACTGCAAGCTTCAGGCGATGACATCCTTTCTGATGCTCATGTAACATCTGGAAATGTCATCTTTCTACTAACATTCATATTCTAATGCTTTTCAACTAACCGTGGAACCACATAAGTTTTCCTAGGCAGATGGATTGTTGTGCTTCATCCACTCCATGTAACTCTTATTTGATTTGACCAAAGATACTCTCAAGATGGATATATACATCCCATCAGACAAATTTATAGGTTTCATGTTTGTAAGAATGTCAAGCAATACTTCTTGTTTTGATAGAGGAAGAAAATGGCTTAATGGGTCCATAAAGTCAAAACATTCATGAAGTAGATTACCTCATTGAGAAAGCATCCATGCTTGGGAGATAATGCCAAAATTCAATCACTTCCGTTTTATGACATGTATTTTGGTTTCGTTTTTAAGAAAAGAACATGATTGTTAATGTTGGAGGAGGAGGAGGATGTAGAGTTGGAATCGATTGTTTTAAAAAAGATATTCGGCTGGAAAGACATTGCTGTGTGTTTTGTGACTAATACTCTGTGTGTTCAACTGCCTTGTATATGTAGACGTACTGACGTCACTATCCTTAGTTTGTGCATCTTGACTAACACATCTTTTGCAGGCTCCTCTGCAAGATCTAACCTTTCTTTTTCTATCTTTCACAGCATAGTTCTCTCTGCTTTTCTTGTAGAAATTTTACTGGAAGATCTCGTAATAAGCGAAAGCAAATTCAGTCATTTGCATTGATTTTGTTTATTAGCTACTCCTAAGACACCAACATCTAGTAATTCTAATAATGCTCTTCCCATTTTACTGTCACCACAAATATTACGAGAATTACCTCTAATTTTATGACTCTTTCTCATGCTGCTGTTGATTATTATTATTTCATTGACACTTTAATATCTGCCAACACTTGCACCAAATTAACTGTATACCAGGACTCACTTGAAACTTCTTTCAAATGCATGTTGTTTCAGTCTTCCTATTTTGTCTGTTTTGAGATCTTCCACTAAAATGATAGGAATAGTATCTTCTTTTTAGTAGCTATCATCCACTCCCATTTTGCTGCCATGACAACAACTAACATTTCTCTGCTTGGCCCATCCTCTTCCTAATTCAAATCCTCCTTACATTCCATATCCCTCAAAATGCTGCATCACTTTCTCACGAAAAATCCTAACCTGCTCTGTCACTCGCTCTGTCTGCTTTACACCAGTGTTCACCGAGGAAGGAGGTGAGTTGTACTAACAAATGTGAGGGCATGTGGGACTATGACAAGATTTCCTGTAATACTAGCCTATACTGTGTTTCCAATGGATATCTAATTTCTGATATTTACTTTAAAAGATTAGAATTACTTACCAGTGACTGCAGCATGAACTTGCATGAATTTAGGAATCAGCATTGAAAAAATAAGATTTTTCCTTTCTGTTTCTGTTTCTTTTTTCGTTCTTTCTCTCTCTCTCTCTCTCTTTGTCTTCTTCTTTGTCTTATTTTTTTCTCCTCCTCCTCCTCTCCCCCTCCTCCTCCCTCTCCCTCTCCCCCTCTCCTCCCCTCCTCCTCTCCTCTTGCTTCTCCTCCCCTTTTCTCTCTCCCTTTCTCTCTTTTACTTTACTCATTTTCCCTTTTCTCGCTCTTTTTTTTTTTATATATTGTAACTCCACCATGTTATGTATTTTCTTTAAAATGTTCAATTATAACTACAATTTTCATAGAAATAGGACAGGGTCAAGAAAAAAAAAACCCATAAAAAAGTAATAATTTCAATAACAGTATTGGTCAGTGGTTTGACTGTTCAGAAATTACCGTAATCATAAATAGAAAGATGATTGAAGACTCATTGCGCAGTCAAGCGGATGATTACTCCTTGCATTGTTAATGAGATGAGAACTGTGCAAAGTCATATTTACAGCTAGACTCTGTCGCCTCCGTGCATTCTACCAGATTGATATGGAATTGTGTTTCAGTTGAGTAGACGATTGCTCCTCCTTTTTCACACATTATGTAGATGTAGTGTCCCGAATCATATTACCAATTGTCTTCTGCTGAGAAAAAAAGGAATGTTCACCAAAGACGATGCTGTACAATAGGGATAGTTTGGCTCTCAGACCAGCCTCTCCAATCTGTTCTTGAAAAATGACAGGATTGATTTGTTCTGGTCATCCTGCCCTTTCATGTTCATGTATTCACACTATACATAGCACCAGGTTCTAAACGTTAGCCTACCATTTAAATATAGTTATGTTGTATTGGGTTAAAAAAAATTTAACACAAAAAGAAAGGTCATGGATTTTACGTGATTACGGCTAGTTTGGAAGACTTTTTAAGTCTAAGAATACTTCATATTCTTAAAATTTATTGATTGTTTTTAAAAAAATAATAAAAATGTTGTATGTTCCATATGAGATTATTTTAGATAGTGAAAAAACAACTGTATTGGCCTCCAAAGACTGTTCATACTAAATTCATAAATTGACCTTAGTCCCTGCCCTCCTGTGATTTTATTACCATGGTAATGCTCCTGTTCTTCCAATTTCTGCCCCCTCACAGAGGTAGCACGACTGTCCTTCAATGGTAACCAGTACATGCGTATCACAGTGGCAGCCAACTCACGTAGCAAGGTAGAAGACATCTTCCTACGGTTCCGCACCCGCTTGCCAGATGGCCTTTTGGTGGCTACATCCTCCAACAATGTGATTGACATGCTGATGGTGGAGCTGAAGCAAGGTTTGATACGAGTGATCACCAACTATGGTATTGGTCAGACGATCATCACTGCAGGACACAGTCTGGATGATAACAGATGGCATGCGGTCCATGTCCAGCGGCGAGATGACCGTCTTATGGTCACTGTGGATAACACCGATAGAGCTGAAGGTAAGGACGATGGCAAAAAACCTTCCTGTAAAGGATTCTTTGTTCTGCCGTAAACAAACATGTATATCTCTGTTCATTTTTTTGTTTCTGTTGAAAATTTTTCTACTTCTAAAAAATACTTTTGATACTTTCAATTTTTAATGATCTTTCTTTTCATCCACCTGATGTGATGCTATTGCTTGTATTTTTAATCCTTATGACTATCCAAAGTTATCATTTCTTGTATACAACATAAACCCATGTGGATGATCACCAATAATTTTGAACTATATTTATATATCTGTCTTCTTAAGTTATACTTTTCTCCACTCCTTCATCTGATGTCTACTTTGTGAGTGCCTGCCCTGTTGAAAATTGAAGAGATTCTTTCTTGTATTGAAAGAAGAAAAAAACATCAACAGAAAAGTGAAGAATATTTTGATTCATATCAGATAAAAACTTTTTTTAAAAACTATGAATACTGTCATCTTTTCAACAAAAATTGTAACCTCTCAGAAGTTGTTGTATCAGGCATATATCTCTATTGATGCCTGTATCTACGATAAGTCCTTTAATTATCTAGATTTAGTAGGGGGATTCCATTAGACTTCCAGCGGCTGCTGTTTATAAACTAGCATCGTATAGAATAAATGGGCACTTCAAAATGACTTGCAGCAATGTCCCTCTACTGTGACAAAAGTTGACAATTACTCCAAAACTAATCAGTAGTTGAAGTAGTATCTTCCAATATCAGGTGTAAAGTTATGCATCTGTGCAGTTTATAGAATATTCTCTTGTTTAAATGATTATTATCTACAAAAATGGACTTTTAATATTTTGTGGTACATAGCATATCCTTCCATCTCAAAATCTGTCATAGATTTATCTCTCCCCTCTTTCATTCATATGTCACTTTTCCTTTATTCATGACTATAACTTGTAACTATTGATTTCTTTTCCCAGACAAGAGTTTCTTTTCTCATGCCTTCATCAAATATATTATGGGACTATTGTCTTATTCCTTATGATATATCTCATTGTTATTCACTTCCTGTGTGTTTCTTATACTATTCTGTTCTGTGAATGGATTACTCTACAGTTATCAGATTTTTTATCCCAATGGCCCCATATGCATCTTGTCATGTTGGTCTTGGTAGACTCCCAGTATATGTAGCTATACCCTATTGCATTTCAAATCAGTTTTCACTGTTTGCTCATCACATGTTTTCTCATTACAACGAACATTTTAATCTTCGAAACAATCATGATATTGGCTGTCAGTCAATATACAAATACATGTATCATGTGGAGGAGAATTAACGTGTTTAATACCTGAAAGTACCACATGCATATGTGCTTTCCTGTTTTAAACTATGATTTTTGCTTTTATTTTTAAAGTTGTTTTATAATCTGAGGATTTTAACATATGTTCCTTACAACAACAACAAAAAGACTTTAAAGAACAACATCAAGATTTATATGATATCATAATTCATTTGATTTGACTGAGCTGTCATATCTTGCAAAAAGATTGTTTTCATTTGTCTATTTTATTCAAAAGCTTATATTTGTGTATATTCATGTCTATGTACTAACATCTTGGTGTAAATCAAATTGTTCAAATACTAACAATCTAGTTTATTCATTTTTACTTCCACTTTGAAGCATAAAGGAAAGCAAGGAAAAGGAGATATCAACAGCGATTTCTCATGAACATGCACCATGTACACATTTGTTCATTCAGAAATATACTCTAAATTTATGTGTTTAACTTCAACCCCCTCCCCCCCCCCCCCCCCCATTTTTATGAGGTATATTATTCTCAATTTTAACAAGGGAAAAGAAACTATACTTTGAAACTGATATTCATTCAATTCTAGCTCTAATAGAATAGAAACCCTTTTGAAGTTATTGCATTATTTCTAGCTTTCACTGCTAGATATTGAGTATACTTCTTAATTTAAAAAGTTATATATATATATATATATATACCTCTTAATTGCTTTCTTACATTGCTGGCCCAAGTGAATTCCATGCCAATTAATAGATGAAATAGATTTAAAGATAATAAATTTTCTTGAGTTTTCTTGCTTCAGAGTGGATAGAAGTAAAGGTGAATATCTATCTTTGGTTTTTGTCTAGGTGTCATATCATGTTTATTTATTTTTTCTCCCAATCACTTGAACAATAATAAATTTTTTAAACAGATCAAGTGCCTCGTCGTCCCAATAATGGTGAGATAAATAAAGAACAATCTGGAAGACTTGCTGGTCTGCCTGGACTATTTGGAATGAAGTTTCTTCTTTGTTGAATTAATTTTTCTGATGAGGCATGGTCTTCTGACAATTTGAACTTGACCTTTCCTTCCTTTTATTTTGTTCTCAATAAGGAATGTCTCGTGATGATCAGATGAAACATGATCAATGATTTCTATTTTGTTTTGTGAATAAAACAAACAGTCTGAGTTGTACTTCAGACTGCTTTTTATTTCCGTTTTTAGAGAATGAATAACACAAAACCAACACGATTGCACCTTAATCACAAAATCTCACATTTGATAACAACACAGCACAAATTCTGCATGACTGCATGACTCCTGTACCGCACCTTTAAATGCTTGTAAATCATATTTGAGAATCATTTAGCACTTAGTGGGCATATCATACATGTATTGCATTTCTCTTCTTTCTCTGTATGTGACTTATTACTTTTTTTGAAACTGTAATGACATATTTTGAAGAATATAACCAACTGAATAGGGCATGAAGCATGCTTTTCACAAATTCTACTAACACAACTAACACAGCCTGGGAAATTGTCTCATATTGTGCTCATATATCCAATCTCGTTGATATATAGTACTAGCATGCTGACTTTGAAATTCAAATGACTATATTGTGTCACTTTGTTCTGGAAATGTTCATTAATTAATATTTTTTATGATTAACATTAACATGTAGTGGTGAACAAAAATATATCATGTAATTTCAAACAGTCCACAGCAATTAGCCTTGATGTTGTAAATCACCACATCATTCTTTCAGGTTTATATATTTCTTCATAAACCTAATGGATCTTTATAAGATTTGGAACTAATTCTAAATTGTGCTTATAGATTTTAAATTTTCAACAAATGTTCAAAAAAGAAAACTCAAGAAAAAAAAAAAATCTCTTTTCAGGTTCTTTCTGTTTTTCTTTTTTTTTTAATAGAAATTTCTGTAGACTTTTCTTCTTTTCTTCAATTCAACCAGAATGGATGCTGCCTTCCAAAACAAAGAAAAGCTGCTTCCTTCTCGAATACTTTAAAAGAATGGTTGAGAACCAACTTTCAGCCTCTTGCCTGAATTTCTTACTATGTTTCTTTCTGACTTTAAAAAAAAGTAGCTGAAAATGCTAGATATCATTTTTTCTGGTTTATGCTATGATTCCTTCTGTCAGATATCAATGAATTCAAGTAAAGTTAGAGTAGGACTTGTGTATCTCTGCCTGAATTAATTTTTATCAGGAAAAAAATCACTCATAATGAATAGTTTAAAGTATTTATCAGCATTTTGAAGGATAATAAGATCCCATTTGAAGAATATTTTAAGACTGTTTAAAGGGTTATAAGTTCAGACCGAAAATGCTATCTAGAAATCTGTTGACTGCATGGATTAGAAAAAAATGCCTTGAACTTTAATATATCTGCTTTTATTAATGTTATAGAAAAGGTCATTTCACTTCTTAAATCATAATACAAGTCAACAATAGCAAACTAGTAATACTATCCTCAACTTTTCATTCCCCATGGAATGAAATTATGGCTTAGAATATTTTAGGCAGAGGCCATTTGCAAGTAGATTAAAGATGGCTGATCAGTTCATTGGAATGTCAAAATATATTTCAAATCCTGGTTTCAAAATGCAAAAGATAAAAATAATTACATTGATCCACTCACGGCATAGAAACCGTGACTTCCATTATGTCGAGGATTAAAAAAGAAAAGCCTTCAATCAAATCAAAAGTATCAAAGGTAAATTTGGGGTGATTTTTGTCTGACAGAAGGAACTTAATTTTCACACCAACTTTTTCTCTCTCATATTTGCACTCATGTTTTCTCTTCCACCATGCATTCCTGCCTGCTACTTCATCATGACCTTACTTGACCTTTGACCTATATCTTCAAACAAAATTCCTCTTAAAATTGGAATCTTCCTGTCACTCTCACCTTCACATCCTTTCTGACCTCTGAACTTTGAACCTTCTTGGCACGCTCTAAATCTCTTCCGTGTTGTGTCATGGCAAACTTCTCTTCTCCCAGCATTTAACATAACGTATGGAGGTGAGTATAGGGTTTTCTGCTGGATGACTGTATGCCCTTCTTTCATAATCCCCGTCTTAATCTTCAGCTTGCTATGATCCCGATTTTTTCGGCTTGATTAAGCCTCTTCCCAATTTTCTGGAATGATATTCAGTTTTTCTCCTTCTCTTCTCTTACTCTTTTTCTTCTTTTTTTTAAATCTCTCTCTGTCTTTTTCATTGTCTTTCTTTTTTCATTCATTTTTAAAAAATCTTTCTCTCTTTGTCTTGTCTTCTTCTCTCTCTCTCTCTCTCTCTCTCTCTCTCTCTGTCTCTCTCTGACATATACTTTCTCTTGCACTTTCTCTTTTTTTCTTTGTTTTCTTCTTCTTTTTCTATTACATTATTTCTTGTGCGTTCTCTTTGCTCTTTCTTGCTTTTTTGTTCTTTGGGGAAGAAAAACCCTTTTGCCATTTGACATTCTTCTTGCATTTTTGAAAGCCGATACTTTATTGGCCATTCAGAAGCGTTGTTCATGTTATGAAGCTCTGTCCTTGAAAAAGAAGACAATTTATTTTCTGCTTAAAATGTTAAAGTCACATTGCATTGTAACACAAAATACAATATTATGTTAACACTTGTGACAAATAACATTGTCTTCTTTTCTACGCACCTGCTAAATTCACTCAGTCATCACATTATGCTACCTAAACATTGTGCATGCATAACTTTTTTTACACCAATTTTCGTATTATGTAGTTTCATTTCAAACACTACATTATCAGTAGTCTCACATGGCTGTCTTAATGAAATTCATCATTGTCAATGTAGACTTTGACAGCACCTGGGGTATTAGAATTGTTATTAAGAATACATAGCCCTGCACTGGTGGAAATTAACCATTATACAGAAGCACACACACTCACAAAGCTGTTGGTAGTCCTCTTTTTGTTGTTACTAATGTAATCAGTCGGTGACGGAATACCCTTCGTTTCAATCATACAGTGAGTGAAAACTTCCAGAGTGGGATACTGGATTATCATTACATTGAGGTTGGGGGTGTCGCAAACCGGGAGAGCATGCCTGATGCCCCTGTCAACTTTGTTGGGCACATGGAGCAGTTCCTGTACAACAACCAACCTTACTTTGACATGGCCAAGGCACAGGAGCGGGACTACATCACACTCAACGCTACCTTTGGCGAGAAGATGAGCCAGAGACCGAAGGTGAATCCCTTCACTTTCAGAACGAAAGAAGTCTTTGTGCAGCTGGAGACGCCGGACTCGTACCCGTCCTTGACACTCTTCTTTCACTTCAAGACGACAGAGCCCAACGGTCTGCTGCTCTACAGCAGCGGCGGCCGTACAGATTTCATCTCCGTAGGTCTGGTGGAGGGCCAGATCCAGTACGCCTTCAACATGGGGGCCGGACCAGTCAAGATCCATGCTAATACGGCCCACAAGCTCAACGACAACAAATGGCATGAGGTTTCCATCTCAAAGAACAGTGGAGGTAGACATGTCCTGCAAGTGGATAACTCTATGAGTATCGCTCAGCCGTCACCCAAGGCAAGACATCTCGACCTGACTGAGAATCTCTTCGTGGGCGGGGTAGCTACAGATATGTACGAGGATCTGCAGAGTGGGGTGGAGGCCAGGGTAGGCTACCAGGGATGCTTTGCATCTCTAGAAGTCAACGGTGTGAAACAGGATCTGGAGGACTCCGCCATCAGCATTGAGATGGACAAATCCAACCTGAGACGTGGCTGTGAAGGTATGTATAAATGCTGTATGGATTCCTAATGCAGGTTATCTTAATTGTTTGCCGACACTAGAATGAACATATAGGCTAAATATAGGCCTAAATGTACACCTTGCCCAAATCAACCCTTCCAAAAGGCACAAGATTTTGCTCAAACTTTCATTGATCTGCTAATTTTTCTCCTTTTGAAACCAACTGATATTAGGGTTGACCTCCCCTTTAATCATTCCTTGAGTGCTGTTTAGATGAAGAGTTCAGTCCACTGCCCTTCATACTATTCATAAAAAATATGCTGTGACTCATAGTACTATTGCAAGGCACAGGTGAGATTGTCCTAAAGTTTGACATGAAATTATCTGTATTAGTGATCACATGACTAATGAAAGCAATACTTGGATGAAGTTGAACGATGTCACTGATAGAATGAATGTTAACAGAAGGTATCAGAAGACACAAGAAGCTGTCATTTCAGACTTGTGAACTACAATGAGCCTGGGATACGTCCTTCAGATGACAGTTGTGTAAACTTGTCTGGCAATGAGAGAGAGGTACTTCATCAAATGACAAATTGTAATATGAGGGAATATGTAGTATAAAAAGAAAATGGATGTTCTGGACAAATCAATGTATTGTACCAACATTTATAAATCTCTTTGTTACATTCATTATAATGTCCAAAGAAATATAAGGCGATCATGGGATGTGTGGCTATAGAATCAGATCTCCATTTTTAGTAATGAAGATAGAAGAAATCATTTCACAAATTGTGAGGGAAAATATTTTTGGTATGTCCCTGTAAATGTGTTTATTAAAGTGAAGAAGCAAGACTGTGCAGTGAAATATGAGTAGAAATTATTTACAGCATCACTCAATTAAAGACTTGGGTTACAGGCTAACATCTCACTACCATCTCCTTACATTATCACAATAGTTATGATTATAGCAACAAGCTCACTTCACAATGGTGATTAAGAAAACGAGAAATTATTTTTTAGCAGAGCTGTAAGAAGATATCTTGTGATGAATCAATAGTCTGTCTCGTATGGTATTGATGATTCTCTGTCTCTCTTACTGCCCTTGTCAAGACCTGAATAAACATCAATTTTTCGTGTCATCTATGCATTTGGATTGATTCCTGATGGATTCACTTTATTTTATACCACTTTTATTGATTCTTAAAATGAATATCAATTGTGTCCATGAAAAACTTATCACCTCAATGACAGATTTTTTTTTGTTCATCCACAGAAAACAGGCTTGTTACAAAGATTGGTAAATAAATTAAGTTGGGTGATTTAATTTCATTCTGC
This sequence comes from Heliocidaris tuberculata, assembly GCA_025618425.1. Classification (NCBI taxonomy): domain Eukaryota; kingdom Metazoa; phylum Echinodermata; class Echinoidea; order Camarodonta; family Echinometridae; genus Heliocidaris; species Heliocidaris tuberculata. Next base: position 16,570,659 of record CM046834.1, read on the forward strand.
TGAATAGAGTGATTATGTGGACATTTATACATCACACTATTTGTATACTCATTGTCTAGTATATGGGAAATGTACTCAAATCAATAAGGATGACATTAACTCGTTGACTACTGAATTCTCTCTTCCCCATAGGCTTAATTACAGGGATTACCCGGTTCTCGTAGGTGATGGGTTTACATTCATGAACAAAGATATCAGTTCATGGGGATCTTCTTCAAGTACTCTTAGAAGCAACCATTCACAGTGTCATTAGTTGCTTGAATTTGCTTCTGTCTTTTAGTAAGCAACATGGAGGAAGATGAGGATGAAGCAATTTGTATGAACAAAATACAAATAAATTTACCCTCAAAATGTTGACATGCTGACCATCTCTATTTTTTGGAGGTCTTGGAAGTCTATGACAGTATTCAAGTTGAAATACCTATCTAGATAATGTTTATTAACCCATTACTTCTTCTTTCTTTCTTTCTTTCTTTCTTTCTTGTTTTCTATAGATAATGGTGACCTATGCTTAGCAGATGTATGTGCTAATGGAGGAACATGTATACCAGGCTGGAATGGGTATAGCTGTGACTGCAGAATGACTAGCTTCTCGGGGGTTAATTGCTCTGAAGGTAAATTTTGTTTGCAAAGGGCACTCAGCTTATTCTGAGATGCAGATAGATGCACTTTCAATTTAAATTACCAGATACTAGAATTTTCATCGCATAGTTGTGTGTCAATAGAATGATGAATTGATGAATTAATGCAGGTTTACAATTGAGTAATCACACAGTTATTTAGATGATTTTTTTCCTTTGTTGAGTTCAAGGAGAGGACAGCTGTATTTTCAAAATACATTTTCTGCAGTTGTGTCATGTTGCAAAGTTAAGCATGATAAAAGTATTAAATCATATTTAGTTGTTAGATATTAGAGATTATGTAGGAAACTTATGCAAAACAGAACCACCGCCAGTTACACAGATATCTTAGCACCATAACACAAAGGTTTGTGATCAATTTGCAAATGTGAAATAGCAATTCTGTTTGGTCAATGGTCAGCCTTTTAACAAATGCATTTGTAACTATAATTTTGATTGGCCATTGCCATTTTGCATTTGATTGCAAACTTTTGTGTTATGAGGCCCTGGTTGATTACATCTTCTTAAAACAATTAGAGATGCTCAGAAGGGAAGGATTTTAGAACACAGAATCCTCCAGCCCTATCAGTTATTATGTAATGTACTATGTATGGTAGAAAAATTGCAATAAAAATGCAATTTTTCTCTCAAAACAGTCCCAGTTATATAAAGATAGTAGTGAACTTGACCTACCCATTCTCGTTCTCCTTTCTTTCAGTGAGTACATCATTTGGTTTTGGAACGGGTGGTGGACTCATCTCCTTGGAGATCCCAGAGTCTCAGTGGTTACGTACTGATCATGATGACCTGAGTATGGGTATGGCTACCAGGTCAGCTAATGCTATCATAGCTCGTATTGATAGCGCAACGTCTGATGACTACATTGAAATGGAACTGGTATGTAGAATTTTAAGGTTTCTCATGCTATTCAACAAGATACATTCCACAATTCATATAAAGCATGATGTATTATATAGTCAAATTATGTCAGCTTTGAAATAAATTGTCTACAATATTGATTTTGTAAAAGGTTTTGAGCTTTTTCTTAGAATAAAAACTGTGGCGAAAGGTTGAAAGAGATCTCAATCTTAATAGAAGAAGATTCAAATAAAGAATAACATTGTAAAGACAATCATCTTGTAGGTATTGTATATGGCTTACTTCTGTTTCAAAATCAGATTTACCATTGCAGAAATTGTGATAATTCTTATGTGACTTTTTTTTTATTGTCGCAAATATCAGTACTGCATTACAGTCTGAAATTATTGGTAATTTATGGGGGAAAAAACTTATGCTTTACAGAGACAATTTTTTATAATGATGAATAAGATAAAAAGTGATTTCAGCAGATTTTAACATAGTTATGATGGTATGAACTATTTTCAGGTCAACGGCTATCTGTGGACCATGTACAACTTTGGGTCCGCTGATCACATGATCAGTGATGACACGAATCGCATCAACGATGGCTCCTACCATGTGATTCATTTCTCAAGGACTGGGGCCAATGCGTCTCTGCAGATTGATCAGTATGCCCGTGTTTATAAGACACCGAAAGGTAGGAATGCACATATGCATCACTTGAAAAAATATCATCACTTAATAATGATAATAATGATCATAATATTTGGATTCATAAAGCACTCTTTCCTAAGCATACAAATCGCAAAATAGTATTATTACTCTGGCTTTAGCTGATACAGCTGATACAGCAGATTGAGCACGTTGGTATGTGTAAAGTACAGAGGTGGCGAAACGTCTGGCCTGGACAATGGAAGTGGGGGCACCTTTTATCTGCCAAACAAAAGGTGCCCCCCCCCCACCACTTATATTTTCCGAGCCTGACGTTCCACCATGCCTGCTGAAGTAATATGTAACTCGCAATTTATACCTGACATGAGAATTAGGAAAATACATTCCTATGCAAATTAATCAGTGTGAATATTTTGGAAGGATCATACATGAGCCTGTAAACGAATTCCTGCAATCTCTTGTCAACCTAGGCATAGGTGTAGCAAGGATTTCCCGAAGTGGGGGTTTGAGTGCTAATTTTATTTCCTTGCATGATTTGAATGGGGGTACGCACCAAAATCTTGTGATGAATCCCTTTGGAAAAAACATTTTGGAGGACAAGTCCCAACAAAATTGTTTAAATCCAGTACTTTCTGCATGGAGTAATATTCTAAAGTTGTTAGTGTAGTCCATGTATTATCATTTATGAAAGTAGATCAAGGAAAACTTCTTGATAATAATGATATTGATAATAGTTATAATAATGATAATAATGATGATGATGATGATGATGATGATGATGATGATGATGATGATGATGATGATGATGATGATGATGATGATAATAATGATGATGATGATGATGATAATAATGATCAATAATAATAATAATAATAATTAATAATAATAATAATAATACACACATATTGTGCCATCTATCTAGTTTAACTATTCCGAGGTGCATGATCAAAATGAGAGAAGCAAGAAGGTAGAAATAGAATGGACTGAAGAATACTACAAATCTGTGTTGAACTATATTTCACTGTATGTTTTGAAAAAAGGACCGTTTTGAAGAATCCAAAGGTTCTATGGAACGGATAGTAGGAGGTAACTGGTTCCATAAACATGGTGCCACAACTTTGAAGGCGCAGTCACCTTTTAAAAGTCTTTATAACTGCTCACTTGTGTGACAGGCACGCAGTCTACATTCTTTGATGATCAAGCGGTAGTCAACCTTGGTGGACGTGGGGATATCACCGAGAGTAAACGAAAAAGAAGAGCCCCTGCCTCATCCCAGTTTGAAGGTATGATGTCAGGTCTGTCCTACAATGACATGAGAGTCCTAGACATCGCGGCATCGGATGACCCACGGATCGTACTCAGCGGGAACGTTGGTGAACTCCAGGATCCAGAGAATTACATCTATGGGACACCTATACCTACAACCTCTGACGAGAGTAGGATCTACCGTATCACAACAACCAAGAAGACTCCAGTATTACCTCCCATTCTAAACGTATCTAGTACAGCTAATTCAGATCTGACGTCTCCTACAAAGGTAAAACTTCTTCATCTTTATGTCATCTGGAATTAATCCTCTATTTTTAACATTTGTTTTTTTGGTTTTTTTTTAATGTCTGAAGCAAAGAGTATGTTTAGTGCTGGACATCATATTGTATCAGTGAATTTCAGAAGTTGGGGACTTATGATATTGGTGATTATGAGTCATTTCTACAGAGTTTCACAGATACAGGTGCTGCACTTGGAATACATGTCTGTAGACAATATGTTAGATGGGGCTGAATGGTGAAAGAAGATCTCCTGTGAAATAGAAATTTGTCAAATGGTCATAATGCAAAGAAATCATTTAACACAATTTCCCAGTCCAATTTGACTTCAACTGAAAGAAGCATCAAAAACAATCATAACTTTGAACTGTCTTCTATAAATATGAATGATAGTTGTTTTAGATTGATAATGAAGTCATTATTCTCTGTCTTGTAATGACTTACCCTGTGTGATAGGCTTTTACTGATTTGCCTGAATAAGCCCATACAAAAATATGAAACATAAATGCAAATTCCAAAATACCAGTTAGGAGCTTTAATTTGTAAAAATTTGTTTGGTTCAATCTTTTCCAGATTACAATGTCAATAGCCCCTACATCGGATGGTGAATATACACCTGACGATCAAGATATCATCTTTGTAACTGGATCAGGATGTATGTCAGATGTACCTGAGGATTGCACTCCACAAGCTGCTGGTAAGTGTGGGATCATTATCATTCATATTGTAGAACAGTATATTCATCTTTTTAGCCCATACATAGCCACTGGAACGATATGTTTGATAATGGATTCCAGAGATAATTCTTTTAAGTTACTATTTGGTTTTATTATATTCAATATTACATTTGTTTCGATGAAAGAATAAGACGAGGCAAATTTGACACTTGAGGGCAAATAACTATATATCTGGTAGGAGCCAAAGGCCACCAATTAATTTTAGGTGTTACAGAACAAGAGGTCATATGGTATATATCTGTGTCTGTTGCAAAAGGTTTCAATATTTTTGTCAGAAAATATTCAAGTTCAAGTCATATCGAAGGAAAAAAGAAACTTATCATTTCTACTGAATTCTGATAAAAATTAATCTCCAGTTTTATGAGTGTATTTTAGGGAAAGTCACCTATAACAGCTTGCCTTGATTGTCAATTTCCTATTCTTGTCTCAGTTAGTTACATTGTACATTCATATTTTAGAATCATGCCTCAATCATAATCATTCATATTTTAAAATCATTCATATTTTTGTTGCATCATCTATTTCTTTATTTGCAGTAACTCCCAGAGGTAAACATCATAATTTATTATTTGAGCTGATATTCATTATTGTTTTGCTATTCTTTCCTCTAACACAAGTTAACCATTATATATCCCTTTTGCTTTCATGTAAAAATTCTCATTTACACTTATTATTTTCATAGCATGCTTTCTTTTTTTCATTTAAATTTAATTTATTTCAAGTTGTAACAAACTCTATAGTTTTGTGATACTATTTACCCCCACTTGTGATATGAAAATTAAAATCAAGAGGATGATACATAAGCTTCTTCTCTTTTTTTTCACCTGGGATTAGATATAAAGATCACTGTTTTACATTACTTAAGGAACCATCACAGCACCTACCAATAATAATATTAAATATTCTTTTTAACAGTTTATTTGTATTCAGACTATCAGATCATTTTCTCTCCTTTTTTTTTTTTAAGTAAAAGGGTTGTTATAAGGGTTTGTTGGGAGAGTGTGGTAAAAAGGACAAGTCAATTTTCTTCATAGTTTTGTTATACCTCTTCCATTGTATGGTATGTGCATGCTTCGTTTGGAAATGATACATATTATTCCCTTAAATCCTTGATTACAAATATAAAGAAAATTTTGCTTCCTTCTACATAGATGGTTAATACTTGGGGAAATTCCAATTCTATCATGTTGCAATTGACTATTATGTGGTTGGTACATATTTTTTTCTTTAATTGTATTGTAATTATTGTGTCCTTTTTGTTAATAACATTTTAATCTTATGTGTTGGTATTTTCTTCAATCATGTTTAATGATCTTATCCTTGTCACTAATCTTAATGGTGCTTTGTAGACCTGCAGTATACCAGTGAAACATACCTTGAATCCACTTCTTTATTATATGGACCACCACATCATTTAAATATGCAAGCCATTTCTTAGTCTTCCTTGAAATTGTAATATTCTCCTTGCCTTCCTAACCCAACCCAAACCCACACCCTTTGAAGAAAAGAAACAAGAAGAAGAAGAAAAACAATTGAACACACATTGTTGATATAAGAAAGTCTATCTTATAGTTCTCCTATATTTGATTTATATTTGAATGGAGCTTATTGCAGGGTTTGAGATAGTACTATATCCAATTTCCATCATATGGCTCAATAGATCACGATGCTATGGAAGCTATCTCACTTACAAAACAGAAGGAAAGAAAATGCTTCAGAAATTGTTACGGTGGGAATATCCTCTCTATATCAGAAAGCTCATTTCAGATATATCGAACTCAATGGATGTTTCTATTTATTTCATCAGATGAGGATATCATTGTACCTGGTGAGACTCTGAGTACACCCCCTCCCGAGAAGCCTGGTGCTACATCTACCACCGAATCAGCTTCTCCTATGTCCCCCCAGCCCCTTCCCCCGTCCAGCACGGAACCAGGATCAGGATGTGACGATGATGACGAGGATTGCATGACTGCATCGGGAGAGAATTCAGGCACCAAACCCAGCCCTACCAAAGACTTCACCTTCACCCCAGTGGGTGGAGGCAAGGGTACTGTGGTATCAGCAACCGTTAACCCTGATAAAAGCGTTAGCAACAACGGTTTTGACTTCCTAGGTGAAGCTGGGCTGGTCGTCGGTGCCGTCTCGGCAGCTGCTGTTATTTTTATCCTTGTCATCCTTGCCATCTACAAGTTCAAAAATCGCAATGAAGGCTCGTACCAGATCAACGAGAGTCGAAATTACGACTACGAGGCGACGCGCACCTCCCTCTTACCCCAGACTGCCACAAACGGTACCCTACCAGCAAAACCTAAACCTAACTTTCCCCCAGAGTATACTAAGAAAGAATTTTTTGTCTAGCATTAGATGTAGGGGTAGATAGATATAGCACATTTATTACATGTAGCTTTGTCTTCTTTTTTGTATATTTGATGAAAAAAAAACACATATATGATATAGTATTTCAATCCAAACTATTCTACCAGTGTGTGTATATATAAAAGTAATGTCCTATGCTAATTCGATATGCAATTGTAAAACTATGAGGCGTTTGTGATGGATGCTCCATATATCTTACTTAAGAATGATTTCAAGGATCTTGCCAGTATGTGAAGATATGATTATACCAATTACACCCAATTTGTAGACCTAATCTAATTCTTTTTAAATTGCAAATTTTATCAATTATACATTTTATGGATGAAATGATATTCTTCTATTATCATGGTGATTTAAACCATTTAATGAGACATATAAAATGCCAATATTTTGGTTCATGCCCTTCAGTGTTGTGTATGAACCATCCTCAGTAGAATTTGGAATAGCAAATGTCTATTTTACAGCTTCAAGTTCAAACGTTTGCATGTTTACTTAGAATCATCAGATGGCTGTTAAACAGGAAACATGAAATCACACCACTATTTATCTTCTATGATGCCGTTTGTCATGTAGCTACTGTCATTCTGTTTGCATAGTAATGGTGTAGATAAGCTTCTTGATAGTTACCTTTATGCAAATAAGATTTTTCTGTATGAACCAACATGTACTGATGTAATGGGGGGGGGCTTTTTAATGCTTCTCATGGACTTTATTCTGTTCCCTAATTCTTAAGGGCAGGTAGTGAGCTTTAATTAAAGGGTACCAATCACCAAAAAATATTTTACTCTGTATGTTAGAGGTTCCATGTCATTCTACTGTATTCCAAATATGGGCTTCGAATATCACTTCTATAAAGAGATATTACATGTTTAATTATACTCTCTATAAGCATAAAAGCGACTCTTGAGTAGACTACTCAACGCACCCGTACGCGCTCACCAAGTTAAGGGCTCGTGCGGAACCCAACTCGGAGGTTCGGTTCCGCGCGAGCACCTTCATGTTATCTTTTATTTCCTTCATACTCCTAAACTGTTGACCTATAGAATTGCAGATAAAGTTCTTTGAGGTTAATTTTATACTTCCTAGCAGTATACAATTTTTTTTCAGGTGGTTGGTACACTTTAATACCTATCTTTCATGTAATTATGGTACTATGCTTGCAGAAGGTCAAAGTTTACCACTTCCAAGAGAGTGATGTAAGAATACTATCAACTGCCAGACAGTTGAGTGTAGGTTGATATAAAGAAATGATGGGTATTGTAAATACTAAAAATGGCTTCTCAGACTGGCATTTGAATTCATGGGTATCAAAGCTTTCATCATGCATGCACTTATTATCCAAGGCTTATGTGCAGCTAACACATTAATTAAATATTGTTTACCCGGTAGCTAAATTTTCAAAATCAGAATTAAATGGTAGCCGTGGAAGTCCATATCATTAAGACTTTCCTGAACCTCAAAGTAAAACCCCTAAGTAAAACCCCTAAGTAAAACCCAGACAGAAAGCTTGAAGTTTCTTTTAATTTTCAATCAATGTTTTCGTGTAACCATTAAAATTTTATTCACATAAATGGGTGCTACCAATAAAAGGTGAGTTACTTGTGTGCAGGTGTATGTTCTGTTTTTCATGTGGTATTTTTGCCCTCCACTTTAGAAAGTACATGTAAACACTTTGTATACAACTCATATTGATATAACGATCTAACAGATTTGATCACTACATTTAATATACAAAGATTTGTTTAGTGTGGGACTTTGGGTAAGCAAGGGTATTGTTTACTGATAGCAAGCTACATAATCCCATATGAATCCCTGCTTTTCTAACTAGAAAATAAGCTCAGAATATGAAATAGACTTAATACAATCTAGCTTGATTTCATGTCCGTATAGGACAATCAAATCTACTAACCTACTTGAGGACAAGTTGCAATCAAGAGCTATGAACTGAAATGGAAATTTGATTTAGTCTTCTTTTTATCTAAAATGCCTATGAAATTAAGATTGTACTACAACTTTTTCCCCTGCCTTTTGATAGTACAAATTCAAGGAACTGAAATTGAATGGACAAAAATGCAGTACTTAATTTATTGTACTTAGATTAATTCAGATACTTCATTGATTGTATGTATAAAGTTGGTTTTAAAAATGAGTCAGTCCATCATGTCCACAATTTAAAGGAATCTTAATCCTGACAAACAAAGAACATTTCAGTTTAAATAATTGTTCAAATTTTTAAAAAGGTAAATTTTTAGTAACTACTTTAGAGTCAGCATTTTAGCAGTATAAGGTATTATTTGGTATAAACTTCTTAGGAAACATTATCTCCATGAAAATGTGTTATGGTAATAGAAAGAATATCATTTCAGTGTGTGCTAAAATAAAGAGCTTTATTAAGTATGGGACTGGACTTGATTTTGAATTTTAAACTTAGTGAGAAAGATGACATGATGCATCATTATTGTTCACACAAAACAGCTAAAATCAGTGTCCTTTCTTTTATGTCATGTTTTTGATATTTGTTTTGTTTATTTTGTTATGTTTGAATTTAAACATTAAATGAAACAAGAGAGAGATTGTGCTAAAATCTCAGAGAAGATGAATTGCCAGGTGCAATTATTGGACAAACAGTGAAAACAAGATTGAAAAAAAAAATGCATATATTGTCACATTATTATTACTATTATCATGCTGTCATGTAAATATATGGATGCCCTGTAAATCTTACCTCCAAAGCATTCCTTTTCACATTAAAAAAAAAATGTTCTGTAGAAATAGCAGATAAAGATTTACAAAGGAGATATTGTATAGTTTGACTGAGAATGAATGATGTACATAGAGATATGTATTTAGTAATGTAACTTTAAAAAAAAACACATAGACTATATCATTCAGACGGAAATGTAGAAGAGGTAGTTGTTTTTAGAAATACTGGTAGGTTTTGTGTTTGCCATCTTTGCTGATTTGCATGAAAATTCTGTTCCTCATATTTCCATTTAGGTGTCCTTTTTGCTATCAAACTTGCATCACATGGAGAGTATGGAATTCTCTCCTCAAGCGAATTGATTTTAGAATAAAGTTCTATTTCTAAGCTTTCCTTCATCAAGGTATATTTGATATCTGAAGAAGTGTAGCATATTATGTTATATGCAGAATACTGGATATTATATTATCTTTTTATTATTCATATACCATTTGCTGAGAGCCGGAAGATGTCTGTGTTATAGGATATGAGTTAATGCTGTTGCTCTCAACAGACAATAAGGTGTATGTATTATGGACAAGATAGAAAGATGATGTTTCATATGAGATGATATGTCATCTAATTGAAAGTTGATTGTGCTCATTATTAAGCTTACCGGTATATATATAGTTTTACCGAAGTCAATTTGCTCACTTTACCAAAAAAAGAGATGCATTATACATACTTCAGCTTTTTTTGCAAAAATATTTTCCTACCTGTGGGTATTAAGCATGCATTAATCAATTTTCTTTGCCTTTAATAATCAATTACATATATCTAGACTTATTATAAAAGCTAAGGTTGGTTCTAATCATAGAAATGAACATGTATATGCTGCAGTTGAGCAAATTGGAAAACAGAGTTTAGAGAAGTAAAATGCAGTAGGTTTTTCCAGAGTATAGCAAACAATACGCTTATTCAAATATTTTTAAGAACTCTCAACTTGGGGTGTAAAACTTCCAGCTTGTAAACCATTATTTTTCCATTATAGGGGTGCTGTGTTCTGTAGTTCTTCATGGTGAGGGCGAAATATGTTAACTCTTGAGGAGCAAGTACTTGTTTTTCTTGATAGCTGTTTGGCATTATTCCCTCATCCTTTCATACTATTGAAACCTACAGCTTTATAAACATGAATATGATTGGTTGTCTGTCATGTAACCTAAATAAAGATGTCAACCAATTTGATCAATTAAAACGTGCAGCAAAATGGCTATGAAAAGTATTTATATGTCAACTATGTAAAAATTTGCTTCCAAATAAGTTGGTAGAAACTTTATAGAAATGTACTTTATTTGAAGAGATTACCGGTTTATGTAGCTCTGTGTTTGTATTATTTTTTGTTTGTTTGTTTGTTTATAGTAGGTTGTTATTTTGATATCTTTTATTCAGCCTCCCTGGCATATTTTCATTATGCAAGTGTAGCAATAAATGTGAATTTGAATGACTATAATCTCAGAAGTTACAATACTCTCTTTGCTTTGGTCTATAGTGATAATAATATGTAGGATTCTGTGATATTGATAGTGTTCATATGTAAAGCATTATGCTTACTGTTTATAGCAAACATAGTTAACAAGGTGGGGGAGCCAGCACTGGGGGGAGGGGGGCTGCCCCTCCCCTAGAATTTTTAAAGTTCTGATATTCAGGGAACCAGCACCTTATATTTGGACAGGGAGGTGCCCTGATATGTTGTCATTATATCTATCTAGTTTATTTTTATGACAACATCAAGTGTTTACCATATTAAAGTTTGGTGTTTTTTTGCACATTTACTCACAAAGTTCAGCAACTGGAAAATTGATATTCATACAACAAGGGTCAGCCCCCTGGCATGAATAAGCCTGTAAAAACCTATGATAGCAAATGAATATTTGTGATGAAGATGAGGACGATGGTAAAGGTGATATTTGCTAAACGCTAATGATGATAAAAGTTGTGATAAAGGTGATTCAATTATGGAACTTGGTTGAATTTGTTGGAATGTATCTGATAATACAAGTTATATACCGAATGAGACAGCAGTTTGGGTTGTGATTGTGATGATGGGTCCAGATGTGATCTTAATAGGAACAGAAAATCATGAAAGAAAATAAGCCGATGGTTGGACGGAACGAGAAACGAGAGAGAGAGAGAGAGAGAGAAAGAGAGAAGAGAGGGGGGAGGGTGCATGAGCGAAGGAGAAGAGTGAGACAAAAGACACTTAAAAGGGTGAAGAAAGTGTTGTATAAAAGCCACACAGAATATGATTGATCAAAACATGCTTCACTATTAAAGGGAAATTCAACCTTAATAACAAGTTGCTTTGAAAGAAAGAGGAAAAATCAGAGAAGCAGATTGGTGAAAGTTTGAATGAAATCGGACAAGCAATAAGAAAGTTAGGAATTTTTCAAAGTTGTAATCACTACACATATGGGAATTTCAAATTGGCCAAATAGGTAATGTCACTGTGATGTAGCTGTGGACAACTCCCCCATTCGCTCCAACACACAAAATGACTAAAATGTCATTTTTTTCAAAATGTATTACTCAGTATGATCTTTTTCTTTCATGAGGACCTATAACAATATGCTATCTCCAATATATTTTGAGTACTACCCCGAGGGTAAAAGCGCCTCAAAGAAAACCGCAAATTAATGATATTTTTGTGTACGACAAATGGGAGAGTTGTCCACAAAAATGTCACAATTGACTCGCCAAATTGAAAATTTGAGATTCGCATAGATGTAGTGATCTCATTTTTCAAACATCCATAACTTTCTTAGTCCTTGTCCGATTTCTTTCAAACTTTCACCATCATGTTTTTCTTATTTTTCTGCTTTCACACAAATCATCTTATTAGCAAGGTTGGATTGCCCTTTAAAAGGGATACCGTACGTGTTCCCCTTATGGGAGAGATTGTTCCCATTCAGGATTTACAAACCTGCACTTTTTCACAAAATATCTCATGAAGTGTCTAAATTATAATGATCTCTCATCAAGTTTAATCCTTCTGCAAGTCCACATTATAAATTATGTTATTCATTAAAAGCCCGTCACGTGGTGCATCATCCATTCAAAAGATGTTGGGTCGAAATAGCTTCAAACAAATTAATTACCGTTGACTTTGTGCGATTAATATTTCAGTGTTTTGATATGCGAAGATTAAAGTCTCGAAAATGTGTTGTGTAACATGAAGTTATCTATATATTTTCTCATTTTTAGAAATATATTTCTCTTTCTCTTTTGTTTTTACTTGCTGCATTTTACATATTTTTGGACTAATGTCGGGTCATAACGGTAGGTTTACATTCCTGTTAGATTCTTATAATGGACTAAATTTCTCTCTCTTTTTGCTCTCTACTTCTGCCATTTCGAGAAGTGATCATTCTCAAAATATTTATCAAAATTTAACAGTGATTATCCTCTCAGTCTTTCTACTCATTGTGTCCAATTCCATTCCTCTCCTCTACAACTAGTTCTTCACTCGGGGTCCGCTCGCTATTCATAGAAAACCGCTATTCATTTAACGCGCATTATGAATAGCGGTCCTTATGAATGGAAGTCCTTATGAATAGCGAGGTAATTTGTTCATAGTTTGCTCGCTATTTAGAAGGACTGCTATTCATATAAAACCGCAATTCATTTAGTCACGCGTTATGATAGCGGTCCTTATGAGTATAAGTGGTCCTTATGAATAGCGGTCCTTATGACTAGCGATCGAGGTTACCACCTTCACTCTGCCTATAATAAACTATAAAAAAAAAAAAACAACAAAAAAACAATGCTCATGATAAGAATCCCGTCTCTTTTTGTAGAAAATCCAACATGTTTTTAATTGTACACTACACGAGGATTGGCGAAAATCAACAAATAACAGAAAAAAGTGGTTGTATTTTCTCTTCCATTTTTTACGATACCGTATCCGTTTCTGAATACAAATATGATGAATAATTTCGTTATCACTGTCTTTTTCGGCAAGACCAATGGTGCTTAATATGGCTTAATCATGGTGTGTCTGTAATGTCACGAATCAAAAGAGCATAGGGAGCTTCCAACATACATCATCAAATACCGCGGTTGACATGATAGAGTAAACATAAAGTAAACATAAAAAGCACCAAACGATAATTTTCCATTTCGTCGTGAATTCATTATCCTCTATGATTGAATTAAGACTTTCATTCTGTAAATATCTATTACGAGGCTATATATATGAAAAAAAAAATAGACAAATTATGTTATTAAAACAGCTATATCTATAATTTCGCCCAGTAGAATATACCTCGATTAATATACCCGCATCACACTTTACATTGAGGGAATGTTGCCAAACTTTACATGCTCATAACAAGGAGCATTATTTTAGCCGTCATATCGCGGTGAAACTGAAACCACAATAATAACATCGGAGTAATAACCTCATAATTTTGAGGTAAAAGGCACTTAAAATGATACATCATTATATATTCTTATGTTGTTCCTTATTCCCAAACAATTACTAGTAGATTGTGATTTTTTAGCTTAAGAATACATACATCAAGTTTGATGAGACACGATGAGTAAAAAAAAAAGATAAATTTTATCACAATCAAGAGCCTTTCCTCATCTTTAAAATGTGGAACATAATACGTTTCAATCATCTTATGGAAAAAAAATACCATTAATTTATCAGAGCATTATCAAAATTTCAAAGCTCAGAAAAAAAAGAAAAGAAAAGAAGCAGTATCAACAAATCTAAGTTCAGACGGAGGCACGGTGTCAAACATAAAAAGTATATGGGCAGAATGATCAAACATGTCCCTAAATCAAATCAAATATTATTTACCTGATGATTATATAAATTTAATAGTCATGATGTGTAAATGCCCATCAAGCACAATTAAACACATGTGTTTTATACTTGTAGAATATATTATCATGCAAACAGGACATAACTAATATCTATCTTTGACTTGCCCAGGTCAAGAAATTATACCTTGAGCCAAAACAAACGAAATAATAGCATCGATTATTATTGATACATGCATGTAAATGAATATCAATTCAACAAAATATATCAAAACTCGTGCAGTATATATGGTGACGTGATCAAATCACAAAAATTACAAACATGAATGTATGATTGGGGGGGGGGGGGGTACTCAGATTTTTTTTTTTTTTTTTTTTTGACGGGGGTGAGTCTCCGACCTTGAACCCCTAATCTATCTATAGGGGCAAATTTTAAGAAAAAAGGTACCCATGTTTAGGAATTTCTCGCAAAACGTAGAATCATGTTTAGGATTTGTCATAAACGTAGTAGTTGTCATTTACGTACTGGGGATTTTGAAAAGAGATTTCAGATTTTTCTGTGAGTTTTCTTACATTTCTTTCCTCAAACCTCCAAAAATGGATTGAAAAAATACACGAGGCACAGGATTTCGAGATACTACCCATTTTTCAGAATTTTGTTGAAAATGTGAACCCATGCATGTTTAGGGATTTGGCGGTAGAAAACGGGACCCATTGTTTATAGGGATTTCTTGTGAAAAAGCGACCCATTTGGGCGGCACATACATGCATCCCCGTATAGCGTATAAATTATATGAAAGTACCCCCCCCCCCCCCTCCGGTGTATGATGAGCTATATGACGTCGTATACCAAGTCCACAATAGCTTTTCTCGTCTCCGTCGTTGCCGTTTTCATGACTTTGTACCATCTTAGGAGTGCACCAGATAATCCCACGTCTTTTAATTCTGACATTTATTAGGTGGTAAATTGATAGTTTGCACAAAGACATATCGTGTATTCCTATAAGTACCGTATTTTATCGATGGGTACTTGCGGGTTTTCTAAATTATTCGTATGTCCAACTCAAACCATCACTTATCTCGCAGCATTATTTCATCTATTTTATTTTAATCCTCAGCAGAGACGTATCTATAAATTGATAATACAGGGGGCACAGCAGAATATATTCCAAGGGGTGTCATGGGCAACATCAATTGACGTAGACATACTTAAAGTTATGTAGTACCGTTATTTCTGATTTATTTTTTGCTTTCAATCAAAGTAAGGAGTTATCACAGAATAACTTCTTGATCAAAGCAAAGAGTTATCGTTCTGTGATAACTCCTTGATCAAAGGGCGTATACACAAGCTCCATTATCCAATGCTGAATAGTGAATACTGTTCTCCTAACAATCAAATCAACTGCTCTTCGACTTGGTGCTGATGACTCCACCTCCAAGCCCCCTTTGATTCAGCAAGATGTAAACCAAAGCAGATCCGAATATGAAAGCAGGTACACAGTTGGGTAATGGATCTCCAACCTTCAACAGGGTGTATATGGCTCCGATCATGATGCCGAGAAGAGGCACGGCGGCGAAAACTCGATAACCAGGTCGTCCAAATGCGAGCAGGGCACCGAGCAGTAGTTCGGCAGCTCCCACCAGAGAGATGTACATGGCGGTGGTTTCGATTCCCACAACGTCCCGTAAAGGCAGTACAGTTATGAATCTCTCGAACTCACTGAACATGTGTGGAAGACCATGTCCCTTCTGGTCAGGATCGAGGGGTAAGAGCTTGACAAAGCCTGCCATGACGAAGAGGAGTCCGAAGACAAGAGCGAGGTAGTGACTAACCGCCATTATCAGTGTTTAAATTATACTCTGCAGAGCTATACAGACAAGCAATCGTGCGAGATATTATATAGGCCTGTAATAATTTTGTTCTTGTAGCCCTGTTGAGTATGACCGTAAAGCTACCAATACAACATGCCGCAACTACAATACACACTCCATCCACGTACGAGTCAATGTACAATAGAGCGGAGTTAGCATGGTATAAAATAACCCATTATCTCGAGATCCAGATCAAGGTACGTGCCACTTTAGTTTGCAGGCACAAATCCTGGTCAGTCGTAAAAGAGTGTCTGCACTGGAAGACTACTATAGGCCATGTATTATAGCTGCTCCTGACACGACCAGAAGGTAGCTGAATTAGGCTTCTCTCAAGACAGTGATTTTCTGATAAAGTGTCAATTTAGGGTCTGTGCTTGACCAGAAGGTAGCTGAATTAGGCTTCTCTCAAGACACAATGATTTTCTGATAAAGTGTCAAATTAGGGTCTGTGCTTGAAGACTACGTGCCACTTGTGCATTTTAGAACAGCCATGCACCTGTCCCTGAATAGATTTTGTTGTTGTTGATGTTTTGAACAGAATACATGTAATTCCACTTCATTATCATGCATATAGGGCCCACAGCAACCGATTGCGGGGGGGGGGGGGGGGGGGGTAGGGCCTCCATTTCCAGGTTATAAATATTTTGCAATAGCTTTACATTATAATAGTGCATGGTATATCATGCACTATACTGGATTATGTGCACAACAAATACTAAATTATAGACCTGCACGAGGGATAATTTAGTATTTGAAGTTCATATAGTCCAGTAATGGTGCATAAAAAGAACATGCACTATTGTGTATCATTTTAGGGGATATGAATATATGTCTCCTTCACAATTCTCCTTTCTCCAAAAAATATATCGACTTATTAAATCTTAATGGTTTAAGTCAACTCATTGATGAACCAACGCGAATCACATCGACTTGCTCATCTCTGCTAGATCACGTAATCTGTAGTAAGGAAAATAAAATCAGCCAGCATGGTGTAATCGATCTTGGTATAAGTGACCATTCCTTCACTTTTTGCACACGAAAAAGTACTAAATTTGCAATTGGTCAGCACAGAACAGCTACTTTAAGATCGTTGAAAAGTTATAACGAAGAAACATTCAATTCCCAGCTATCTCTCGTCGACTGGTCATCGATAACTAATTGTACAGATGTAAATGAAGCATGGTCAAAATTTCAAAACGTATTTATTTCAACCTTAAACATGCTTGCCCCACGGAAACAGGTTAGAATAAAGCAAAGAACAGAAATCTGGATGAACAAAGAAATTTTGTCCCTTATTAGAGAGAGAAACGCAACTTACAAGAAAATGAAGAAAAATATGAAAGACGAAACGCTGTCTAAATCATATCGAGCGTTACGAAATTTAGTTCAAAGGAAAGTAAGAAAGGCAAAGCTCGAGCATTTGCAAAACCAGATAGAAGAAAACAAACAAGATTCAAGGAGACTCTGGCAGAATTTGAAAAACTTAGGATTAAAAAATAAGAAAAGTAAAGTTCAAGAGACTGTCATAAGTATCAATGGAAAATTGTGTCATGATAAAATGGCGATAGTCAATGAATTCAATTCTTATTTCACAAATGTTGCTGCCAATTTAGTTAACAAACTACCTCCATTGAATAACCTGTTCAGTGTAGATAATAATAACAGTGTTCATGAGTTTTACGAAGAAAAAGGTGTAACTGAAGATAGCTTTGAGCTATTACCAGTTAGTGAGCAATTTGTGTATAATGAGTTACGTAAATTAAACGTATCCAAAGGTACGGGTCTAGATCTGATTCCTGCTAAATTTTTGAAAGATGGCGCAAAAACTTTATTTAGACCTCTTTGTTTTATAATCAATCTATCTATTATGACGAGTACTTTTCCTGACGATATGAAAATAGCTAAAGTGACACCGCTGTATAAAAAGAAAGACAAAACAGATGTTGGAAATTATAGACCAATTAGTGTATTAAGTGTAGTTTCGAAAATTATGGAAAAATCGGTTCTTGTTCAAATTGAAAAATACTACAAAGAAAAAAAATCTAATATATGATTTTCAGTCTGGCTTTCGTCACGACTACTCGACTGAAACAAGCCTAATTCATTTAACAGATTACGTGAGGACCGAAACCTCACAT
Organism: Heliocidaris tuberculata; assembly: GCA_025618425.1. NCBI lineage: Eukaryota > Metazoa > Echinodermata > Echinoidea > Camarodonta > Echinometridae > Heliocidaris > Heliocidaris tuberculata. Next base: position 16,588,992 of record CM046834.1, read on the forward strand.
GGGCACTTCGTTGGTATGGTGCTTCTTGACCTACAAAAGGCTTTCGATACTGTTAATCACGAGATATTATTGAAAAAAACTACAAGTAATGGGATTCAGTACGGCGAATTTAGCATGGTTCAGATCGTACTTATCAAACCGACACCAGCTGGTTGCAATCCATGATGTATATTCAAAATTACTTCCAATAACTTGTGGAGTTCCACAAGGGAGCATTTTAGGCCCAATACTCTTTACGAGTTATATAAATGATATGTGTATTTGTGTAAAAGATTGTAAGCTATTATTATATGCCGATGACAGTGTATTACTTTATTCAAATTCTAATCCCAAATCTGTTGAGGAAAAACTCAATGAAGAGCTGTCAATATGTGTAGATTGGATGACAGACAACAAGCTCTCTTTACACTTGGGTAAAACAGAAAGCATTTTGTTTTGTAGCAAAGGCAATGCTAAAAAATCTGATGGTTTCAAAGTAGCATACAAAGATCAAATAATTCAGAGAAAAGAATCTGTAAAATATTTAGGCGTCCACTTAACAAGCCAGGTTTCATTTTCATCCTTAGTAGATTCTATAGTGAAAAAAGCTAACTCCCGTTTGAAATTTTTGTACAGATACCAAAATTGCATGAATTCACATGCAAGACGTATACTGTGCTTTGCTCTCATTCAGTGCTTATTCGACTATGCTAACGCCGCGTGGTATACCAATTTGGGCAAGTCGGAACAAAAGAAATTAAAAATCATTCAAAATAAAATGGTTAGATTTATTCTTTGTTTAGGCCCAAGAACGCACGTTGGCTATAATGAGTTATCTGCAGTTGGACTACTTGATGTCAGTCAAAGATCAAAACAGCTCATACTACATCACGCGCACAAAATATATCACTCGAGGGCGAATCATTATATTGGCCACAACTTTAATCTTGTTATTGATTTACATAATTACGAAACAAGAAATAGTCAATATAACTTTACATTGCCCGAACGAGTAGGCAGTATTGGCAACTGCTTCTATTATAATGCAATCAAACACTGGAATTCCCTCCCTAATCACATTAAAGCAATAGGAAACTTCGCACATTTTAAGAGAGTTCTAAAAGATTTCCTATCACTTGAGTCTAAGAGAAATGCAGAAACAAGTGACATGATTTAAACATTTGTGTGATATGGCTAAGATTTTCAGATCAATATTCTTTTCTCTATACCTTGTTCTTATTTATATGTATTGTTTTATTCTTGGGTTTAACTTTTTTTTTTTTCTTCTTCTTCATTCAGTTTTGTTGCTGTTATACTTTTGTGTAAATATGTTTCATCTGTATATAAGAACTAATGCCATACATTTCCATAATTGTATAATGCTCTGTTTAGGACCCCATTGTAAATAAGCTCTCGAGCTTTCATGGGTCATCCTGTCAAGCTTTCATGAATTTTTATTTTATGTATGTGTATATTTGAACTTGACAAATAAATCAAATCAAATCAAAAAAAGCCCGGATTCCCCACGGTGCAAAAAATCAAAGTTATAGTGCACGATCGTGCACTATAACAAGATTTTTGCTCGTCACGTGATGCGAATCTAACCAATCACAGCGCGTATTGTACACACACTATTTACTATATACGTGTAGATAACAAAAATACAGGCAAATTTCTGTTAGGATGATTGATTTTCGATTTTGCACAAGATCAATCGTATCTAGATAATATTATAGTGATAGCGCTGTCGTTAATTGCTGCAATTTTTAATGACGGGGGAGGAGGTGATACCATCATGAGAGTGTTTTCGATAACGACCCCCTGGGTCATTACCCCTGGGTAGTGTCCTCTCCTTCGAATCCCAAAATATGGGAGGGGCCGGGAACTCATATTACCCAACAAAAAATAAATAAGAATAACTCCTCTTCAGAATTTCAACGTCTGCAAAAGTTCATTATTTTAGTCGAATTTGTATGCAGTTTTCTCTATTTGTTGTATTAATATTCAACCTTCATCATTATTAATATATATATATATATATATATATATATTATATATATATATATATATATATATATATATATTGGGCGAGAGGGGGAGATATGAACATAAAATTACATTAGTTTCATATTGCAATATGAAATAAAGTTTTTGTCCTTTTATGGCTAAAGTCTGCTTATGCAAGGATATTCTGGCTTGTAGATGGAATGTGTACTCTTCACAGTGAAAATAGGCCCTCGTGCAGTAATATAGTCTTTCTGTAGAATCTGTACAGAAATTCCCTCTGATAGTCGCGTTTCAGTTGCTTTTTCGTGATTTTTATCGATGAGACTTAATCTGTAATGTATATAGAATCTTCCATTTGCTCCTCCCTCTTTTTCTACCTATTTTCCCTTTTAATTCTTTGACGGTCTCCACACAATATCTTATTCAACCCCCCCCCCCCCCCACACACACAATCTATCACTCTCTCTCTCTCTCTCTGCCAATTAAGTCACGAGTCTCTATATCTTCCTCTCTCTCTCTCTCTCTCTCTCTCTCTCTTCTGTTTCCGCAATTTTCTTCTTCTCATGGTATATTAAAAATTAAAGATTGATAACTGAAAGCAGTCATAAACTTTCCCTGAAAATTAGAAAAAAGGACACATGTTATCATACCAATAAGGAACAATGTAATCGGACAAGCACTATATACACTGTACACTGAACGGTGTTAAAATCCACGGACATCAAGTGAAACAGTCACCTAATGATATAATTTTTTAACACATAAATTATCCACACCCAAGGTTTCAGTTGAATGCACTCCTTTTCATTTTGTGTGAATCCATATATTTTGCCCCTTGCAATGTTATACATTTAATGTTCTATTATACTTTGCGAATAAAATGAGTAAAATCAATCAATTAATCAATGAACCGACCATGTACCGCGATATTCATGTATGTTTACTTTACATCACAGTTTAATTATAAAAGTTTTTGTTATTGTATGCATGAACAACAACGCAGATTGCGTAGCTTGATAACATGCATGGAAACTACACATGTATTTTGAAAAATAACCCTTGATATACAAGAACAACTAATTAAGATGTGTACATAATATCGTGGTCGTGGTCAAGCCAATGAAAAAAAACCTGCATGTCAAAACCCTTTTACAAATGTTTAAAAATATATTTTTTTCAAACTTCCATGGGAGTTTAAGCAACATACTTTACAATGACACATTATTGCTTACTCTATATTTTTTGCTAACATATTTTGTGCATATTAGAATGGTGAGCACACTTTGTTAATGTTTGGTTGAATGATATATAAATCGTTGAAATGCATTGGTACCTTATGAGTAAACACTGATTACAAAAAAAATGCCCCCTATAATGGGCCGCGAACGGAGGGGGGGGCTGAAGGGGCGGGGCTGAAGGGGCTGCAACCCCCCCCCCACACTTCTTTTTAGTAGACACGTTTCATAATTGGAAAAAAGGTTCGAAAATTTTTCATTAATGAGTGAAATTAAATCAGCCCCCCCCCCCCCCCCACTTTCAAAAACACTCCGTGGTCCCTGCAGTGCTCCCTCTCGCAACAATTTAGACCCCAATGGAATCCTGCATGGATCCACCACTGTGAATCCTTTATCAATTATATTTATTCCCTATAGCTAGTAAAATCCCCAAGAAGTGAATTTTATCATACTTTAAACAGTGCATCATATTCTGATGATACTGGGCTTGTTAACAAACATATATTCAAGCATGAACATTTTATTTTTTCTTTTATAAGAGCATAGAGCATGACATGAATATGGCAACCTCCTTATGTCTTCTTTAAACTATTCTCCCAGAACGGTCCTAACATATTGCAAAAAAGACCAATCGTCAAGAACATAATAGATGAATACTTTTTTTTACAATAACATTTGACTTCAGCTGACTGCATATTCTTATGTTCAATTTCACAATGATTAAAAGATGAATAATACATCATCAGAAAGCTTTACAAGAGCATCAGGCATGCAGAAAGTAATTACTATATACACTGTATATATATATATATATAATAAAAACTGCTTGAAATTTCATGAATCCACACACATAATTATGATGAGTATCTCAACATTATGTTCGTTTCTGTGTAGCAGTTTGATATTTAGTTGGTTCAATGGTTATTTTAGTCGCTTTTCGCCTTGGTAGTCCTGCTGCTATAATGGGTATTCAGATCACGCCGGTTCACCAGAATGATTAAGAGTACAATACCAAGGAAGAGGGGAGGAGAGGCCATAGCAATGGGATCACCAATCTTCTGATGTGTAAGGAATGCTCCAATCATGATCACAAGAAGATAGAACGCTCCAATCACCCTCCAAAAGGGGCGTCCGAAGGCGAGCATGCTCCCGAACATCGTTTCAGCAAACCCCACAGCCGACCTGTAAATCGTTGTGGTAATGGTGACCCCGAAGATGTGATGCACGGGCAGGACGGAGAGGTAACGTTTGAACATCGCTTTCATCTCCGACTGGCTAAACCCATTGCCGAGCTCGATCGGTGTTAGTTTGAGAAGACCTGCGAAGATGAACAGGAAGCCGACAAGTACGGCGACATAGTGAATCAAACCCATGACGATAATGATAATTTATATCAGTGCTGTACGTATAGCATGTGAACTCAAAATGGATGCATCCAGGGATTGATCACTCCCGTACAAGCTCACTACGTCTATGTAAAACTGCATGCAGCACGAAATTCGGTAGAATGTTAATTATACATGTAGAATGTGACTAAGTTGAAAAGAGACAGAGATTACAGCATATCTCGAATTGAGTTTGATCCCTGGTTGATATATTGGATACTATATACTCCAAAATACAGCTTCTACAATATATCACGTATAGTCCTAGACGGGGAGCGGGGAAATACGGCGGCTTTGTTCAGTGAGGATAATGATATCGGAGGGTTAAAGGTTAACCAGGACAAAAGAAAGAATGCTGTCTCAGCGTCGTCTGTATTCGGGTACGAAGCTGGGCTATATAGTGTACATGAGCGGGAAAATGGGTACATTAAATTTGTACAATGGGTCAGATAAATGACGGTTTTGTACATGTACTATCATTGGTCATGGTATACCAAACTTTAAAAAGCTGCTTGTTTGGCATCTTTTTAAAAATAATGTTTCAAAGAGTTTTCTTTAAAGTAGGCTATTATCACTAGCCGTCGATGGGAAGGCGGATTTAGGGAAAGGGGCACTTCCGACCCTTGCCCTCCCCCCTTTGAAACCAAAATGTACATTGTGCCCCCCCCCCCTCCTTTTTTTAGACCTGATGACCTTCTTTTTTGCTGGTCAGAAAATTTTCTGAAATTTGTGCTGCCCCCCCCCCCCCCCCCCCTTTTACAAAAATCCTGGATCTGCCCCCTGGGAAGGCCCATAGGCACGGCTCAAAGATCAACTTATTCTATCAGAGTTCATAGGTTTATATTGAAATGGAAGTAGTGTATAAGTTCAGCTTACTATTTATGTTGTGACCATGCATTTTATTTTGAAGTGAATACAGACAATATGTGATGATAATTTGTGGATTAAAGCTTTTGTGAAGTTTGTTGAAGGGTATTATGGACAGGCAAAATATATATTACAAGGGATATTCCAGTACACAAAATTGACAATCTAAATATTTTAGAAAATATATATTTTTTTAAATTTAAACTGAAGATGAAGTAATCTAGAAAATGAAATGCTTACAGTACTAGTAACTCTTTTCTTTACCACCGCCAACCCCCCTCTCTTTCTCTTCCTCTCTCTCTCTCTCTCTCTTTCCCCTTTCCTATGGGCCTACCCACGGGGTAGATCCAGGATTTTTGTTTGAAAAAAAAAGGGGGGGCACAAATTTGATAAAAATGTTCTCCCTGTCTTAGTTCTAGTATAAAAATGATCATAAAGATAAGTTTTAAATCATAAATGTCCCATCTGGATTTATTCAAAATCAGAAATATTATTCCTTATGAAACATAATGTACTGTACAAACTATGTATTACATATTTTTTTGAGATGATCTTTTGTTTTTATTCACTTTTGAATGAATGATAAATAAAAAGGAATTGAGTCTGCTGGGACCACAAAAATAGATCAACTTAGGAAATGTAAATAACACATGTTTTGCAATAGTTTGGTCAAAAGAACTGCTGATTAACACACTTTTTTTTAGATTATCTTTCATTTGTATTCACTTTTGAATGAACGATAAATAAAAAGGAACTGAATCTGTTGGGACTACAAAAATAATTCGATTTAGGAAATATAAATAACACGTTTTGCATAGTTTGGTCAAAAGAACTGATTCAACTTAGGGAAAGTTTGACTTATGCGACTTCCAGTTATGCAAGTTTAACTGTACATAAAATACCAATTTATATTCATATTTGCTCCCTTTCATATTATATTTTCTAGTCAAACTTTCAAACCCATTGCCTAGTTTCAATACAGAATACATAAGAACAATGATACTTTGTTGGTAAAACCACATTCCAATCATTTTCTTTTTATTTCATGCTCAATTAAGAAAGTACATAATTGAAAATTTGATTCATTCTCAATACATTTTTATATTACAGTTTAACAAGAACTGCCTCATGTTCTACAGTCTTCACACACAAACACATTGTTTTAAAAATTTGAAATGTAAGGTATAACCTAATTATGATACAAATTCTTAAACGTTTGTGATGCTCGAATTGCACTCCAAGGTACAAAGTCCCATTCTTAAATTTCAAAAAGAAAGATGACAATTGCCTTGAACATTTTCAAGAAATTGTCCTGAAATGTTGCCATTTAACCTACAGTCTAAGCTACAATTGGCAAGGCCTTTCAAAAAAATGGCACATCCAAATGATTATGCCACTCACCATGCAGACTACCTCTTTTATCTGTTATACATGTATACTGAAATCATGTACATGAGGTATTTGTTAAAAAACCAAAACAACTGCAATCAAATAATTCAGAAAATCTTTGTCCATCACTTTATGACTTCATAGAATTTCAGGAACCTTTTGGTATATTTCCTCCTTGTTTTCTATTCTAAGAGAGAGAGACATGGAGGGGGAAGCAACAAAAAAGTAATACACTTCGAAGAACAGAAAATGAGGAAGAAAAAAAAAATGGATAAATAAGCTCCAAGACTTCAAGAAGTAATATCAACACAAGAATTAAAGAAATGCTCAGTAAAGGTACAAAACTCCTTCAAGGTGTTTTACTGCAACCTTCACTAATGTTTGTCCCATACATCAACACATACGTCAACACAAAAAGAAAATAAATGCAATGGGGGGGGGGGGGGGGGGGGGGGTTATGTTCATTAATATCAAATCTCTATAAACCCAATGAAGTGGAGCTGAAACATCCCCAAGCAAACTGTGGAGAGAATATCCCCACCAGAATAGAGACTTCAATCATCATGTGTTCAATTTTTCTGCACATATCAGTACATTTGTTCCTGCCATATCACAGTTTTTATAGTTTAGTGTATTTATTGCAAGAAAATACAAAATATATGGTTACATATATATATATGAGTAAGTATAATTTCAACTCTTTATTTTCTATAGACTGAAAATGAAACTGCCACATTTGTAAGAATATATGGTACATGTATACTGTATGTGGGACTAAAGTCGACTATGGCAGTCCATTGTTTGTTCCTTTAGTTGAACAAAGTAGGAAAAGAGTTAAAAAGTACATCCATTACAGGACCAGTTTACTAGTATCAAGGAGATAATTCTATTAGATTTGTATCAAACTTCTTTTGCGAACTAAAAAAAAAGAACCTAAGCGAAAGAAAACAAAGAATAGCATCTAATCACTTTCTCTTCAAGTGATAAGGGATAAATAGAGAAACATCATATAAGCTATATTATCTTTCATATAGATAACATCATGTAATAATTTGTTCATCCATGATATCTAGAATAAAGTATTACATTATCTTTAAGACTCTATCTTGCCAGTACCTGTGATATCAATGAAACATCTTTAATGATTTCCCACTGTTCTTTAAATACTTCCACAACATAAATGAGTACATGTTTGACGTTCTACATGTATTTGACATCCAGTAAACATCAAAATAATACTTGATAGCAAAGTTATAACTAGCATGAAGAAATATTACAAGGCATGGACTCAAAGTACACTGTTTGTCAACTTGTTTTTAATTAACAAGAAAAAAAAAAACTGATGAAGAATTAAATAAACTGCATAAGTAGAAACTAGGATTACACTGATGTATCAAGATTGAAAAAGGAGAGTGAAAGATGCCTTAACAAAATAATGCTTTAAAAATACACTCCTAGATCAAATACTGACCCCTGCAGAATTTATTCATTTATATAAGTCCTGCTCCAACATAATTTATCTTGTATCATGCAAATTTTGTGTCATGTTTTGGAGCCGATCATTTGTGGAAGCTGTCCATATATTATGAAGTAATAACATCAGTTGATATCTTCTACGGTATGTCCAATTCTCAACACAACATTGGCAATGTCAACAGCCACACAAAATGAATTGAATCTCACAGCAAAAGAGTCAAAGACCAGATCTGTTGCTTCATCATCTTCACTCTTAGCAGACTCACTGTCAGATGTCCCATCAGGCATTGCAGTCTGCTTGCTGCTAGTTGGACATGACACGTTCCTCGCATGAGTTTCTTGTTCATAGTCACCACTATCTGAAGTCCTGCTTGCCTCTTTGGCAGCCTGCTTCTCCAACTTGTACACACTGTACTTCATATTCCCAACAATACTCCATGAGCTATCTCTAAGCTGATTGGCTGCCTTCATGCCGCAGCCACAACCATCCAGTCTCCGCAGCCAATCTGGATCGGCCATAGCTTCCCGAGTGATGCACCAGCTGTGATGAGAGGTGGAGTCTGTCACAAGATGACTGTCATCATAATGAATGGTTGCCATAGAGACTCCTTCCAGGCATGATGCAAACGTTTCACCCAACTGACGAAATTGTGCCTTGGAGCATCCTAAATCTCTCCATAAGCTCTCATCTCCATGCATTACCTAAAATGCAAAAATAACACGGTGGAAAAAGTAAATCAAATTTGGTTCACTTCCTGATTAAGTTGAAAATACCTTTTAATACACTATACAAGTTCGCATTGCTTGAGAATTTAGATAACACTGTATCAAAGTCTGCAATGTTTTCATTCTATTAAATTAAATTCTTAAGAAAAAAGTACATATCATTAATCATTCTTCTTTTTCCCCAGAATATCACCAATTACATATAAATTTGATTAGATCGAGTTTCTACACCATTCTTGAAAAGGCAATAAAGCCATTATGGAAAAATTTGGGATAATACCTCATAATGTAGGTACTGTATAAGCTGTTATTTTCGCGAGGGTTTAATTTTCGCGAATTTCGCGAGTTGATGTTGGGACGCAAATTTAACAGCTCGCGAAAATATTGCCACTTCTGTATGGCTGCAATAATTCACCCAACAAAAAAAAAAGAGGCATGTACAGGCCATTGCAGTAGGAATACTTCATATTGGACGTTACATCACCACAATCACATTTGAAGTTCACCTCAATATGTCCATAAATTTCACTAGGTAAAAGTTGGTTAGATACATGTACTTCCAAAATTGGCTTAAATTTCACTTTTATTCTTCTCAAAGCTAAGATTTTATGCCTCAATTCATCCTCCAGTAAAAGACATTTATATTCTTTCATTGAATATGATTTTTATTGAATTCCTGTTGCAATAATTCAATTTTAGTGTCAAATTATTGAATTTCTCTGATTATCACATAACTCATAAATATTCCTAAGTCACATGACTATACGTGTTTGAGAAGGAAGGATGTATTTATAGAAATTTATATTTTGACACCAAAACCAACTTTCTGAAATAGGAATCCAACCAAACAATTAAACTGAATAAAAGAATACAAATTGCTTTTACTGCAGATTGAATTGTGGCTTGAGTTTTCAGCTGAAGCTACAATTAAAGTGAAATTTAAGCCAAATTTTTGGAAGAGTCTAACCAATTTTTACATGGCAGAGTTTATGTTCAAATTACATGCAAGACCTTATCAATTACTAGTAGTAGCTTTATAATCTTTAGCAATTACATCAGCCTTGCGAATTAATACTGGTGATGTTGGTCATTTGACCTTAGCAAACCGCGAAAACAACAACTCGCGAAATTGTTTTGGACCTTGCCATTCGCGAAAATTTCTGTACGCGAAAATAACAGCTTATACAGTATTTGCTGAGTGTGAACAGTGCAATAACTTCTGTGGTCTCATTGAGGGAGAGAGAATTATGTTGCTATCCTGACCTGTTCTCTGACATGCTGGGCAAGGATAACGTTCAGACAGCCTGCTCCTGGGACAGCGCTGGGGTCACTCAAGGTCAATGCCAGGGTATGATGAGCCACTTGACAAACATGCTGCTCAAAAAAAAATATAAAAAAATAAAGAATGAATTTGTAATTTTTTACTTGTAAAGGAAAGCTACGCACAAAAAATTCTATCAATCTTACAAATCAATATAAAGAATACAAAGTATACGTGAAAATCATCCTGGCTTAATGACTGTTTGGTAATTACATCAAACCAGGGTATTGCATACCTACATGTAGGAGCACTTTTCATGTGACCTGGGAAAAGTTTAATTGTCAGAGGGACAGAGATTATGAAAACTTATAGTCCATATGACAAACAATTGTATTATTCAACTTAGTTTTCTTTAAATTTTTAATCTTTTACCTTCTACAAAAAAAATAATTACAAGTTCAAGAAATAATTTTAATTTCATTGACTGCTGGTAGTCGGAATAAGCCTTACATGTATATGTGTATGTTTTAGTAAAAACTTGTTCATAATTAATATCAGACCACATGAGACAGCCAGTTTGTCCCTTACCAAACCACTATTCCTAAAAGTGTTTCCCACAAACAATACCACACACTGAAATTGTTTATGTTTTGTTGTCTGAGTGTATATACGGTAACAGATCACAATTACCTTCATTTCTTCTAGGGCTTGTTCTGTGTGATTGCACAATACCAGTGTACATAGTGATGAAGACTTGCTTTGCAGATGGAGATAACTTTTACCAAACATGACATGTTGCTTGATGTCTGTTAAATAACCCAAACTGGATGATGGAACAGCAGAGCTGAAAGAACCAAATACCTCTGCATCTACAAGAAAGAAAATATATTAATGGCAGTGAATTTTCATGCATCAATTTGTTTTAATTTTTTTTAAAACATTAATAACAGTTGTCTTTGCATCTCTCTTCTAACTGCATTACTTTGTGCTGACGACTAATCTGCCAAGAAGTAAAAGCACTCTATTTCAATTTCAATTTCAATTTATAAAACACCTTAAGAGATGTACATGGATCTTATAATAAAGAGTGAGCATCTGTCACCATTTATCAGAAACATGGATTTGATGTCATTTCTTGAAAACCAAATTTGAGTGAATGATAAAGAGACAATTTCCAACCATTTATTGTTGACATAGTGACAAATAGTAAACAGCATTGCTGAACTCCTATCATGCCGTGGGGAGGGGGGAACAAAATTGCAAATGTTTTACAACGGCTTTAATCTACAGGGTACTAATTTTCCTTTCTGAAACAGAAACTGATACAAATATAATAAAGGCTATTGCCATGGAAAAATCTAATGCCAACTTTAAGTGAAACAATCCTTTAAGTTTTGTAAGTTCTGTCATAATAATTGACTAAAAATATGGGGGCAGAAGGGGTTAAGTTAATTACCAGTGATCCGCTGTACAGCTCCAATATGGCGAATGGACAGCCGGTCGAGAGCTAGAATACCCTTCTGTCTGAGGCAGCGTTTGATTGATGGATGAATGACCTTCTGGCATGCTACCAATCCAACACTCAAGTCAACCAGCTGGTCAGCTAGATCCATCATGGCTCTGAGATTACTAGCTTCAGCTGTCAGTCCAGGAGCCAACTCGAATCTGAATATGACAAAATCATGATATAGATTAATTAATTACCACTCCTGAATAGAAAATATTCTACTCTGTCATTTCCATGGCTTACCAATGTTACAGGGGAAGAATACTAGAAATGAATACAATACAATCAAACAGCTTTGAATCATATTAAAAAAGCAATAAATACTCACTCACCACTTAACTACAACAATAACAACTATAAAATGAATTTCTGAAAACATTCATCTGGCTATAAAAAGAGGTAAGTGACCATTTTTTTTTTTAATTGCTGTTGTTATCATTCTTGTTGTTGCAATCATTTCTTTGAAACTTATCAAATTCATAAAGTTTTCCTTTGTCCCCTTGGTGCTTTCATGGGGTTGAATTTGTTTGTTTTTTGTTTTTTTCCCATCCATAATCACCTTGTAATCATATGTATAATTGTTTTGATTCAATAAAACACATTTTAAAAAAAATCATGAACTTAGTACATTTCTGTTTATATTCATAATCTACATTTGATCTCCATAACCCCCATTTAATGTAAGTACACTCAACATACAAAGGAGACTTACCCAACATCAACATATTCCTCACTATCCCCAGACAGGGATATGTTGAACAGCGCCACTCTTATACACCCTGCATCAGGTCCTGATTCAATCCTAGGCACTTGAAGGTCTTTAGTGTAGAAGGCAGGAATATCTGGTGCTTCTATTAGAATGCCTTCCATGATGTATGACTCAGAAGGTACCTCTGCCTCAACACCAATAATCTGAACCTCAGGAATGGTGAATGCCTGGCCATGGTCCACACTGGGTATAGAAGATATAAAAGACTGTACCACAAGACTAGTTATCAGGCGAAGGTCCTGCTTGGCCAGGCCGCAACCTGGTTTTGAAGCAATCACTGTTCTTGCGAGTGATAGGAGCGACTCCATGGAGGCTACATTTATGGGTATCCGACAGACATCTGCAGCCGACATAGTCCTCTTGCATATGTCCTGCATTACTTCATTGACAGCCACACACATCGCTGGATGCAGTCCAGTCTTCCAGCAGCCTTCAATCAGGGAGCATGCTAGCAGAGCAGCATGAAGACCACCATCTGAATACACCTTGAGGTGTCCTTCCACAGCTGCAGACAGCATCTTGAGCACCGGTTTGGACAGTGACAGGGTCGAGAACAGTCTTTGGCTGGAGGATGTCAAGGTAACATGGCCTCCACACCGGTTCTGAATCATCTTCAAGAGTCCTTGAGGTCCATAGCAAGATTCGATGATGGATTTGAAGGCTTGAAGAGCACGGATATTAGCTGGATGTTGCTGGTCATAGGAGCTGACGTGAGACTGGTCCTTGGGAGTTTGATAGGCCATACTTGCTCCTGGAGACACAGCACACATCTGAAAGAAAACAAGAAAAAAAAACTTTCAGTGGGCTACATTCATGTCACTCATGTTTGAGATCTTTCCTGATGTAAAATGCTGGTAACCTACTCATATATCAAGTTACATGCATTTTGACAGGAATTTTCATTTTCTACCGTGATTTCACTATTCCCATCCCCTTTAAGTAGTCAATAATTAATATTTACAAGTAGAATTCATTACCTTAAATGTTGTCCACAACACATGTGAACTGCAAAAGATATAGTATAGGCTTCTCCATATTTTGAACTATTTGCTGTCTCATTCTATCCTACTAAACTATTTTTCTGCCCAACTGCTTCTTTTTAGACCATACGAATAGCTGCAAAATTGATTCTACCAAAGTTAAGCGGATATAAAAGGAAAACACATTCTATGAAAATGAAAATGGCAATTCCTGAGTTTCCAGTCTCTACCAAGGCTAACACACATAGCAAATGATTCAGATGTTCAGCAACTGCCAAAATGGGGTGAAAATTCTACAACCTATAATCCCCCCCCCCCCCCCCTCCCCATGTGCTGGTTAAGGTACTTATATAACACATGTATGTTACCTTGTCTGAAGTGTTGCCTTGCTGGACTGTATTACTAATCGTCTGCCTTGATGACCATTACAGTCTGTTGATCCTTCTTATCCTCAGTCATAGCAGATGTCTTTGCTATTTTCTGTAAGTTGTAGATCACAAGGTGAGTTGTGGCCAAAGCAATTCCGACACTTATGAATTTGTGCTCCATAATAATCCTTCTGAGACCCATCATAATAGATGATTTAACGCTGTCCTTCGGTGAAATTCTTTTTGAAAAGTCTTTTGGAGTGTCCTTATCTTTAAGTGATTACACAGGAATAGGAGTTTTTAACTGAAATGTAAAGCAAGCTAATTAAAAGAAAATGAATGAAAAAACATATTAGTAATGTTTCAATAGAGGTCATATTCATCTGCTACCTGCGTTCCATAAAATGATGTTGTGATCTATCGTACATATTGCCAGCTGAAAGCCTGAATGATGCTGACTGACATCATTTAAGATTTAAGGCCATTCTGGCTCTCAACATATTATATTTTCCACATAACAAATAATATTTTACATGATTGGCTACTGCCCTAATATCTGGCAAGCACATGAAACTAACAAGCATGTTTTTGATGTGCATACTTCAAACATGCAATGAACCTGTAATGTCTCTTACAGAAGATTCCTAAATTATATTTGCATAAGCAGAGTATTATGATATGATGTTTGTGAGTTTCAATGAAAGGACATTCCTTGAGTTCCTTAGACAATTTTTTTTTTAAGCCTACAGCTTTAAGTCAAAGTCTGTTATATGGAGATTCCTTGATGTAGAATAGAGAGCATAATGACTGAAGTCAGAGCCAACTAAAAGAACTTTGATATAGAATCAAATATCACAAATTTAAAACTGATTAAAAGAAAACTCATGTTTAGAAAACTGACATTTGATCCATATAAACCTGCACATAGACTCTGCAATATCTTTTCTTAAATCATTTAAAAAAAAAAAAAAAAGAAACTGCAGACAACTTACAATTAATTGGACTTTTCAGTTGGTGCACTCAAAGCCTTAGATTTGATGTACGATGGAAGGAGGTCTGAAACTTTCTTCTTTGAGTGTGCAGCATTTTTATTGAAAACTGGATCATTAGCGATGTGGAACCAGCCAACATGAATGAGTGTGAGACTTATTAAGCCTACAAAGAGTACTCTGTTGCGAACAAAAAAATTCTTCTTTGGTGGATTCATGATGAAAATCGGTGTTTTCTTACTTTCGGGGGATGAATTTGTTAGGCAGATAAGCAGCGACAAACTGAAATAAAAGTGTGAATAAAAAAAACATGGTTAGTAAAATCCAAATGAATCATGAATTTCTGAATCAGACTTTCTGGCTATTCTCCTATCAAGGAGAGGGCAAACTAAAATTTATGAAAAATTTGTTGAAGTGAAGCTGATTAGGATTGAAAATAAGCCTTAAAATATCAGTCTGTGTAGTATATATCAGAAAAAAATTACCATATTTTGAAGACAGTTCAAAGACAAATGTGAATGAAACATAAACAGATTTAATACTTTACTTTTAGTGTTATGGATCATCCCGTAACAGGACGTTTAACCCCAGAAATTTTCTATGAAAGGACAACTACTGCTCCCAGGTAACTACTCCCTAGGAAAATTACCCCCAGACAACTATTCTCTTCTTTCACTTTTTCAGCTTCTGGCAATCAGGCTGCCATTTTTTGTTAGTTCAGATTTCAGATGAACTATGTATAGTCATGGATTGTATTCCCGAACAGCATTGTATTACTAAACGCGTACAGTTAAGCGCCCAAAATGGCTTTCATACGTGTGGGACTACGCATATGTTCTCCACACTATTTGACACACAGAACACAGGGCAGAAGATCATAAAATGAGGCAATTAAAAACATAAGTAATATCTTATAACCTGCTTTCTCGTCACCCCCCAGTCTTCAACCTGTTGGCCCGAAATCAGGGTAGATTGTGTCTTTTTCCCATAGGTTTCACACGTTCAGTAATACAATACCTTTTTCAAGGGACCAAAATGCCGCATCGTTGGGAATGGGAAGGGGTTCGCTCAGAAAGGAATATCGTATTAAATCTACACTGTCTTTTTCAAATTCCACTAACTTCTTTTTCTGTAGGACTTTAAGCATTCATTATGTAAGTTTGACAGATATTTGTTGATATTTTCTTTGCTTATTGTAGTGATATGACTTTGGTAGGCACTACAGGTGTTACATGTATACATGTCATACCAGTTGTATTGTTAAGTTACAGACCATTTACATGTAGGTCACTATTTGCATGCCTTCTTCTTTCAGGTGCATGCCTATTCAGTGTTGTATTCTAAAATGTGACATTCTAAGTTACAGACCATTTAGGTCACGATTTGCATGCCTTCTTTCAGGTGCATGCCTATTTAGTGTTGCATTCTAAGATGTGGCATTCTAAAATGTGTCTTAGAATATAGGGGTAGTGGTAGAGAGTTGGGTGTGTCCGACTGGAAGGATAATTTGTGAGGGTTAATGGTTGAACTGTCACTGAGGACGGAAAAGTACTCTGCCTCTGGTTGAGTTGCTTGCTATTACATGCAGATTGAAAACAGTTGTATTGAACATGGATGTTCTGCTGCATGGTTTGGCAACAAACTGATTTGAAGATATTTCGACTGGTTATTTTTCATCACCAGTTGTATTGTTAAGTTACAGACCATTTACATGTAGGTCACTCTTTGCATGCCTTCTTCTTTCAGGTGCATGCCTATTCAGTGTTGCATTCTAAAATGTGACATTCTAAGTTACAGACCATTTAGGTCATGATTTGCATGCCTTTTTTCAGGTGCATGCCTATTTAGTGTTGCATTCTAAGATGTGGCATTCTAAAATGTGTCTTAGAATATAGGGGTAGTGGTAGAGAGTTGGATGTGTCCGACTGGAAGGATAATTTGTGAGGGTTAAAGGGAAATCCAACCCTAATAGCAAGTTGCTTTGAAAGAAAAAGGAAAAATCAGAGAAGTAGATTGGTGAAAGTTTGAACGAAATCGAACAAGCAATAAGAAAGTTATGAATTTTTGAAAGTTGTAATCACTATGCTTATGGAAATTTCAAATTGGCCGAATAGGTAATGTCACTGTGATGTAGCTGTGGACAACTCCCCCATTCGCTCTAACACACAAAATGACTAAAATGTCACTTTTTTTCAAAATGCATTACTCAGTAGGATCTTTTCGTTCATGAAGACCTATAACAATATGCTATCTCCAATATATTTTGAGTACAGCCCCGAGGGTAAAAGCGCCTCAAAGAAAACCGCAAATTAATGATATTTTTGTGTACGACAAATGGGAGAGTTGTCCACAAAAATGTCACAATTGACTCACCAAATTGCCAATTTGAGATTCGCATAGATGTAGTGATCTCATTTTTCAAACATCCATAAGTCCTTGTCCGATTTCTTTCAAACTTTCACCATCCTGTTTTTCTTATTTTTCTGCTTTCACACTAATCATCTTATTACCAAGGTTGGATGCCCTTTAATGGTTGAACTGTCACTGAGGACGGAAAAGTACTCTGTCTCTGGTTGAGTTGCTTGCTATTACATGTAGACTGAAAACAGTTGTATTGAAGTTTGAACATGGACGTTCTGCTGCATGGTTTGGCAACAAACTGATTTGAAGATATTTCAACTGGTTATTTTTCATCATGTTCCTGATAAAAAGTGATATGATCAATAAACATTTGAGTCAGTTAGATAAATAGAACTAGTCCTGCATCCTTCTTCCACGTCTCGTAAATTTTTCATCACGTTCCTGATAAAAAGTGATATGATCAATAAACATTTGAGTCAGTTAAGATAAATAGAACTAGTCCTGCGTCCTTCTTCCACGTGTCGTTATATTACTTTTACTTTTACCAGAACGAAACTTGATGTTTCGTTCTGAAGAGTATTCGGAAATAGGATCCACTACAATACCATGATCACCAGATCACACAGATATAACATGTCAGAGTGGAATTCCTGCTAGATCGTCTTTAATTCTTTTATTATTATCATTTGGTGTCACCTGTGCCTGGGAGGGGAAAAGTGAACTGAAACACTGTAACCCTTAGGTCTCTCCTCCCGATATAACGATTGGGATGTGCAGGTGTACCACTAGGCACTACCTTGGCTTGGGGTTTCCCCCTACTCTTATTCGAATAGTGCAGTGGGTTCTTAAAGTGCAAAGGTAGTGACTGTCCTCTACGCTGGGCCTCCACTTAACGTTCATCCGAGGGACCACTGTAACATAGCCTGCGTCTATGACTATGAAACAAGGGAGGGGCACGTTAACACACAGCGCAGGCTTCATTCATGATCCACCCGGGGTGGATTTGAACCCACAATCTTTGGTTTGGTTCGACAGGCAGATGCTTTACTGACTGAGCCAACTCGCCTCCATCAAGTCAAACCATCAATCTCGATGGTCAAAACACATACAATTTACTGTTCATGCATAATTGCACTAGGAGGACTAGGGTCTAATTCCACGATTAGGCAATGAAAATTAATTGCAGAGGAAAATATACTACTTTCTGTTCTAAAGAAACGAACAATAAAAAGGGAGACTAATTACATACAACAAGACTTGCTTATCCTCTCTCCTCTCAGTCTCAGACGACGTCTTGATCCGAACCCATACACATGTGCGACGAATTTTGTCACGCATATAATGCATACGCATGCAGTAGTGTATCGTACCGCTACTGTTACATAAGATTTTTACTACTTTGTCTCCCTCTTGTGTTTCAAGATGAAGGAAACCTGAAAAAATGGCAGCGCTCAGTGGAACATGCGTGAGGCAATGCCTAAGATTTTGGGGCACAAATGCTGCAAGAACGAGGAGGGTGGATCACAACAGTAACTTAAGAACTTTACCAGCATCTAATCATCATCTTAGGCAACTAGTTCGACCACTATCAGTGAATACAGTGCGAAGGAATGAAGAAAAACAGCCTGTAAATCAGCCGACAGAGAGTGCGATGCCGTTGGTGGCAATGCTCCGCGAGGCGGAGGAGAAGGCGAAACGAGAGACAGAAGATGACAGGAAGAAGAAGGAGGAGAGAAAAAAGAGAACGGCACGCATCCAGAAGTGGGCCATGCGTATCACGGGAGGAATGCTTGTTGGGGCATCATTATTAACTGTTTATGAATTAGGTAGACCCGAGTGCAGTATTTTCATGATTTTTGTTTTAAAAAAGAAGACATTTTGGTGTCAGTTTGCAATTTTTGTAGAAATCTTGGAAGGCGGGGATGCTTCCTGGAGTTAAAGTTAGATGGACAGATGATCAAATGATGACCTGTCTTGTCATGCTGTACAACCAGTCTTAATAAATTTTGAAAATGGTGCAGATCTTGGGAGAACTGGAATGAGATGTATTTGTACAGGTTCATGAAGTTGAAAGGGCCGCAGAGCATTTTTGAAAGGAAACGTGGTAGAGAGGGGGAGGGGCTGAGCATGCGAATGAGCACATGTATGTTTAATCTGCTAGTGGGTTTATGTCCGAATCTTAGCACTATGAAATGTGTGTACCCAGAAAAGTGGGGGGAGGGGGGTGCTACAGCCCATGAGTTGTATACAGACTACATGTAATGTACAAGCTTATCTGAAAATAGCCTGTAGGGCCTACTCCACAATAGCTTTTACGGGTGAAAGGCTTCAGTAGCTTTTGTGTGTATGAACAGACTATGGTCCATTCTAGATCATACGTAAGAGGAAAATAATTATTTAAAATTTCTTTTTCAATTCTGAAACCTCAAATTTGTATCATTAAGAGTTGAAGAGTCCCTGAATCAGGTAATTTAGCAAATTTTAGAAATTTAAATCTTGCTTAGAGCATTTTTTTGGGGTCTATTTTTGACTATTGCAAAAGTGAATGTTTGGCACAGTGCCGGAACCCCTCCCCCCTGGCAAATTTGAGAACTTGTTTTTGTCTGCTTGTGAGAGATTTGTAATGAAATAGACGTAGGGTCTACATTGACTATTGCTTCATTTTCTGTGACCTTTTTTTTCTAGGGGGGGGGAGGGGCATGGCCTATCACTAGATATGTTGAACCCATGCCTCCTACCAACAGTCAAAGAAGCCTGGATCCACCAAACTGGATGAATTTAACAACTGATTTCAGAATTGAATGTCAAAATTATTACGTGATAGCCTAAATTGAACTTTAATAGATCTTCTAATCCTCTGATTTTTCAGAAAAATTTTCATTTTGATCTACATCTGCGTCATTGAGTTGATATATGGCTGCTTTTCAGATTACTTTATGTTCTAAGTCAACTTTGATTTTTAAAAAGTAATAAACATGTTCATTAACATTAACAGGTCCTGCTGCATGTCTATTTATCTAACAGCAATAACAAGACTAAATAAAAGTGCACTGGTCTCAAGTCTACCATGGAATCTTTTTAAAACACTTATGGAGTCAAAAGTCCAGAATACAGTATGTGTTTTAATGGTCAGTGACGTATATTATTCCAAAATGTTTCAGCTCACAAAACTAAGGATGTGATTTTGTAACAAAAATATACTCTTGGCTGTTTTATTTAAAACTCATTGTTTGGTGGTAATTTCTTTTATTTAAATACAATTGTTGTTAAGTCATTGTTTTCTTTAAAAGAATAGCCTATATATACATGTACATTGAATACAAGTATTATATTGATAACAAGTCTGGCTTAATTCAAGTATAATTTTTACAATTTAGTTATACAATTTCTTTCATTGTTTTCTTATTTGATAGGTCAACCTCAGCTAGATGAGCATGGGAAAGTGGTAAGTTGACATTTTTTTTATCTTCCCCAGAAATTTCAACATGCAAATGTGTTATCCCATTGACAACTGAATTCTCTTATTCCCCTAGCCATAGTACATGCACCACCTTGTTCCTTCAGGCAATGGGTTATACTGCATAGACCGGTTTTGTAATGTATTCAAATTTATGCACATTTCTTCTCTTAGCACCTAGTGACGAGCTATTCCATTAACCTGTTTTTTATAAATGAGCCTCAATGCTTGGAATCCAGTTTGCATACATTACTTATTGCTATGTCCGGCAAGCCTCGGGCAAGCTTTCAGGTTGTCAAGAACAACCTTTGTTTGAAAGGTATGTATAAAATTTGTATACATTACCCAACTGGTCTATTGAGTATGTACTTGCTGTATTAAGTATCAGTTCAAGCTTCTATCACCTATTGAATTGGAACAGGTGACTATTTACCAAACTAATCTATTATCCCTTTCTGTTTCTGGGGATGCATCATATGATCATGTCCAAGGACTTTCTAAGTTGTAATATATTTTTTCTTTAAGAGATAGAATAAATGATAATCGAGTTGTATACAGAAGTGATGAACATGAAAGTATCACAAAGCAGATTTATTATTTTACTGAAAGGGGACTGTCTGACTCTGACACAGACCGCCTTTGTCTTTTGTTCTACCCTCAATTCCATTATTATCTGCATAGTACTTCTGTAGATCTGCTCAGACTGTACAGGAATATACTTTCATATATATATAGATATAATTATATTTATGTACCTGTACCAGTAAAGATATACATGATTACATGTACTTTGGAACTTTGCCCTCTGTGACATTCTTCACTAGGAGTGATTTCGCTACTGTACCAATTAATTTGACTTATCAACTTTGTGTTGTACAGCCAGATGAAGTTTTGGACTATAGAGCAGTGATATTGTTTCAGCTCTTCCACATCTAGAATTCAAACATCCTATTTCAGATTTTGGAACTTTATTGAACATTTTCTTTCATAGTAAAAATATTTTTCCCTTTTCATTTTGCAGGGTTTGATTTGATATAGGATTACCCAGTACTTAAAGTTTATTTTTCTTAATAAAACATTTCACATTGCTTGAAATGCTAGATTTTTTTGTAATTTTAAAGTATTTAATTGTTTCTCATGTTTGACAGATAGCGGATGAGTTTGATAATGATTTCATCATCTTGGCCTATTTAAGGAGGGCATACAAAGAAGCGATCACTTATCGAACAGTAAGTATAGCTACAAGTTACTAATCTATTGAAAATTTTAAGGAAAAGAAAAAAGACCATGGTGCAGAAATCACTGGGTCAAGGGATAGATTCCTTTGTTCCTATCAGGTTCCTGATTACAGAAAGATATATTCATGAATACACGTGATTGTAACATATGTAGTTATGTTCACTAAACATGGAGTTGAAGTAGCAGTACCATACAAAGTGCACTAGAAGACTGCTCAGAGTGTTCTAGTCAGTTTTACATTACAGACAGGAACTTGCCATCAAAGATGAGTTAGATAACATTGTGAAAATGAATTAAGCCCGTCTGTCTGAGGCCAGTAGTTGAGCTATATCACTATCATTAGCAATGCTCTATGGGTCTTGTTTCGACCTAGTCTTCTTATGCAGAATATTTGTGTTTTGTTTTTATACTCCTTGTGGAGAAAGTAATTGATAATTAGAAATTAAATGTCAAGGGTTTTAATTTTTTTCTTTCAGACATTTTTTTACCATAAGAATTGGACTGTATATCCCTGTGCAGTATGTTCAAAGTGTAAAACTAAAAGCTGCATCGGTTTTGTTCTGTGGTGTGCTGGTCCACTTTTAAAGTGTACCTGGAATTTTTAAAATCAATTTGTATGGACCTATGGAGGGACTATTTATTAATTCCTGCATATCCTTTCTTAATCTCAGATGATAGTGGAACCCTCAGCAGAGAAGCTCCTTCCAGATCCACTTGTTGAACCCTACTACCAGCCACCCTACACACTCGTTCTAGAGATGAAAGATGTACTAGTCCACCCAGAATGGACGGTCAGTACTCAGCTCAGGATGAGAATGTTAAAATTAAATAAAATTAAGTCTTGCCAATTCTCTTCTTGGCTGCAAAGACACCCTTAAAATGACTTTTTACACCATTCATTCTGTACATACTTAGAATGCAAACCTTCATTTTTTAAATATAAAAAAATTGTTGACTTTCTGAGCTTGCATTTTAAGTTCATAATTCTGTAGCTTTCTCTTTGTTAGATTCCTCAAAAGCAATCAGAGAATTTGCGAATAAGGTTGTTCCAATGTATGTCCCTGATCATTACTAGTCATAGTATAATTATTTGCAGTGTTAAATTTTTCTCTTCAAAACATTTATACATGTATATATATTAGATAACTGTTCCTTATGATTTTGATATTTTCTCACTTTCAGTATGCTAATGGTTGGAGATTCAAGAAGAGACCTGGAGTAGAATATTTCTTACAGCAGGCTGGCCCACCTTACTTTGAAATTGTCATCTATACCTCAGAACAAGGATTTGTAAGTACTTTTCTTTGTCCACACAGGATTGGTTACACATGTATGTGTAATGTGTAAAATAATGAGAGTCTGGGCTCTGTTCCAAGGCCAGATTGTTGTCTGTCAAACGATAGACCTCTTGGAAAATAATAATGATAATAGTAATATGTCTTTTTTACCCAGGATAGCCTCATCAGTATTATATTCTGTTCTCCCTGAGGGTCCTGCAATCATGCTATTACCCCGGCTTTAGCCAAGCTACCGTAGCACTATGCTCAAGCATTCAAGGAATTCCTTCATAGATAGATAGAGGAAGGGAAATTGTAGAGGAAGATGGAGGGATTTTCTGGAAAGAATAGATTAGTACAGTTATTTCTGGGAAGTTAGAAGACAATATGTAAAGAAGTACAAGAAGTATGGCTCAGTTTTTAGAGGGTAGTTCTTTGAATATGGGTTACCTAGATCCCTGGAGCTTGCTTATGCATAAGAGCAGTTTGCTAGGGGAAAATGAACAATCATTCAATATTACAGACAATTTTCTGGAGAAAATAATAACTTGCCTGTGTGAAAGATGAGTTAGTGATAGTAATATGAGATGCAATTAATTTGTACAAACTGTTATGCATATCTTCATTTGACGTTTTTTGCAGACTGCATTTCCAATCCTGGATTCCTTAGATCCCAAGGGCTGCATTATGTACAGACTCTTCAGAGATGCAACCAAATATGTCAATGGCCATCATGTCAAGGTTTGTATGTTTAACATTCAAGACCAGTTCTTTCCCTTTGTCCAAAGCTTGAACATAGGAAGAAGGGGGGGGGGGTACTTTGGTTGCTGAATCGTTTGTTTGACTCAGAACAAACTATCTCTACAAGACTAGGTTTTCACATTTCTTGAATTTCTATGCTGGTAATTAGTGATGTACTTGAATGTTCTTTTTTGCACCTGATGCAAAGTCCAATCTACCTGTAGACATGACACATTACCTAGAGTTGTTTCTCTCAACTCCGATATTCTGCACCTTTGAATGTTGTTTCACAGAAATGTGGCACCATATAAATGCTGTGAATCATCATCATCATCGCAATATAGCAATTGGTTTACTGGAAGGATGTTATTGCCTGTGCATATGGAGATAAAGCTAAGGCAACAATTCTAACATCCACTGAGAAACCGTTGTTCAACAGAGTGTAGAGGAATGGATGGTAACCATATTTTTCTGTGCACCATACAGGACCTGTCGAGTCTGAATCGTGACCTTTCCAAGGTGATCATAGTTGATGTTAATTCCAAGTCCTATCAGCTGCAGCCCAAGAACGCTCTCGGCCTGAAGAAATGGGAAGGCAATGATGATGACAGAACACTCTTTGAATTAGCTTCTTTCCTCAGAAGTAAGTTCTTTGATGACTTGGGCTGCATTCGTAGTTAATATTTCTCATTCCAAACTCAGGATTTTGAAAGACAGTTCAATGATCACTTGCATTCATGATATTTTTTGTCACAAGTACATTAAAAACTGTTTAAAATGTCAATCTGATCCATATGCCATATGGATGGCCCTTAAGGCATGTGTTGCCAAAATCAGGGTTTCGAAATGATTATGAAGCTGTAAATTTGGAGAGGTTTGAAGATAAAGTTGAGTTCTGGTCATGATTACATTGTGAAAGAAATTGTCTGGAAGCTATTTGGAAAGGTTGATCATGTCTACAGAAGAACTGGTGTATACTGTGGGGTTTAGGAATCATCAAAAATAATAAGAAATTGACCCAGTCTTGCCAGAAAGCACATACACTACACATAGAAATGGGTATATGGCACTGCGCACACATGTGGCATGAATGTTCGGCCCCAACACTTCAGCTATTTCTCATCATATTATGAATATGAGGGAATTTGAAGAGCGATCCTTTTCAGGGGACATTTTCACTATGATGTTCTTCCAAACTGACATAAGAGGAATAAGAAGGCTCACAAATTATTTTTCACCTTTCCCAGAACTCAACCTTCTCTTTAAATGACAGCAAACTTGCAGCAACATGGGAGCAGCCTACAGATAGTCAGCAGGTCATTCAAAATACACAGTGCAGGGTCTGAACTATCCGGGCCTCGGCTTCGAATAATGCTTGCATAGCTCTGAATTAAGATTTTCCATTTCAGATTTGCAATTGACAATATGAAGTGGAACTGATGTCCTTAGGATGAAGAGTTGGAGTTCTCTATGAAATCCCTCAAAGCTTTAGTTTATTTTGAGATCACCATCACATTTTCTTCTGATAGGACTCCATATACAAGATTTGTTGTTGTGGTGCAATTGGAGTTTGACTGTACTACAATTTAATAGTGACTTTAATTTTTTTGTTTTCTTTTCTTCCCAAGCCATTGCTGCTAGTGGTGTAGAAGATGTAAGGACAGTGCTTGAATTCTACCAACAGTTTGATGACCCAATGGAAGCATTCAGGATTAACCAGGCTAGATTACAGGTCAGAACAATCTGTATTGTATTTTACAACATTTTATGTAATTGATGTTTTACGATTTATAGTAGTGTAGGTACATGCATTTTTTACATAGGGAAAGATTCAGATAACAATGTATGGAGACATACATGCAATTTTCTACTACATGTACTGTTATGGAGGTTGTGAAAGGAAAAGCTGTTTGTTCCAATTTTCATGGCTCCACACGGACTCTTTTTTAGGCGGGTCCAGTTTGAAATATTTATGGTCGGCATACAGGAGCCCTCTGTAAAATTTTGAAATTATGGGGGTCCACTGGTCCAGAGTTAAGGGTGCCCATCAACCTGGGCTGTTGGTGTTGAGCTCTGCAATTTTATATCATAGAGGCATATTGATAAGCTGACATAATGCCACGAGTATTCAAAGAAAATGTTTGTCAATATATACATATGCAGTCAAACACCATTTACTCTGCTTACATTTGAATGAAGTACTACGAGGCCAGCAAGAAGTAGCTCTACATGCATATTGAAACACTGAATGAAGCAAAGATATTTCCCTGTCCAAAGTTTTGATTTTCAGTTATTTACAAAATATCTTTTATTTTATGTGCATGTATTTGCGTTTATGTTCATTAGAGATCTTGTGATTGTAATGTAATCTTGATATTCATTTGACATTTCAGAGAGAGCAAGAGGAAGAAGCGAAGAGACAAGCAGAGGCCAAAGAGAAAGGTGGTTCATCACTAGTAGGAGGCTGGACTAGGGGATTGATTGGCAGAAGATGAAACGTAAAGAACTCTCATAGTGTGAACAAATCCGTCTTGTCATTAGCTGACTAATGTGAACAATGCCCACTTGTCATTATTTTACCGAGCGACAGAGAATGATATTCTGAGATATTCTGCCAGGGGAATTATCTCTTATACCTCAACATGCAGAGTTCAGATACTCTTCTTTTTCTTTCCTTTTTCATTTCCCAGTTGGACAGCTGATGTATTGAACAACACAATGCCTGTACTTGAAATACGCAAATGTAGGTATTTCTGGTTGATGTGTCAATAATATCATAGATGTTATATGTCTGCATGGTAATATGTCCTCAATATTTCACACTAAAGTATTTTTAGAATTTATGTACTGTGCCTAATTATGTTGTATTCTGTCTGTCAGTATTTTCTCCATCTATTCTTTTCATTATATTTGTATTTAAGACATTGTGCAAGATTCAAATTGCAATTTACAAAAGAGTTCAAGGAAGAGTATATTTGATCTAGACAATGTAAAGATGGAAGAAGTAATACTAAAATCTCTCATCTTCCAGCATTGGCTTGTTTTATTAAGTGCTAAGAATCAGATGCCTGATGCGCAATTTTTTTTTCCTGTTTAAATTTGACTGTGGCAGATTCAGTGGTATTATTTCTGGCTGCATATTTTTATGGTCCAATAAATATTGCCTTCAATATTTACAGGAAGATTTCTTTTTCAAGAATAGGTGTCTGTTAAGACATTGATAGACTAAATGAAATATGACAAATCTCAAAATTCAATTTAATGCATTTTGATCAAAGGTTTATTATGTAAGCAAGCAAATACAAATGACATTCAGAGATAAAAATCCATCACAGCCAACAACGGCTTTGCTGAAAATATTACAAATAAAGAATTATAGAAATGAAGTGAAGTGCTTCAAAATCTATTTCACATCAGCTGTTTAATGGAAGTCTGTACTGTCAGCATTTTTATGCCTCCGTCCAACGAAGGTGGGTGCCGGAGGAATTATGTTTTCAGTCTGTCCATCTGTCCGTACGTCCGTTTGTCTGTCCCGTTTTCGTTCTCACGATAACTTAAGACCATTTGGCAAATCAACCTCAAACTTGGCTCATGTATGCATGTGGGAGGGACATTAGTCTGATTAGCTTTTGAGGTCAAAGGTCACGGGTCATTGCATATATGAAAATGGCTTGTTCTCACGATAACTTAAAGGAGAATGAAACCCTGGGGAAAATCAATTTTAATGAAAAGAGAGGAATAGAAACAATTTTTAAAAAGTTCCATCAAAATCGGTTACGAAATGAAAAAGTTATGAAAGTTTGAAAAGTCTCAATTTACTTTCTATGGTGATCCTCAAATTGGCAATGTTGATTCAAAGTGAAAGGTTTAGTAGTACAACTCTCCATATGTTTTGTACAAAAAATTGCATATTTTCTCCATTATCTCTAAAGATGCTGCTTGTCTTTTTGTGAAATTTGTGTCAAATACATTTTCCCATGATATATCTTGAGCTAAGGAGACAAGCTGCATCTTCAGAGATAGTGGAGAAAATATGAAATTTTGTGTAAAAAACATATTGAGAGTTGTACTACTTAACCTGCCATTTTGAAGCAACATTGGCAAATTGAGGATCGCCATAGAAAGTAAATTGAGACTTTTCAAACTTTCAAAACTTTTTCATTTCGTAACCGATTTTGATGGAACTTTTTAAAAATTGCTTCTCCTTATCCTCTCTTTTCATTAAAATTGATTTTTCCCAAGGGTTTCATTCTCCTTTAAGAACCATTTTGGCAAATCAACTTCAAACTTGGCTCATGTATGCATATGGGAGTGATGATGATCTGAGTTAATTCTGGGGTCACAGAGGCAATAATTGTAAGGGCAATGGTCTCTGTAGTCATTTCAGATATTTATTGCAGTAACAATAGTATTTTAGGTAATTTCTTTAAGAGTGATAGAATATTTTATTAAATTTTTCAATCATAATTTAAAACAAATCAACATGAATGTACGATATATTTCTGATCTGGCAAGGGCGGAGGCATAAGTCGAGAATTCATCTAGTTATTTTTATATTGGTTCTTTTTTTTAAATAATACAATTATATGTCATGA
Source organism: Heliocidaris tuberculata (assembly GCA_025618425.1). Lineage (NCBI taxonomy): Eukaryota > Metazoa > Echinodermata > Echinoidea > Camarodonta > Echinometridae > Heliocidaris > Heliocidaris tuberculata. Next base: position 16,617,600 of record CM046834.1, read on the forward strand.
AGCTTCATAATCATAGGTAATATGTTTTTGGTGAAAGTCAGTGGTCACTGGTCAAATATGTTTGCCTGATGTTCTGTTATTTTTCTAAGGTACTATTTTATTCATTTTTTGCTATGATGCAAAATTCAAGTAAAAATATTGTGAATGGCATGATAAATCAGAGAAAAAACAAACACCAAAGGAAATATTTTCTCCATTAAAAAATACAATTTGTTGATTATTATGGTCATTTTGTTCCAGTGTGTTTTGTGAACGCACATAGATAACAAAGAAAAGAGGAAAATATAGTTTCACAAACGTACTGATTGCCATTATGCATGAAACTGTGCAATTTGTTTTTCAAGCATTTTAGGATAACTTTATGCCTAATTTATCACTCATTTGCCCTTCAAAATTAAAAACAGTACCTTTAATACTTATAAAAAGAAGAATAAAAACCCAAAGGAAGAAAGAATTATCCTCTTTGTACATGGTTGGGTTGAACAATATTTTACTCATTTACTAATTCACTATCTGTGTTTGGAAATGAGGGTTATTAATGCAACAGAGAGTGGCATTAATAAACAAAGAATGAGATTAAATTTTAAGATCATATATATCTTACTGCATTTATTTCAAGTATAAAGTCAAATGTAAATTTACTGTCTGGCATTATGTTTTACTACAGTTATACATGTATTTTGATAACAAAAATTGCCAGCGATGAATTTTACTGCACTATAAGTCAATTTTTGTTCTTTAGAAACTTAACACATAAATTTCTGGCAGCTTTTCATACCATGAATATGTATAGACTATAAATAAATGTGAAATAATTACAGGTTACACAGTGTTCAGAGTGAATTATTTTCTATGATCTAGATCTACCTCACTCAACTGGCTTAGAATAACTTTGAAGTGAAATCAGGCTGCCCTTTACTTGAGCATTGTGAAAAAAATTAATTACATGTTTTTGACATACATGTATTATGAAGCATATATAATACATGTATAATGAGAATCATGCGTTTCTTCATTCAATTTAAATTCAGTCAGTTAAAAGGCAATCCAACCTTGGTAATAAAATTATTTGTATGAAAGCGGAAAAATAAGAAAATGGTCAAAGGAATAAGAAAGTTATGGACATTTGAAAAACGAGAGTAATAAATCTATACGAATTTCAAATTTGCAATTTAGTGAGTCGATTGTGACATAGTGGCAAACAACTCTCCTGTATGTCGTACACTTAAATATTATTAATTTGCGGTTTTCTCCTAAGCGCCTTTTTCCTCCGGACAGTACTCAAAATATATTGTAGATGGCATATTGTTATAGGTCCTCATAAAAGAAAAAGATCCTACAGAGTAAAACATTTTGACAAAAATGACATTTTTAGTCATTTTGTGGGTTGGAGCAAATGGAGGAGTTGTCCGCGGCTACATCACAGTGACATTACCGATTTGGCTAATTTGAAACCCCTATATGTATAGTATATCAACTCTTTAAAAATTCATAACTTTCTTATTGCTTGTCCGATTTCATTCAAACTGTACTGCACATATATCACTTCATGGCTAATTCTGTTTAGAAAAAAATAATGTAATAGAACAGACGGAGAATTGGATATATGTAACATATATGTTACTAATAATAGGCTATATACATGTACATGCATTTCTAACAAAGTTTTGTCAAAAGCTGTCCTAATTTTAAATCATTGACAATCATTCTTCAATTACATTATTTGTATTTAAAGTGATTGATTAACTTTGTGAAAAATTGTAAAATCAGCTCAAATGCCAGTGAATTGTGTGCAGTCCTCTAACTACATATATAATTAAGGATATGTGAAAGTATGAGAGAAAATGGAACCCGTTTACTATCCTAAAAAAGAGAAAATCGCGATCAATCGCTAGCGCAAGTCGCTCGGCTTCTTCGCTGCGTTGCAGTCACAAAAACCAAGCACCAGCGCTTGGCGATTTCAGAGCGGGTTTCCAGCCCGTACGGTATTCTGTGATAGAGCGAGGTATGCCAACCGTAAGAGTTCTTTAGGGTTCGGTGGTACTCTATCCCGACATCAATGTTCAATCGTAAATATCTTGATATATAAACGACCGATCAGCTTATAAAACTCAGGCGATTCCTGTCTGAGCTAAAGGTTTGCAATTATGATTACAGCATTAGCTGGAACAGTGATTTTTTTTTTCAATCCTGGACAAAGTTAATCAATGCCTTTAAACCATACATATCTATTTAAAAAAATATATAAATGGCATAGATTTACATCAGTGTAGCAACAAAATTATCATTATTACATCATGTATCATGAATCATTCATTTTACATATTTATTGCCTCATCATTCCATACCTATACACCACGAGTCAATAAAAAGGAAACCCAAGAGCAACCCTAACTATCGTTGCAATTGTTGCATATAGATTTAGTCAAAGACACTCGCATTGTAGCCTATCATGTTTTCTTTAGTTAGACACCTTTAGCAATAATATCTGACTATGGACAGCTGAACAGTGGCATTTTTCCTAATTTCTACCAAAGTTTTGAATAAAGTGGAAGGTCAACCCAAGGGTTAGTTGAATGGTCTCCATTCCAGTTGAATGCAATCTGAAAGTAACTCCAGAACACCATTCATACCAAACTTGGGCAAAGACGATTTTGACATGCTTTTTAAAATTGGCCAGTACTCAGTTATCCATGAACATATTTTGGTGAGCGTCCTATCAAATTAAAGGAATGATTAACAACTATCATACCACTAAAATATATTTCAGCAATTTTACTTTGTTTTTAGGATATTATGGCTTGAATATGGGCTTCCTTTTTATTGACTCGAGCAAGTTTCAAGTTTCAAGTTTTATTCCACTCATAAAAATGGCAAGAAACAACAGCAAAATCACATACAAATACAAAAGATAACCAAATACCCATAAATGTAAATATATACTCATACATAATAAAAGAAAAAAAAGAGACATCAATTATCGAGTGGAGGAGCAAGCAGAAGCCAAAAATTAAGTTAAAAGGATAATCTATATTTAAACAAAAATACATTTAAAATTGATAAAATGGAAAGAAAAAAATATATATTTATGAAAAAATATTTACAAATGGGGTTATATATAAATATATTATGTGGATTCATTTCAAGAATTAAGTAAAAGATATTTGATTTTTTTTCTTAAATGATGCAAGTGAGGGAGAATCTTGAATATTTGGTATAGTATGCCAAAGTGTATACAAGCATATTGTCATACATGTATTTTCATCTAAAATTGGTTCTGCTCTGGCTGGAACACATGAATTATCATTTTCTTTACTAATGCTTATTTCCATTCACATCTCCATACAGTATATGGAATGGCACTACATAGAATTCTGGATATACATGTATATTCTTTTAGCACATCTTGATATTATAAGTCAGCTTGCATGCAGAATTTGATACCTTTCACTTTGTACATGTTGATGACGACTTGTCATTCAATTACATCAATTATCCAATATACTGTGTTCCACATCCATTGCAATTTAGACAATACATTACATTCCTAGATGTGCATGCAAAAGACTTCTCTCAATTTGACAGTTTGTTCTCCTGTGCTAAAAAAAAACAAAAGAGGGGAAATATAGTTCGGCAAAATCTGTTCCATCACAACCCAGGCTTTCTGCTGAAAAAATTCCCAGGGGTAATGCCTTGACTGAAACAAAAAAAAAGGGGGGGATAGTAATTATGCAAAATATGTTCCATTACAACTCTGACATTCTGTTGTAAATAATCCCTTGGGGTTGAAGCTTGACTGAAACCGTGAAAGAAAAAGTATATAGTAATTATGGAAAATCTCTGATCATAACCCTGACTTTCTGTTGTGAGGAATTCCCAGGGTTAGAGCTTGAATGAAACAATGAAGTTTAATCACCATAGTGCTATGACCCAACACCCCTGGGTCTCATTAACGCATCTACAATAGGAGCAAGAATGGTTTAATTACCACCTTGAATTCGATAGTTAGAAGGCTAACTCTAAGCTCCAAACCTCCCTTGATAATAGATGCTCTTTTACAGTATAGTCATGGTACTGGGTATAATGAGTTTGTTGATAGATGACCAAGGCAACGGTTGAAGGCTGATACAACTAATGAAGAGACTGCCTGGAAAAGGGACGTTGTATATAGGTTCCATCTTCACTGATTACATAACTCCTTAGGACCTGGAGTAGGCAAACAAAAAATATAAAGAAAGAAAGAAAGAAACATGCCATTATACACTCTAATTTCTTTTTCTTATGATTTTCTTTAAACTGATTTATTTCAATAAGAATTAAATAATGTACAGGTACTCAAAAATACATCCATCAAAATCTGGGATACCATTCCACAACCTAGGTGCAGAAGCAGCTAAAATATCATATCATATCATACTGGGAACAAACGCAACAAGAAATGAATGGCGGAATGAACAAAAATATTTGAAAGACTGAACAATCAAATACTCAGTTTACCATGAAATGAAATGTATTTTTTCAATTTCAAATTTTTTATAATATATTTCCATGATCATAGCACAGAAGCAATATTCTTGATGGTGTGAGGGATAAATCTAAATGAATTTGTTAGAAAAGTAACCAAAACAATTTTTAAAACTTTCTAATTTTTCAATTCATGTTTGCTTCTTACATAAAGACATTCTAATTTGAGTTGACATAAATGAAATTATCCAGGGTCCTACATAAAAGGTTTGACAAATTGGTCATACTTGTATATTAAGATTTAAACAATGTGGAAGATAATTCTAGTAACTTGGTAAGCTTCTTTGGAAGTAATCCAAGGTGAAGCTAATATTGGTATTTTATCAGAGAGAGGTTATTGACTTCTTGTACATTGAAAATGTAGATTTTCAAGTGACATAGTATCAAAAAAGGTTACAAGAAGTCAATGACCTCTCTTTGTGATAAACTACCTTGGGTTATATCATCAAAGAAGCTTACAATTACAAGCAGGCTATCAATATTATCCATCATTATGCAAACATTAATGGGCAGATGTATCTAACTTGCTATCCTTTATACCAGCTATTTGTTCGAATAATGAAAACATAGATATAATCGGTTACAGAAAAAAATTGTGTGAAACCCTATCACCCTTTCTTAGCAGTTCTCAAAATCTATATTTAAACATTCCATTGGAGATAAATTAGAAATATAATCAACATATTTCAGAGATATATAGTAAAAATATGGTAAATGTCGTATCACACCAATGTAGTACCACACTACATCTCATTCATATTCTAAAAGGATATTACAAGTAGACCCATGGTTTAAGCTTGTTCGCTGCCCTCTATAGTCAATTGCTGAATGTATTAGATCTGAATTTCCATTAAAAGTAAAGCCGACCTTAATGGCAAGCTGTTCTGAAAGAAAGAGGATAAATCAGAGAAGCAGATTGGTGAAAGTTTTAAAGAAACTAGAAAAGCAATAAGAAAGTTATGGATTTTGGAAATTTGTAATCACTATACATGAGAATTTCAAATTGGTCAAATCGGTAATGTCACTGTGATGTAGTGGCAGACAACTCCCCCATTTGCTCCAACACAAAATGACAAAAATGTCATTTTTTCCAAATCTATTACTAAGTAGGATCTTTTTATTTTATGAGGACCTATAACAATATGCTATCTACAATATATTTTGAGTACTGCCCAGAGGGAAATGGTTTAAGGAGAAAACCACAAATCAATAATATTTCAGTGTACAAGAAATGGGAGAGTTGATCGCCAATTGGTCACAATCGGCTTGCAAAATTGCCAATTTGAGATTCGCACAGATTTAGTGATCTCATCTTTCAAACATCCATAACTTTCTTATTCCTCGTCCTATTCTTTCAAACTTTCACCATCCTGTTTTTCTTATTTTTCTGCTTTCACACAAATCATCTTCTTACCAAGGATGGATTGCCCCTTAACAAAAGACAGTAAATGACAAGTTTTACAAAGTATATTAAGTGAATTGCAGTAGGATTCTTTTTATTTGTCAGATATAGACATCTTTGGAAAAGTTTATGATGGGGGTTACCACATTGACAGAAAGCAAGGACATTTCTTAATGTGGGAAGCTGAAGGTGTTGAAATATTTTCACCAGGGTGCTCACTCCTACACCCATTCCAATACTATTCATCAACTAAAATAACAGAAATTAGATGGCTTATTTGTTGGGATTTACCTTACCAAAACTGAATTAAATTGGCTTTAAAGTATCAGTGTAGAAATACAACTATAACATCAAGAATTTCTCAGATGAACTTTGCAATATATGACCTTCATTTACAGGTCTTGTCCAACACAAAGGATTAAAGAGGAACTAATCATTGGTACAAAAATTGGACCAGGTCTTTTGGTATAGGAGTACTGAAACCCAAGCTAAGCTAATAAATTCCTGTTATTAAAATGGCTTTGTTTAAAGGAGAATGAAACCCTGGGGAAAAATCAATTTTAATGAAAAGAGAGGATAGAGAGAAGCAATTTTTAAAAAGTTCCATCAAAATCAGTTACAAAATGAGAAAGTTATGAAAGTTTGAAAAGTCTCAATTTACTTTCTATGGCAATCCTCAAATTGGCAATGTCGCTTCAAAGTAACAGATTTAGTAGTACAACTCTCCATATGTTTTGTACACAAAATTTCATATTTTTCCCATTATCTCTCAAGGTGCAGCTTGTCGCCCTCTTAGCTCAAGATATATCATGGGAAAATGTATTTGACACAACATATGTTGAGTTCACAAAAAGACAAGCAGCATCTTTAGAGATGATGGAGAAAATATGAAATTTTGTCTACAAAAAAAATATTGAGAGTTGTACTACTAAACCTGTCACTTTGAAGCAACATGGCCAATTTGAGGATCGCCATAGAAAGTAAGTGGAGACTTTTCAAACTTTCATAACTTTCTCATATCGTAACCGATTTTGATGGAACTTTTTTTAAAATTGCTTCTCTCTATCCTCTCTTTTTTAATCAAAATTGATATTTCCCCAGGGTTTCATTCTCCTTTAAGCTCATATACAGAGCTGACATGCAGTAACCTCATCAAACAGCACCACAGAGTATTGAATCAAAACTAAGACAATGATAAAGAGATTTGTTTTATCAGGGGGCAACGGTCTCCTTAGAATGACCTTTGACACCCATTAGTACTAGCTATTAAGATTAAGTGAGGACATAATCAGTTGAAATATGTCAACATCAGCTGCACACTTCTCATGTAGATTACAACGCAGTCCTGGAAGGAAATAAATGAAGTCCACATGTGAAACAGAGACCGAATTCAATCATACAAGACTGACAAACAAGAAACAGGTAAAGACAGGAGCTTCAGTTTCGAGGCACTGTATAGTACTACAGCAAATTAATAACAGAGAGGGAAGCTAGTCAAAACTGAATTTAATTTCATAAACCCATTAATAATCATTGCATTCACTAATTCTGGCTTTATGATGTATCTTCAATTTGACTTCCAGATTCAGTCATTACCAGTAATCATTTTAATGATTTAAATGATAGTAGATTCACTTTTGTGTTCTCAGACATACTTGACCTAACATCAATCTTGATGAGAGACGTTGAAAATGAAAGTATGCTCATGATATGCATTTTGAAAGAGCACCATCTAGTGGTCAAGAGGAGATAATAGCACTATCTGTTTTGTGCATGTCATACTACATTGTACAGCCAACATCCAAGAACTGACGTTCATCTAAAGTCATCAAAGGAAAAAAAACAAACAACCAAAACAAACATAAAAACAAACAAATAAAATGATAATCACCTTGCTTGTATAACTTTACATTTTTCCTCAAATGTATCTTACATTAGCAAATTTAGGCATTGATTAAAAAATATAAATATTCAGATTGCTTTCTACAAGGCACTGTATCTTCAGGGGATGCCTTCAATCCTAAATGATATTTCTGAAGCACAGAAACCATGAATAAGCTTATAATTTCTCTTGGGAGTTGCACAATATGCTTTAATATGAATGAATTTTTCTATGGTGACAATGAAAATTAACAGGAAAGAAAATTATGACCTTCCAAACAATTTAGGGAACTTAATTGGACAAGGTCTAAATCAAAGAAGTATACTCAATTATGTGTTCATGTCTTATCGATCACCTTTGAAAAGAAAAATCTTCCCCCCCCCCCCCCCCTCTTTAAATTTCATTCGGAAAATGGACGAAAGTAGTGGTCTCAGGAGAATAGCCTGCAGATACTAATTAGAAGTAATTTGGAGTGTATGAGGGAACATAATGCCCATGATTAGTTCATACTCCTTAATGTAACGAGAACTGCAGGTGCAATCATAATTGGACCCGGGAGAGCCATGTGGTATGATTATTATCATGATAATACAATGGTACAATTAAAGCTTTGAAAGAAACAAGACAAGGAATAATGTGCGGTAAATGACTCTAAGGAGGGTAGTTACACAAAGAAAGGTCGAGCAAAGACTTTACACAGAGGGGTATGGAAAGCCACAAAGGGTTGCTTGATATCCTGAAATCTCTTCAGAATTAAAAAGATCTATGCATGTGTTGGATAAGACCATGCCTTAAAATGCACATGTGTATACAGAAAATCTATTCTTGAATGGCAGTTCAAAATGTGTTTTTCATGTCACTTTGAATTAATATCATACAAACATAAATTCCCAATTCTCAATAAAGTTGTAAGATACATGTAATGTTATTACTACTTTTGCTACTGCTAATCATAGTACTTGTATGCTTTCATGACAGCCTGTTCCTTTTTTCTTTCTTTTTTTTTTTAATTAGAACAGTTTTTCAACAATTTTGAACCTGAAACTTGTCCATTCAAGTCATCTTTAATATCGTAGACTCAAATAACAGCAATGAATGAATCCGAATGACTTCAATATTTTTTCTATTCGTTTTGAACAGATTCTCGTAATTATCCCTCATATGAGTTTTTCTATTCATATTTGAATACATATAAATGTAATACTATGACAACAGACACTTGTAAGCTGGACATTTACCTTGCCACCTGTACTGTCTTACTTAGTCTTCTACGTCTACTTCCACTGCTATTACATACTAGTCCATCATTTGCAAAACACAACAGCCCTTTACAATTAAACAGATTTTCATTGAACAGGTTACAGATTTAAGGCCTGTGCTATGCATTTTATACATGTACAAGCTTAGGGATTTATTAACAAATAAATGAGCAGTGAGGTTATAAAAAATAAAACTAGTGATATAAAGCACTAATTGAAGTAGGTGGTAAGTGTATTGATTTCTGGCACTGTTTTCATTGCCACATCAATATTCTAGCAGTTTAAGGTACGCAGAGGATGGTATAGTGCTAATCACCTTTGAAAGAAGTTCAAGTATATTGTGTTGATACTGCATTTTTATAAACATTGATCCCACTTTCAACCATGTACTTAGTTTCTAGACAGAATCTTTCAGAATTTTTCCTTCAGGGATAAACTAGCTCACAGCACTCACTTTTTATATAAGAAATCCTACTAAACTGGATCATTCATGGTGGAATATGCAATATTTTACAAATCCTGTCATTTGTTAGTTTATACGGGTTGTAAATGATCAGAAAAAATGAGTGATGTGAAAAAAAGGCAATATGGTTATATCATTCAAGTACACTTCATATGATATTTCCCACAAAGCATGAGCCAGCCAATTTTACAATTATCATTTATATCAAGCAGAAGGATATTACAAAAGTCCCCCCCCCCCTCCCAAAAAGAAATAAATAAATAGATAAATAAATTTTAAAAAATTTAAATAGACATGGCTCTCCTTTCATTCTATTTGGGTTGCCAGCCAGGCAAGCTGAACAATTGCTTAGGTTGCCACATGCAACTTTTGATTTACAGTGGATTGTAAAAAAAATGATAATTTAAAATATTTCTTTGGTGAGATTCTTTAGATTCCACATAAACCACAAAGGCAGGAAATCTGTTTCCCCACAGGATTCGCGGTGTCATTTGCACCCTTACTTTATCCCATTTTGAGCCTTGTGAAGAGATATTGCCCATTTTTGTAGCACTTAATTTTATGTGCATTAAATGATAATCATACATGCAATTTTTAAAATATTTTTTTTACATTACTAAAACATTTCAGCTTGATATATTCTGCATGAAATTTAATTTTCATCTTTTTTTTATTCAGAATCAGGTAACTACATGTATTCACTTTTTAAAAAATCTGAACAGAAGTACTCAGGTTTAAATGAGAAACAAGTTGACATTTTCATCTCGAAAGAAGGTTAGCAGAGTGAAATAGAACTACAACTATCTTCATTAAAAATATGGAGTTTAAAACTCATTTCGGCTTACTAACATTGATTAAGAAGATGTTAAGAATAGTACTCCATTATTGATGAGCATATATTTTTAACCATGTTTATAACTGATAAAGGTGATGTCAAGAACTAAATAAAGACCCATCACAAACTTATTTCGAAACATTAAATGTCATTACTCATGAATGCATCAACAGACTTGATAGATATTTTTGCCTCATATCCTCAAAAACAAAGAGCATTTTATAATAGACTTGTCATCCTCCTACTTTTATACAAGTATCAACTTCTGGGAAAATGAACAATTAAAATCTACTTCAACTTCTGCACAAAGGAGTACGGAAAGAATGTTGACATTTTCATATTGTGGTTTCGTGTACCACAAATTGAATATCAAAGTGCTGTTATGATTAACCATTTCCCATGCTCATACCCAACACTACGCAATCATTCCCCATCCCACAAGATTGCGCACGTCATTATTGATCAACATTATAGGCAGCTTCCTTCAGTTCACCATTAAGATTGACCAATACAAACAGCTAAATGCATTAATCAACTTGAGGCAACTTCTGTCATGACTTTGGTCATCACTGATGACTAGGTTTCAACAAAGTCATTAAAGCAAGCAGCAGACTCTCTTATTAGCTTCAATTAGATATACCAATTTGTTTCTAAGAGACTTAAAAGAGCATGGTGAACCTAACTAGATCCTCCTAATGTCCAAAGCGAATAATCCTCCCTTGGTTAGGACACTAACTATAGCAAACATCATTATCATTCAACAATCTCAGAAATATCTGGTGCTGGATGCACTTGAAAGCATGCAAAGATCTAATCTTGGATGACCATTAACTGGCATCTACACAGACTGGGTCTCCTTAATGACATTAGCTGAACAGACTAATAATTAAAAGGCTTAATTTGGGACAGCACTTGAAGATTGTGAAAGCCAATATAGGCCTGCTTGATTTGTTTTGCTAATGTCTTCACAAACAATGGCATGCTTAAAGAGGTTTCTGATCCCTAACATGTACTTGGACTAATTTGGAGGAAATGAGGCAGTTAAATGACTGCTGAAATATGCAACTTTAATCATCACAAGCTTTTACAATGTCATCAATGTCCAATCATAATTTACTATGGGCATCCAGTTTCTTTTGTTAATTGTGAACCATCAACATTCTCAGCTTTTGAATTACCTTAAAAGGTAGTAATTTTTGGCTAACGGAGCATGGATAGAGTTTGATAACAACTGGAAACCCAACAGTATTTACTGGTTAACAAGCATAAGCAAAACAGAGCGGAAAGCAGGAATATACATGTATACTAGATGGACAGACTGTATAAGAGACACATACAAATATGGAATGTTCAGAAAAAGAGAAAAAAACAGAGAGAACAACAAAAGAGACAGAAAATGACTGAGACAAAAACAGACTAAATTACTGTTCACCAACAAAGTAAAAGAAAGGCAATCAGTAGAACAGACTAGGACAAACAGGAAGAGTCAGACAGAAAAGACAAGCTTGAATTTTAAACATCCTAAATGTTTTATGAACTTCTTGACAATAAAGGAGTTTGATAAAGAGATGCAACTCTTGAAGAGGTGTTGTGGTCTAGTGGATATGTCCCCGGACTGCAGATCACAAGGTACAGGGTTCGATTCCCTGCCATGGCACTAATGTCCTTTGGCAAGACATTCATCTACATTTGCCACACTCCACCCAGGTGAAGTAAATGGGTACCTGGTAGGGAGAAATTCCTTGAATGCTTGAGCGCCTTATGGTCTCTCGCTAAAGCCAGGGTAATAGTACGAGTGCAGGGCCCTCAGGGAGAACAGTATATAATACTGATGAGGCTACCCTGGGTAAACAAGGCATTAATTGAGCTCATTATAATAAAATTAAAAATTTCAAAGGGATATTTTATTTTTTATTGAATTTTAATTCTTGTTTAGAAATTAATGGAATGGAATGGAATTGAATGGAAGTTTGAAAACATTTCAAAGACTGAGCATCAAATGTATACATGATTGATATATAACTGGTTAACAATAAAGTATCAAATATCAATGTGAACTATCCCTTTAACTATCTAAATTGAATTTCATCTTCCATAATACATGTAGTAGACTTTTTTCTCTTCCAACATCCTTGTTCTGTGAATAGGATAGCCTTTGTTAGATCAACCATTTATTGGCCTTGTGTTTTTGTGTCTCCTCAACTGTAAAAAATGAAATACTAAGTTTCTTGGAAACAATAAAACTGTTGAGTGATTGGGTTTTTAATGGTTTTATGGTATTAATTTGTTCACAGAATAAAGGGAAGCAATACAGAGAAAGACTGCAGAAAAATTAAATTGGAAACCTTCGTATGATTACTGAGTAACAACTTTTGGCATCATGCCAAATAACACATGAAGGCAATCACTTGCTAGGTAAATGTATTCGCTGAAAGACAGCGCTTTTGGTGATTTTAATGAAAGTTGCAGTGATTTGCCTTATTTGGGATTATTCTGAGTCTGATTATTACATTGTATACACAGTGTTCACAAGCTGGTAAATACAGAATAAAATAAAAGATGAACATCTCACACATTCAAGCATTTTAATTTTGTTTTTACTTTACACACATACACTGAATAGTAAAACTAAAACAGAGATGGGGTAGAAAGAGAGAGAGAGAGAGAGAACAAGAGAGAGGGAAATAAAGCATTGTGAACTTTCCAAATGGAGCAGAAACAACAATAACTGTCATCTAAATGCTGGAGAAGATGTAACATAAAACTTTACATGGGTTTTGATGAAAAAAAATAAAATTGTAGAGATTCATTAATCGTCTTCAAACAGAACTTGGCATCATTCCAATGGTAATCTTGACTGGCTTCATCTTTAAAGTTCATTGACTTCTCTCTCCATTCCAGGCACATTGTGGGTTACATAATCATATTGTATATTTCACTGACAGCATAATGACAGCATATTCTGCAGTACTTAAAGTGACAGTAAATTGGAGCTCCTAATGGCGCCATCTTTCAACAGAATTTGATAAGTGTCTGTGCCTCTAATTTTCCCATCATGCCCCATTTTAGTTTGTAGAAGCTTAAAATGTATCTGTAAGCAATTTTCCAAATGTGCAACATCAAAAATAATGGTTTGAAATATAAAATGTGCCTATTTTCCAAACAGCTGTTTGTCGAAATTCAAAATAAAATGCAATTAATTTTCAAATTATAATCTCAATTTGGCAGTTACTGTAAGGTGGCGCTGTTCAAGTTTTGCCAGTTTAATGCCATTTTAAAGGAACGCAGAGGATTTTAGGATAGTAGGTCAATGTATGCTACAAACAGCCACCTCTTTTTGACATGCACGTCTCCTTCCATACATCATCAGCTGAGAGCTAAAAGGGCATTAAATCTACATGTATGTAAATGCTAAAGGAGTTAACAACTTTTTGGGCTTTCAGCTGTTGAAATGTTTACCAATCACTTTACAAAACAATCTCTGTGGAATCTGCATTTATGCTATCCAACATAAGAAATTAGGTTCACTGTTCAAAGTTACAGATTATTTTGATAGAGTACTGGGGAGTAGATTGGTATGATACAGCAAGCAAACTGTTCTGACTTATCTCAGAATCACTCAAAAATATGATTACAGCATTCAGATCCCTGCTAATTCTATTAAGTGGTAAATTGAATTGTATCATAAACAATTACAACAACAAAAAATCATTTTGATCCTGCTTCATTCAGCTGTTGCGATGGCAGTGCCTTCCATGGCTGCTTCATTGAATGGGTGGTCTATTTGAATCCACATCATTGCACCACTGTTCCTACATCTTAATCTCAGGAATACTATTAGCACCCGGTCTTGCAGGTGCAAAATCTCAGAAATATCATGTCATGCATATTACGATAGTTAAAAGAGTTATTCAATAATTAAACTCTGCAAAAGGGAGGCATAACCAAAAGTGTATTTATGGTCACTACACAAAGCAATTGGTAATCGATCTCTTTTGATAAGATGAAAAGATGCTACCAAAAGCCCTAGGGTATACAGAATATTATGATCCATGTGCGACTCACAGAGTCAGAAATGATAGAAGAGTGAGACAGGAAATGAAGTGGACCTGTTGGAAATCTTATGAATATTGTACAGACTGACCTTCCAACAAGCATTCTGGTTGTCCAGAGGGCCAAACCAATAGTATCCCAAAATTACTATTACTTCTCTTCCTTAAAGGTTAGTTAATCGTAGGTCAGTCAATAATGACCCGTGGCTTAAGATAGGTCAATGACCAGTACTATCCGAAGGTAACAGATGACAAAGACTTAATGTATCTAGGCCTATATCATATGGATCCGTCCATATTCCCATTTGATTTCTAGGAGACAGATCTCCAACTCAGAGGATTCCAGCAGCTGATAGTCATGTTATCACTTTAACCTGAAAATGATCACATGAAATATTGTTGATGATGGAGGCATATATGTATGGTCCATCAAAATCCTATCTTATCTACTTAAAATTCAGAGATTACATTACAATATAGTTCTATGAAATAAACCTCTTTCTCAAAACTTGTTAAAAGTACAACCATGAGGCCAGAGATAGGTATATGAAAGCTCATAGTGAATTTTTTGGTCTATATAGTAGATACATTTTGTATATCTATCATGCACTACACATTAGCACACATGAATGAAACGATCTCTATGAATGTCATTTTTGACCTGTAGGGCATTAACTTTAATTTAGACACTCTTCTTTTCAAAGCTCTTCTTACATCTTCACAATTGATCCTGGTTTATTCCTACCTTGTTTTAACGTCATTTCCTATCAAGTTTTTCTGCATCTGACATAATGCCCTGCAAGCAGCAAAGGTCAAACTAATCTTTGCACAAGGGGTCAGAGAAGGCACTGGCTATGAAGAGCAGTAAAGAGCAAATGACCTAATTAACAGTTAGATCACTTCAAAGGGAATTCACCAGGTATACATTTCTAAAAGTTTACTTTCACTTTTAATTTGATGCCTCCTTAAAGATGTAACCAAGAAAACAAACACATTTCTATCAAAATGAAATCTGGAGATATCCACAGCAACTTTCAAGCTGCATATTTGGAGAGCAGATGTAGAAAAAAAATAGTCTTTTAAGACACAAAATGAAAGAAACATTATGACACAGTGATATGCCGATTCTGTAGGACAGGACAAAAACTGGTGAATGCTCGTAATATATTCTGAAAATTAATTATCACCATTAATTGATTCTAATCTTTGTTCCATTTTACCAATAAAACCTTGCCAGGTTAGATAATGAAGAGTTTTGATTGCTTTATTAAATCAGTCCACGTATCTAGTGTTCTGGTCGACTTGTTCCATGGATAATGTATGCCAAATCCTTGCTGATACAAACTTTTAGAAATTCAGACAAATCAAAAACGTCATCTCCAATGAAGCAATTCACTGCATATGAGTGAAAAGGCACTGAGCTTAAGTTAATCCATGAACCTGTCAATACTTTCTATAGTATTAATGATAACCTTTTAGGGCTTTGCATCCATTCATAAGAGGGTTTATATTGCATGGGGTGGTGACCACGCCTCAAGCCTTGGCCCGTGGCTCCACGCGCCAACAAGAACAATAGAATGATTACGTTCACAGAGATGTGTTTATCGATGCATTTAACGGTGATATCCTTCCGCCATTAGAGAGTGGATGATAGTAAAGATGAACAACGGGTTTGTATGCATTAATGAAAAATTTGCATTTTTCAATAATGTTTAAAAAAAGCAATAAAGATATCTTGGAAATGAAGGATTTTCTAGAAATTGAAAAATTAGAAGAGATGTATGCACTGGTGCATGTGGATGAGATATCCTTCCACCATTAGACAGCGGATGAAGGGGAACAACAGGTTTCTATGGACTGATTGAAAACTTGCTTTTTGTTTATGATGTTGAAAAAAAAGGGCAATAAAAATATCTTGAAAATGAATGATTTTCCAGGGTCATCCATTTTCTGCATCACTGCAAGTTTATGATTGGTAAGAGATTGCTGCAGCTGAGTTAGAGATGTTATCATCCTTAACAGTATCAATGTCATAAAATTCAATTAAATCATATTAGTCATAACATATCAATCTTCTATCAATGTCACAAATAGTGGCCATCATCACCATAGTCATCTTGATTTTTGTGTGTCTTTGTCAAAAATATAACAAATCATTCGTCTTATTCCAATCACACGTATTATCTAAATCTACATTTCAATTTCTTATCGGTGCTGTTAATGTTTTCTCATTTTCCTAATATCATTCACAACTAGTTCATTCATGTTGATTTTCGACTTTTATTCTTTGTTATCATTATTTTCTTGTTCAAAACCAAAAGGCAGATTATTAAAAACAGGTCACCGGGGCAAAAGAGCCTCTATGTTATAATTCACAACGTCCCTAAATTTACAAGTATTCCACAAAGCGTAGAGCAATTGAAAGACCCCTTCATATTGAAACTGCTTATGATAAATCCTAATAAAATGTCAATGCTAAGCTTGGATGAAGTACTTCTAGATCAACATTACTCTCACCTTCTCTCTATCCCTGCTTTTCTCTTTATCTCTCACCTCTTTTCCTCACCCTCTTTCTAACACCTCTCTCTCTCTCTCTCTTTCTCTTTCTCTCTCTCCTTACTCTCTTTCTCTAACTCTCTCTGTCACCCCATCATGTTTTCCTCTCTTTTATTTTCTCTATCTCTCATTCTCAGCTCTTCCTCTCTCTTTGTCTCTCTCTCATTCTCTCTCTCTCTCTCTCTCTCTCTTTCTGTCATTCTCTTTACCTCTATCTCTCTCTCTTCTCTCATTATCTCTCTCTTTCTCTCTGTTTCTATCTCTCTGTTTCTATCTCCCCCCTCCCATAGCTGTCCTTAATCATATTTCTCCTTTTTTTTTTTTTGGTATGCAATAATCACCAGTTCATGTTCATGTTTACCTTTGTTTCTCTTACATCACAATTTTCTTCTCTCCGTATTCACCTCATTCTCTACATTTTTCAATTTACCCACCTCCGCTCGCTAATTCTCCTTCGGTTCCCATCCTACCTCTGTCAAGACAAGACGGTATGATTGTTATAACAGCATCCTCCTTAGTTACCTGGCAACCAACATGCTGACATGTTGAGCTGGCACGAGAAGCATGTACAGCTTTACTGAGCTCCATTCCATCATGCTGGGTATATCAGCAACTGTGCACCCACCCCATTTCAATTTTCAATCGAAGACCCAAATCTTTATCTTGTAAGAGAAAGTTTTCTTGCAGTTGGGTTATTTGCCAAATGTGTGGACAACATTTTTTCTTGAAATGATTAAAAATTTCATGGATTCTGACTACTAGCTTGATTTTCTCACTTTTCTATATTCATTACCTAATTTAGCTATTATACTTTTTCTACTAAACCCTGGCAGATATCATATATTGGAGTCTTGAGCATTCAGTATACGTTTTGTTTGATTCAGTGAGAAGTTTTCCTTTTTTCATAACCAGGCCCGAAGACTACCTCGAATTCAAACACTCCCAACTACTCTTCCAATGATAGAAAACTCATACAATACACTGGTATTATTTATCAGTACAGCAAAAGCTAAACAATTAAAACATCTTATGTAGACTTTCCTTCCTAACCATACCAGGCACAAATATTCCCTACAAAATTTTATTTCAACAATCCACTATCTTTTTTTAATTATAATAATCCATAGAATCACTTCAATCTTATCAAATCTATCAACTGGAGTTTCTATTCAACATTCTGTGCTATGAGCAGTAACTAAAGAAGGCCTATATTTTTCTTCCTGAGAGAAAGCAGCCATTTTCATTCTAAAGTTTCTGTCTGTGGAAGGTATTTTACAATCAATGAAAACAAGCACTACAAGTGAAAATTTTACCAGTGAAAGTTTATTTCATAACAATTGTCCACAAGCTCGGTTGGCACAAAAAGGGTTAAAATTTCCAGTCAAGCTGTGTTAATGAGACAATGAAGGTATGAGAGGGCAAAGAGTTTGTATTCTACCTTTAAATATTTGAGACATGGTATGATACCAAAAGCATCAATCTTGTTATGTGCTTATTGGCCCCTGGAGAGAAGGCAGATTTTTGGCGGTCCACTTCGTCCTCATTTGGCCCAATTCATATCTATAATATCAGACAACATCCCACATCAAAAGGCAATTGTAAGTTTTACAAAAATCAAACTTCTCTTTTTTATAACGATTTAATGTTTTTCTACTTTAAGATAAAGTTGAGTTGCGGTCATGCGATTACATTGTGAAAGAAAAAGTCTGAAAGCAATTGGGAAAGGTTGATCATGTCTACCTAAGAATCGGTGTATACTGTGAGATTTTGGAATCATCAAAATGATAAGAAATTGACCCAATCTGGCTGAAAAGCACATGCACTGCACAGAGAAATGGATATATGGAACTGCACACACATGTAACATGAACGTTCGGCCCAAACCATTCAGCTATTTCTTGTCATATTTTGAATATGAGGGCATTTATATCTAGCAATCCTTTTCAGGGGACATTTCTACTATGATATTCTTCCAAACCGACACAAAAGGAATGAGAAAGCTCACAAATTATTTTTCACCTTTTCCGGAACTCAACCTTTAAAGACCTTTAAATGTTTAACTTTACTTTCTATGATTCTTCATGTCAATTCTATTCAAGAATAGAATATTTTTCACAAAAGTATGTTTAAAACTCAAAAGCAGAAGTAGAAGAAAAGCATATATCAAATTTTGGATGTGAACGTGTGGCTTTGTTTCTTCCTTTGTAGAGTGAGGACCCAGTTTTTTGCAGGTTCGACTCTCTCTTGATACCAATAAAGATGTACCAGGAATGCCAAGACAGATGGAATCAAGTCTTTTCTGTTTTTCAGAGTATGTAATGAAGGCACAGTTGGATGATAAAAGTGGCAGCAACATGTCCTGTTTCCCCTCTCATTGCACTTCTTTGTATTAAAGGAGAATGAAACCTTGGGGAAAAATCAATTTTAATGAAAAGAGAGGATAGAGAGAAGCAATTTTTAAAAAGTTCCATCAAAATCGGTTACGAAATGAGAAAGTTATGAAAGTTTGAAAAGTCTCATTTTAATTTCTACCAGTGTTGGGTACCTCGAGATCGATCTTGATCTCGAGACCAGTCTCGAGATCGGCATCAGTAACCTTGATCTTGTTCTTGATCTTGAAGGTGTTAGTCTTGATCTTGATCTTGATCTTGGAGCTTCTGTTCTCGGAATTTTTGCTCAAGATCACTCAAGATCAATATTGTTATTATGTAAATTATCAAACGAAAAAGCTTTAAAAATCATTCACCAATCGGCGAAAACACGACTCAGTGTTGGGTACCTCGAGATCGGCATCAGTAACCTCGATCTTGATCTTGGACATATCTGACCTTGATCTCAGATGTTCTAATCTCGATCCTGAGCTGCGGATCTTGATCTTTATCTGGATCTCGGACTGTCTGATCTTGATCTTGATCTCGGACCCTCTGATCTTGGACCCAACACTGCTTTCTACGGCGATCCTCAATTGGCAATGTGCTTCAAAGTGACAGGTTTAGTAGTATAACTCTCCATATGTTTTGTACACAAAATTTCATATTTTCCTCATTATCTCTCAAGGTGCAGCTTGTCTCCTTCTGAGCTCAAGATATATCACATGTGGGAAAATGTATATGACACAACATATGTTGAGTTCACAAAAAGACAAGCAGCATCTTTAGAGATAATGGAGTAAATATGAATTTTGTGTAAAAAACATATTGAGAGTTGTACTACTAAACCTGCCATTTTGAAGCAACATTGCCAACTTGAGGATCCCCATAGTAAGTAAATTGAGACTTTTCAAACTTTCATAAATTATTCATTTCGTAACCGATTTTGATGGAACTTTTTTAAAATTGCTTCCCTCTATTCTCTCTTTTCATTAAATGGATATTTCCCCAGAGTTTCATTCTCCTTTAACTTCAGTAGGGCAGATTTTTGTCATATGACAAAAAAAGAGTCTTATCTTTGAAAGTGATAATGAATTGTCTTTTAGGGCCTGTCTCTTATTCTAGGGAAAATGAAAGTGTGTCACATTACTAGCGATTCATGTGTTTCTTTAGATGTGAAGCAATTTCAAGTTACAACAAAATAAAATCCCTTAAGCAATACCACCCATCAAAAAAAAAAGGGAAATCCAAGGTAAGTCCAGGTTGTTGTTTTTTTTTGTTGTTGCAAGAACAAGGGCTCCATAAAATACAAAATGAAAGACACATTAATAATACAGGTACTTTGATGTTTTCAGTCAAAAATCTCCCCTGCAGTGTAATAAATACTTTTTGTCACTGGAGCTCTATGGGATTTCCCAGTAGAATAGTATAATTTTTCTTTCAGCCATTTTCATACATTTCATTGTACTTCTTTTACCAGAGTTCTTTTTGGGCTTTACAGAGGTAAATGGCTCACTGCTCCTGTGCATTTCTGCATTACATTTAGAAGATATCCAGGATTATCACATACAATGAAACAAGGCATCAATATCCATCTTGTAGAGAGATTTAGAGTAATACCATTCCATCTTACTTACTTACCATACTAGCGATATTAGAAGCTAGCAACTTTGTAGCCTGGTTCCCCTGACAATCCAGTCCCTCATCTTGTGGAATGTTTCCACTGCACCTGGCTGTATTAAAAAAAATTAAAAATAAGACAAGAATATAAATACAATTCAATAGCTTGATCATAACCAGTGTTGTCACTACGGTGGTTGGCGCCGGTCGGAATCTTCCACCACTCGAAATTTCTGACCGGCACTCGATGCAATATCACACCCGCCCGCCCGGCACTTATTTCCCCACTGACAAAGAAAAAATACTAAGATTTTGACCTACGAACATGCAACTGTGGTTTAAGAGAGTAATCTGACAGCACTCACAGCAGGTATATGAACAAAGTAAACCAAATACTAGTACAGTACTTTACAATGCTTAAAGCTCATGTAAAGTATTGGTAGCAAAAAGGAAATTGGAAAGAAACATGTTAAATATAGTCTCATGTTGTTTTCCTTGTATCAAAAGATGTCTGTGAGAGATCATTTGGTATTCCATCTATGATTTCTGGTGAATTTCAGTGTAAATATCTGTAAGGAATGCTTGATCACTGCCATTATGCTAGGACCATTCCACCCCGATGGCTCCCCGCACAGCAATCTTGGGGCTTCGCAAAGAGACAGTGTATGTGCACTGTGTGTCGCTACTCATCACTGGTTTTACAAGTGTGTGTACAGTGTATAGCACATGCTGCCTTTGTTGGGATTTTACGTGCCTGTCCCGGCACATAAATTAGTTTTTGCCTCTTATTTGTTTAATATTAAACTTTAGGAGGCGAAATCTTCACAGTGTCTTAGTATTGCTAGTATCTTGCTATTTATCAACAAAAATTGAAGAAATCTGACGAACAGTTTTTAAGGGCTTACCAAAACTTGACATGACCTTTAATGCTGCAGCAACAGTACAGTGAGTATTGTGTAGATACATGATATTTTTACTGTTTAACTATAACTTGTAAGCCCTGAAAACCAACTAGTTTTTGTCCCACTGAACCCCATGGCAAGGTTTCGGGCGATAAAATTTCCACCACTAAAAAGTCCCTGGTGACAACCCTGATCATAACTGTAAATTGTATTATGGTCTCTTCATGTTTGTCCACTTTTGACGGCACTTCTTTTGAAGATGTTTCTAGATTATACACATTTCAGAGTAAGAACATATTTTATTGTAGTTGTACCTAATTATAAATCATATACATGTCTGTGTACCTTTAAGCTGGATAAAGGTGACTTTTTATTAATATTCACATTACATTTCATGTACTAAAGAAAAGATAAAATGAATTCGTAGACAATTCTAATAGACATGATGTAAATTTTGGATGGATTTAGCATCAGATTTTGTGACATGATCCACATCCTATTGAAGAAAACACAATTGACCATTTCAACTTTTAAAGAGAAGGTTGAGTTCTGGGAAAGGTAAAAAATAATGTGTGAGCTTTCTCATTCTCTTTATGTTAGTTTGGAAGATTATCACAGCAGATATGTCCCCTGAAAAGGATTGCTCTTCAAATGCCCTCACATTCAAAATATGACAAGAAACAGCTGGAATGCTCAGGCCGAACATTTGTGTGTAGTCCCATACACACATTTCTGTGTGCAGTGCCTGTGACTCTCAGCATATAAATTGAGTCAAGTTCTTTTCATTTTGGTGATTCCACAGCCTTACAGCATACACCAATTCTTATATGCTATATAATCAACCTATCCCAATCGCTTTGAGACAGTCTCTTTCACAATTCGATCTCCTGATCAGAACTCAACTTTATCTTTAACTTGAAATAAAGGTAAGAAAGCACATTAGAATATGGGAACTTCCTGGCAGATCATTCCATAAAAAGCAACAGTAGAAGCCCGGATATTAGTGAGAATCAGCTGTAATAAGAAAGCACATTCCCCTTTTCTACCCCCAATGAATAACGAAACATTAAAATAACTCTGAGAAGAAGATAAACTTTTACCCAGTTCACACAAAGACATAATGACAGTGGATTTTTTTGATTTTTTTTTACCAATGTATGTGCAATACTTGAATTTCCAGTGGTCTATCCACCAAAAATCTGATGATGATTATAGGCGCTTTTATCTTGAAGGAGAATGAAACCCTGGGGAAAAATCAATTTTAATGAAAAGAGAGGATAGAGAGAAGCAATTTTTAAAAAAAGTTCCATCAAAATCGGTTATGAAATGAGAAAGTTATGAAAGTTTGAAAAGTCCCAATTTACTTTCTATGGTGATCCTAAAATTGGCAATGTTGCTTCAATATAGCAGGTTTAGTAGTACAACTCTCAATAGGTTTTGTTCACAAAATTTCATATTTTCTCCATTATCTCTAAAGATGCTGCTTGTCTTTTTGTGAAATTTGTGTCAAATACATTTTCCCATGATATATCTTGAGCTAAGAAGGAGACAAGCTGCATCTTTAGAGTGGAGAAAATGTGAAATTTTGTGTACAAAACATATGGAGAGTTGTACTACTTAACCTGCCATTTTAAAGCAACATTGGCAATTTGAGGATTGCCATAGAAAGTAAATTGAGACTTTTCAAACTTTCATAACTTTTTCATTTCGTAACCGATTTTGATGGAACTTTTTAAAAATTGCTTCTCTCTATCCTCTCTTTTCATTAAAATTGATATTTCCCCAGGGTTTCATTCTCCTTTAATTACAGAAACTGCTAATCTATTGCTTATAAACAATAGTCATAAATAAACAATCAAAAGCCATTTTTAGGGATTAATTCTTTGTTTCATTTTAAAATTCAGCTTTGCAAATTTTCCATGTGAATAACCTGTTTATGTTTGAAGAATAAAGATGAAGATTGCTATTTTTAGTCAAAACTTGAAGTTAAATACCAACATTTTGGGGCAGGCTTTGCAGTCCATGACATGGAAAGGACATGTTCATAGCCATTACATCTCAGTCATTATCAGATAAAAAACATCTTCTACTTTTATGGTTTCTAAATATTTCTTTTTCTGGATAGCCCCAATCTTCAAAGTCTTTTTAAATTGAGATGTAAAATTAAATGATGGTGAGGCACTTTATTCTATTGTTAGAATTTCTACAATGCGTAGATAACTATCATATCAGGAATTATCAAACTTTATAAAGTAACTCGTAACTTCATAAATCATCCTCCCACTTATATGGATGAAATATTTTTGTAAGGTTTAATTTATTATGCAAAAGGAAAATTTTCGACATGTACATGTATATACATGTATGTTTGATACAGAATTTGTATGTATTCTGCTCTTCCCTTGAAAGTAGAAAAATCAAAATTAGAAAATGTTATGCATTTCTATTCATAAAATGACACATCAAATGTTAATAACTTGATCGTGTCAGTATTGTATATTCTCATAATTTGGTTATTCCCATAATTTTATATCCTTGTAAAAAGATATATGAACACATTCTGATCCTCAGTAGATCTTTGAAAACATTCAACAGCATTCTAAAGAGTAAAAGTAAGCATGCTCAATGAGCATTTGTAATATGAGAAATGCGTCATTACACATTTTTATTTCAAAGACATATAAAATGTTTATAATGTTGATCATACTAGTACTAAATCACATTCTCTTACATCCTTGTAAAAGATATATGTGTGAACACTTTCTGATAAACAATGGCTCTGAAAACAGTAAACAGTTTTTTTTTTTTTTTTTGTGAAGTATGAAAGTGAGAATGATAGTGAGCCTGATGTTCATTAAGCATCCTCGTATGATGAGAAACGTAGACCACCCATGTTTGTATTCCAAACATTGAACCTCTGTGAAAGGAAATATTATTGGCCTATCTTCTTTGCTCAGGAAGTTATCGAGCAACAATAAAAATACTGGTCCGACGGATTATTGTAGACCGTGTGATTTTCGAATATTCCCATTAGCTGCACAGTCATGTGAGTTCTACTGCCACTTAGGCTGCAGTGGCCATGACCAATTTATTTTGTGTTGATCTTGCCGTTTCCGCTAAAAACCTGACTTTGCTCTCCACATTTTGTTATTTCCCAAGCTATTAAAATCTTGATGAATACAACTGAATTGTTCAAAACCATTTTGGTATTCATTACATCTCTATTCATCTGAAATTACCATTAATCCTTTTTCCATGATTGTGAAAGTACATGTAGTTGAATCGTCTGTGTGTTTGCCATAAAATGTAAGAAAAAACACTTTGGTAAAAAAAAAAGTTTGAAAGGCATTCAATAACAGTGGTTGTGATCCAAACAGCTTTTTACTGATTTAAAATGTACACATATTGTGTTCAAAATAACAAAAATGATGATGAAAAGATTTTCTGAGATGTACAAGTTAATCACTCTTTTTGATATCAAAGTATCTACGACTGATAAAGAAAATAGGAAACTGGCACCACGTAAGCCAGTTCAGCCTTCCAGACACGCTCATCCTATCCTCAAATTCTGCAGTGCAGAGATTGAACAGTTAGCATGTGCAGCAGGATACTTTGTTTCAAATTCAGGACATTAACAATTTTTCTTTCTTTTACACATATTTTTGCTTCTAACCTTGAGAAGTGCTTATGACCGTTATTCTTAAATGATCAACATGTACTACAAATAGTACAAAAGAAACTGAAGTTCGTTTTCAATAAGAATTATGAAAGTTTTATTCATACCATGATACTGTCTGATTTACTAAACTTTATGTTTCTCTGATTTATCTGCTTTTATTGATAATCAAGTTCATCTGTCCGAGGCTGGAGCAGTAAAAACTACCCAAACATATTCTTGAATTGATTATTCAAAATCTTATTTACATTGGATTTAAAGTACCTATAATTCCTTTTGGAATTGGTCTATATCAAAAAGATGATCGTAATCACACTTTATAATCATTGTGACTTCATTGTGAATCTTACAACTACTACACAAACCTTAAAGGAGAATAAAACCTTGGGGAAAAATCAATTTTAATGAAAAGCGAGGATAGAGAGAAGCAAATTTTTAAAAAGTTCCATCAAAATCGGTTACGAAATGAGAAAGTTATGAAAGTTAGAAAAGTCTCAATTTACTTTCTATGGCGATCCTCAAATTGGCAATGTTTCTTCAAAGTGACAGTTTTAGTACTACAACTCTCAATATGTTTTGTACACAAAATTTCATATTTTCCCCATTATCTCTCAAGGTGCAGCTTGCCTCCTTCTTAGCTCAAGATATATCATGGGAAAATGTATTTGACACAACATATGTTGAGTTCACAAAAAGACAAGCAGCATCTTTAGAGATAATGAAAAAAATATGAAATTTTGCATACAAAACATATTGAGAGTTGTACTACCAAACCTGCTATATTGAAGCAACATTGCCAATTTGACGATCGCCATAGAAAGTAATCGAGACTTATCAAACTTTCATAACTTTTTCATTTCGTAACCGATTTTGATGGAACTTTTTAACAATTGCTTCTCTTTATCCTCTCTTTTCATTATTTCCCCAGGGTTTCATTCTCCTTTAAAATACAGCTAATAAACAATGGATACATAACAAATTAAGATAAACATGTTAGTTTCACAGTAGGTTCCCAGGATTGTTTGCAAACGACGATCGCTCCACATTTATTTCACCTGAGTCATGGCAGGAAGCAATTGGGTGAATTCCCATGCTTTTTAATTCCCATCATCTCTAAACAACGTCCGCTTTCGCAAGGTCACAAAAGGACTTCCAAAACCAAGGTCAATATGAGGCCTTTATCAGAAGCTCAACCAGTTCATTGGCATTTGTATTGTTTTGCATAGTCAGTAAGCTTTAGAGAATGTATGTCTAAGTTGTTTTTTTTGGAAAGCACTTAGACCCCGTTCTCACTCACTTTGAAAGTGGACTTTTGGAGCGGTCTATCTAAGACCCGTTCCTCAGGAACGGTTCTTAGGTGAGTGTGAACGGTCAAAGTGGTCCAGAAAGTGGTCTTCTGGACCGCTCCAGAAGACCACCTCGGGGAGGTGGTCTTGAGGAACGGGTCTTATTAAGAGCGGTATGGACCGCTCTAAACGTGCAATGTGAACGAAAGCGTACTTCAACCGGAAGTGAGCCAGTGACGTTCCGCGCACAAAACAAAGCAAAAGCAATCGATCGGGCAGCCGGCAGGCACGCTACGGTACATCAGTTTGTATTCCGCGCGAAAAATTTGACCCGCTGAACTGAGCTGCCATAGCAACAAGGCCACTTTGAATCGTGGAGCGGTTTGAGCGAGAAAAACTGCTCAGAGTGTGAACGCTAGCAAACCGTTCCTCAAGACCCGTTCCTCTGGAGCGGTCTAACTAAGACCACTTTCAAAAGTGAGTGAGAACGGGGTCTAAGAGACATCGTAGATGTATTAGGCACTACATACATGTAAATCCGGAATATATTCTTATTTTCCTGGCATTTATGTGACTCATTCCAAATTCTACTATTGTTTCGCTCATTGTTTTCTGGTTCTGTCTTTGCTCAATAAAAAAATAGTAATTAGCCTAATAGTAATAATGATAAGAATACAATAATGATATTAATTATGGCATTTAGTTCTCTAGGATAAGATCTACATAAACTTTTGCTTACTTTCCCTTTTATGACCCTTGTCATATCTTTCCACAATGGATTACATTTTAGACTTCCTTAATTTGCCTGTAACTAAAATATGATCAGAATAGTCTCTTCCATATTATTGGGACTCTTCCTATTAATTGCTTTAAGATATTCAGCACTTTATTAAAAAAATGTTCCACATAGAGTGTTTTTGAACAACTTATTTTTTTAATATTACCGCAAAAAAAGTAATAACGAGTTTCAAAGATCACGAAAAAAAGATATCATGATTAACATTTCAACAGAAGTTTGATCAGTTTCAAGTCACTAAATCCTTCCCTTTTCCTTCTACAAAAAAAAAGAGAAGAATTTAGAATGGCCAGTTCACAGTCGCATTTGATGAAATGACCATAACTAGCACTAGCATGCTCCTATCAGCAAGAGAAAGAGACAGTGAGAGAGATAGAGGGGGGGGGGGGGAACTATGAAACTTTAGTTCCAAGAAAATATAAGTCGTATCTCCTGAACCGTTTGATATTTTTCTTTTAGCTTCTCTTAGTTGTGTCCGTATGCTGTTGTGTCTTTTGATGTAGTAGCATAGGTTTTTGCATCCAACTACATTATTACATGTATCTTAAGTTTTCTTATATTTAATGTTTGGAGGGATTTACCTTTGATACATGTAGGGCAAATGGCCTTTGTCAATCCCCTCACATTTTGATTTGTTTTGTTTCTTTTTATCTATTTTCTAGTTTGTATGTACATGTATGTTCCTGTTGTTTTTATTTCATTCAATTTGTGGAAAATAAATGAACTGAAGTGAACTGAAATGGAGTATGCCAGATGGGTTCGTAGCATAGTTTGGTTACTTCAGACAATACATCCAAATTTCCTTTAAATGATCTTGTCTACGAGAGAAATTTCTTTTACGTCACAGTTTTCATTTTACAACTTTTATTGCTCTTGTGAAGCACTTAGTAAATATGACATTCATCATTTTCTCTGGAGTGGTACAATAAAATTGATTTACATCTGGTTCATGAAAACATCCTTCATATTTTATCCACATTGCATGAACATCCATTAATCATCAAACTCCATCACAGCTCACTTGGTTAAAGTGCTGTAATCGTAGATGTGTCAATAAAGCTTCCGGAGCTTACCAGACGAATAATTTATGGCTCAAAATAATATACAGAGATAGAGAATTGCACTGTTTCATTAACAAGAGTTTTCTTGATTCCACTATTTCTTTTTATCTCTTCGAAGGACACAAAATAATCTTCGCCATTTAGTTTAAAGTGATTTGGTAACTTTGTAGAGGCTTGACAAAATCTGAGCTGCCTGGCCTTACATGCTATCAGTGTATGTAATATGGTGTAAAAATGAAGCCCAGGAAAAAAAAAAGCACTTCAAAATCATCATGTGCTTCACAAAAGTAAACATATGCAAGTGACCGGAAATGCCAGACTCATTTTCCCCCACAGATTCAGTTTTAGACTAAAGCGTATGGCCAAACGCTTTCGTAAATGGGAGTATTCAGTCATAGATATCTTAATAATAGCATTACATATTTGAAAACCTTTCTATGCCTGGCTTTTTATTTAATCCTTCTGAACATCATTATACAAGACAGATATCAAAATTCAACAATTTATTAAATCAAGCTTCCACAAAGTTACCGAATCCCTTTAAAATTTTTCATTTAGTTTGGTACATTATATCACGGAAATTAAAATCATATTGATCTGGTTTGTATAATTGTATCAAGATTAATATTTTTTTTTTTCTGCGTCTATATCAGGATCTTTCTTTTCTCCTTCTCCACTCGTCTTTTCCTTGTCCATGTTTTTCTACATGAATAAATGTCCATATTGTGTCATTTATCATACTCTACTACAGCCGCTTCCATCCCACACAGCACAGAGATCCAAGTACATAGCAACCACAACATCTCTGAACTTCTCAGGAGATCCTATATCACTTCATAAAACATTTCTTCAATATCTCCCAAAACATTCAAACTTCACTGGGTCGATCTAAGATACTACAATCAAACACCACAGACACTAATCATATATGTACCAAACCTGACAAATTTCAAGTACTGTTTTTTTCACCCCATACCACTTGACTTCCTCCAAATATTAATTTCACACTTCGCTTATCTGAAAGTGTAATATAATGCTTAACCAGAACTGATAAACTTGGATTGTACATGCTTTGGACAAGTGTTATCACACCTTAATACTGATAGCCATATTTCTTCATCTGTTTGAACAAATATTTGATAACATTTCAATAACTTTGGGGTAATATATTCACATCTGTTTGAATGACAAACACATGACCAATTGTCCTGACTTACTTTATCTGATAACATCTCTTCTTTATGAATTTAATAGTTATCAACACAGACATTTTGTAACTGTCCAGAAAGAAAAAACGTACATGATTTCAAGGTATCAACAACCATTTGCAAACTGTCACAATCTGAATAAAATTGCACATATATCTTTAACCTAAGAAATTAATTCCGTGTGCAAAATCATAGTAAGGATCAATATCTTTTTAAAGCATTTTTTTTTCTAGAAGTAAACACTTAAAGGCATCGCATTTCAATCCTACAGCCAACCAAGAAGATCATGGAACTGATCCTTTGGTATACTTATCATTTACTTGATTCATCATAAACAGTGACTGTGCAATGGTGACAGGAGTGGTATGTCAGGCAAATTTTCAAAATTTTTCAGTTTACATAATACAAATAGACATATTGGTAAAAACCACTGTCCACAAACTCCTGTCACATCTGTTATAAATCAAACTCATTATATCACTTGCATGTAGTATGTTTCTCACCAGTGACACAATATATGTCAGTTATGAATGCGCATGAAATCGTACATTGCTTGTTCATTTATTACATCCACCGGTATGCACACTTGCACTGTGCCACACACTTAATCGCTGCGAGACAATTTGCTACACAAGACTTTTAAATTTACGGTAAGCAGAAAAAGACGAAGACATTCTGGGAAGACAGAATATGCTCTATGCTTTAAATTTCATTTTTGTGAGAAATATTTTACTTATATGTTGCTTTTATGGTATTCTTGCTGTCTGTACCGTTTTGGACTAGTTTTAATGCATTATCTCAATCATGGTTTGTGAATCACTAACACTAAATCTAAGATGCGAGCCTGATCGGTTGAGAGTAAGCATTTTGTCCGTCTGTAATACTGAATATTCTATGGATTATGATTTGAGTAGGCGACCATGGCAACCAAATTTTATCAATGTTCAACTCCTGCAGTGATGCCCTTCACAATGAAACATAAAATAGCTCTCTGCAATTACATACTCATACCTGCCAACATTTGAAAATAAAAAATCTTACTCTCATGTGCGCAAACTGTACATTACGAGCGCGGAGCGCGAAGTCCCCGGCGGCCAGGGTCCAGCTCTAATGCTGTACATGTATATCCTTTCTGGTGCTATTAGGCTTAGCCTTATTTTTTGACATAAGACCTCACTGAATCAGTCATATTTTAATGATAAAGATCATGAATATTTTGGCTTAATGAGCTTCTTTTCATTGCATCTAACATTTATAAAGACCGGTATGCGGGTCGGGCTAACTCGGCACTAGGGCGAACTCGGCACTACGGGAAAAGTGAGGCCGAGTTAGCCCGGAGGGTTTAAATCGATCATGAAATACCAATGTGTAAAGTTTTGTTGTGATTACTAGCCAAGAATACATTTATTAACCATTCTTTTTGATAGAATTGTATGAAATACTCAGGTAGATGATAATCTTGCAATTTTCTTGATGTAACATAATGTAAAAGTGACATTTTAGACGGTTTAATCACACGACACAGCTCGCAATCACCGTGCGTAGCGTGCACTGTGTTTGCATGGACTCGGAGCGATGAGTCGGACACACATTTTGCAAAACCTCACACTCACAGTCGGTAAAAAAATGTTATCCATCAAGAATTTATGGAAGTAATATAATATAATGAA
Source organism: Heliocidaris tuberculata (assembly GCA_025618425.1). Taxonomy (NCBI): domain Eukaryota; kingdom Metazoa; phylum Echinodermata; class Echinoidea; order Camarodonta; family Echinometridae; genus Heliocidaris; species Heliocidaris tuberculata. Next base: position 16,649,161 of record CM046834.1, read on the forward strand.
ATGAATGGTTGTTAGTTTCAGTTTATGTTTGAGACATGATTAATATCTACGGAATTTTGCAGTCATTCATTCATCAAAATATATCTCCAGATACGAGTCCTAGTACCAAACCCAGTCACTGAGTCAGTGAGTGCAACGCACGGCGATTGCGAATGCGAGCTGTGAATTGTGATTAAACTGCCTAAAATGTCACTTTGATATAGGGCTGGGACTAAAAACCGGGTACCCGAGTCCCGCCCGAGAGCCTCGGGACCCGGGTCAAAATATTAGATAACCGATACCCGAAAATGAGTATTTAATTATCACCTATGTATGTACACGACAAGGCGGTATATGAACGTCGAACAGCCATTTACTATTTACATGTAAAAAAAATCCATGTAGCGCTCTAGCGCACCATTGAAGTGATGCGCTTTTGATTCGTTCAACTCACTGTGAAACATAACCTTACACATTCGTATACACAGAGAGCAAAGCTCACTGCCGCTATTCGGAGACTGCTCATTGGTTCATTGAACCCATGACATAATTTGCATTTAGTGCCCTTCCCCCTTCTTTGCAGTGAACGATAAGTCTATGAGCGATTAACAGGCGTAAAGTTTACAAACTCATGCATATTCAACAGTCGCTCCACACTCGCACGTGGCATCTCACAACTCGTACACTATTAAACAGGTATTTTTAACATCGACGATCACGATCTGACACTGTCACAATATCCTGAAACTTTGGCAAAGAAGTTACCAATTACTGAAATCAGATTAAGAGTACATGAACGATATATCCAAAATAATATCCTTCATTGTTCATGCGAAAGTGAAAAGCAAGGCTGTGAGAAGCAAAGGATGTCTACAGTGCGCGCGATTAACATTTTTTGAATGAAATCATGTGATGATGGTATGGTGATGATATGATAATGATATGATAATGATATGATAATGATATGATGAACTACAAAGTAAGTGACTCGATCTCTACGATCACGATGTCAAAATTCCCAAGAGCTGCCCGTACAAAATTATTAAGAATCATCATGATCATCGTCTCAAACGAGTTTTTCTTCATAAGATTTCTTTGTATTCCCCTTCCTTTTTTATAAGTACATGAACATTCATGTATTTTGGATAAACATGTGCGAGGGACTGTTGACTGCGCGTGACTACCTAAGGCGCTGGCGCGCTGGCATGATTAGACGGTAGACAATTTCTACAGATTAGATTTAGGCGGCTTATGCCTATCCTGTCTTGCGCCCACGCGATTTCCTCTGCCTGTTTTGTTGTTGTTGTTGTTTTTTGTTTTTGTTTTTGTTTTTTCCTCGAATGGTTTATTTCAGTTGCCAAAGAGAAAGGAGTTTTCCCAGTGTTTGTAGCTTCTTAGGGGTAAACATTGGCTTGTAATTCGTGTTATATCATTTTCGGGTAACCGGGAACCCGCCCGAAAAATAGTCGGGTTCCCAAATTGAAAAAATACCCGAAACTCCCACCCCTACTTTGATATGATATTAGCGCAAGAAAATTGCAAGATTTTATCTTCAAAATAAGTATTTCATACAATTCTATCAAAAGAAAGGTTAAAAACGTAGTCTTAGCTAGTATTTAGTAATCAAAAGGAAACCTTACGGATTGGTATTTCATGATCGATTCAACCTCTCCGGGCTAACTCGGCCTCAAATTTCCGGTAGGGCCGACTTCGCCCTAGTGCCGAGTTAGCCTGAATTCGTGTGTGTGTGTGTGTATAGTCACAAAGTCAAACTTCCCTGAAACTGATATGGAAAAATGCTTCTTTTTGAAATTCCATGACATTTAAGAAATATCCTGACCATATGCAGTCAATCATAGATAAATGAAAAAAAACCTACGATGAAGCTAAAGAGTTAAAAAAAAAAAAAAAAAAAATGCTTGGTCATGAAGAACTTTTGCATTGAGTGAACGCGCCACACTACCAGTAATCAAGAAAAAGCTAGGCCGCTAGGGCTGGGGAAGAAGTCCGCCTGCTCCTGCTGGAATTTACTTTCCAGCAGGATTTCTTGCTCACTGTTTTACATCAATTAGACAATAAAATACTAATTCTACATTACCTGGATCATGGAAAATGATGATTAAACTCAATTTGGACTCATTTCTAAAAGCTACAACTACTTCTTGAAGGCCGAAAACCAGTACTCGGGTTTGTGATTTCTGATCGCGCGATCGATCTAACAACATGTAGCAGACAGCTTATGTATGCATGATATGCATCCTGCATTGCACTGTACTGTGCATGCACTGTGCCAGCGCAAAGAGGGTACATTGACAAGATAATGCACTTGAACAGTCCCTATGTAGTATAACACACACACATGTGAATGCATATACGATATGTACAATTTTTTTTTTTCCTTCTGAACGTAAAAATCGTACTGGTACGATTTTTCACCCTTTTTTGAGGGAAAATCGGAACGAATACGACAAAATCGGACTGGTTGGCAGGTATACATACTTATTTTCTACAGGCCTTCAAACTTTCAAAATTTGTCAAATGTCCGTCGGTGACTAACCGATCAGGCTCATGTAGTCCACTCCATCAAAGAGATAACACAACCTGCAAAACAGTCTGCAACTGGTATTCACAGGCAGTTTTAGGAAGTCCATCTGCCGGTCTCATATGTTGGTGGTTGCAAGTAGTTGCATGACTGAAATCAGTCACACAGAGGTTTCTGATCTTGTTTAAAAAAAACATGATTGTGACTGAAGTAGCTGTATCTTAGGATTTCTGTGAAATCAACAATGAATTATTTCAAATGAATGTTCTTAAAATAAATAAGAATTGGATGAAAATTAAGGGAAAGACATACCTTATCATCACAAAGCTGTTGTGGATTACTTCCACCCTCAGCAGCTAGATACTTGATGTGAAAGAGTTTGCCATCAAAGGTGTACCAAGGCATCAGAGATTCCATCTGGAATGGCAGACAACAAGTTGAGTTGGCATAGTAACCAGCTGTAAGGCCCCGTACAAAGATCGCTGCAAGGTGTACCGCCCTGGAACTTACTCGGGGAACCTACAGGTGAAGGAATTGATAGTGTTCAAATGATCTATTGAATAATATCAAACACAAATACTAATAAAACAAAAAATATTCCTCACAATAAATCTTTTCCCTGAGAACATTCCTTTAATGTGCAATTATCTATTTCTAGAATTAAAAGTACCTCTAAAAAGGCAACTAGATACTGGAACTCCAGAAAAAGAGTCCTTAAGTTCAAAACCACATCGCTTTTACTTACCCAAACTCTAGCCTAAGAAATGAGTCCTTTATAATATGACCCATATACCTTGTAAACACTGTATCATACAAATATTCCAGATATCAATAAGTTGCCAACGGTGTGAGGGACAGCTTTTCAACTCATTTAAACTCAATTTAAGAAAGAAATAAAAAAAAGAATGATATACTTTGTGGAGAAATTATGACTCACTTTGTAAATGAAGAAAAATGTGCTATTATCCTATACCACATACTTTGTGGATTGGGTATTGCCTGATAAATTATGATGATGACCTTAGCCTAAGCCAGACTGCATAAATGTACACACACACTTCATACAATCAGTATTTTCACAAACCTGCAATCGCCCTAGTGACGCTGGACTATGATTCTGAAGGCAGATGGCTTGTGCTATGAAAGCGTCAATGTCACATGACCTGAGTGTAGACTTAGGGGCATGGAGGAGCAGAAAGTGGAGGACACAGCAGAGTAAGATGTGATGATTAGGGATGACATCCAGGATCCCTTCTTCAAGGAGTTTGGTACAGTGCATGCAGGAGAAGAAGACTCTGAGACGGAGTCTCTGAACATCAGGGGATGTGGTATCATCAACCCAAAGCTCTTCCAGTCTGGGATGGGGAGCTGGGGATTGGAGAAAGAGAAATGGCTTCCTTATCGTTCTAACAAAAAGAATAACCCTAGTACTATCTATATGATATTGTAGTCTCAGAACCTAGTACTCTAGCTACAGACAGGTGAGTGGGATGTATCAAAACAAAACAAATCAAAAACCACCAACAATATTCTTGAAAAACAGTGATTCCACAGGTCTTCTTTGAGCATGCATAAAGGGTAGTGTCGGGTGTTGAATTTCCTATAGACACACCAAATTAAAAGATCTATTGAGAGATTGGGAAAATCATGGATGAGTTCAAAAGTTTAAAGATACAGGAAATTCAGCCCACTATTAAGCTCACCATGTTTGTATTGCTTTGAGCACACACAGTTGATCTTGATCTCATACTTATTTATAACAAGTGAATGAGTAAATTACGCGATGCGTAATATATGTCCCTGCCAGAAGTGTAGATCTTTGGAATGGTGTTAAGTTTTGTAATTTCTGATAGAGAAGAATAGAATAGAATAGAATAGAATAGAATAGAAGAACAGAGGAAAATTAAGTAGCATTTTTAGTGATTTTGAATAAATTTGCATAATTAATGAATTTCAAAGTTCTGTGTAGAAGTTTTGAAGCCCCCACCAAGCTCTATCAGAAAAAAACAAACAGAATCAAAATCCGGTGCAAAATAAAGAAGTAGCAATTTTTGTTGATTTTTAATAAATTTGCATTAATTTGCACAATTAATGATTAATGAATTTCACAATTCTGTGTAGAAGTTTGGAACCCTCCACCAAGCCCTATTGGATAAAACATACAGAATCAAAAAATAGAGTAGAACGGATGGACAGACACACACACACGCACACATGTACGGAGCCCGTTTCATAGTCCCCTCGCAAACTTCGTTCGGCGGGGACAAAAAAAAAAATCTAAAAATCTTAACCAGTCTGTTATCATTATTGGCATTTTCCTTGTCTTTCAGAAATTGAACTTAGTGAGTAATTACCAATATCAAGTGGCATCCCTTGAACAAAATCGGGGGCAGTCATCGGATTTCCAGCATAAGCACACGTTTCTTCCACAGTTCCAAACTGTATTGGATGACCCTCTGCCTTCACTGGTCCACATGAAGCATCCAGACCTCTGGTAATTACATGTAACTGGAGAAGGATACCATACAGGCGTTGGCGAACAGGCCTATACACAAGACCAGAAGAAGGCATGGAACTATCAGTGTCATCATCCATGGTCATGTTACTCTTGTGCTCTTGAAGAGTTATGGCCTGCAGAACAAAGTCAGTGCTGTCCATGTTTGTGTGATAGGACCTGATCTTGTTCATCACAGACTGGTTGATTTTGGATGTACCGGTTAATTCAACAGGAGCTCTTGCAACACCAGCAGCACCAATATGGGAAGGAACATCGTTCACTTCTGGATTGTCACAAACATAGTCCTGGACACATTCATATAAGTAGTCATTTTGGAAAGCACCGCCTATGTCATAGGCCACTGAGTGAAGACTTTTCTTTGACAAGTCTCTGAGCTGTAAAGATCTAATATAACCTGCTACACTGGGTACGAGAGGATCACGTTTGCCCCTAGTTACCCTTTTGTGAAAATTGAACAGCAATGGAGGGGCCACTGTATCACAGCCAAGTAAACAAGCAAGGAGAGGAAGCAATTGTGGAGGAATACCCAGGTGATGACATAAGATATCTCTCCTAAACAGCTTCACTTCTTCTACCTGTCCACTGCTGCAGGTCATGAAGAAGAACTGTGGGACATCATAGATCATAAAGTCTGTGTCCTTACTCACAAGCCCAAAGCTTTGATTATTCTTGTAAAGGAAGTAGAGCTCTCTATCGACCTCTATGGAGGAATTGCAGACAGCAACGCCAAGGCCCTTCAGAGCAAGACGTGTAAGAGTGCTAAGGCTTGCTGGTATGTGGAACAGCTTGTGATCAGGGTGACATCCTGAATGCTTGATATCATCAAAGATTTGGGCGACAGTTTTCCTTTCATTTTTCCTCCTATCAATCCACCTTTTCATTTTCTTTTTTTCAATGACTCCATCAAACATAATAACAAGCTCGAATCCAGCTTTTTCAAAATATTCTACAAACACCTTAATATTCTCTCGGTACTGTAGCCATTGTCCACCTAAGGCAAACTCAAGGCTGCCATAGATATCACGAATGAAACCATTGCAATCAATCAAAAGCTGAGGCTTGGTCTTGTGTCTCTGGTAATATTGGTCAGCTAGTCTACGAAGGTCAACGCGTTCAAACGCATCAGGGCATTGTCCCTGGACAAACGACTGGAGTCCTCTCACACCCATGGTTTGTTGTTAAGCCTCCTTCAAAGCAACCTAGTCGAAGACAAAATAGCAATTCATTACCACATATATAAAAAATACAGGAAGTAATTTTAAAATAATAAAGTTTCTTGGACTGCATGCTTTATCAATAATATAATTATCAATAATATCATGGTCATGAATACAAATCTCATTAATCGGAATAGGTAAAAAATATGAGTTGATATCACTTGTAAGATGCATTTTGATGTCTTTCATGTCTAAAAACCCTATGGCTCAACAGATATCACACAATGGCCAACTGCATAAAAACAATGGTCTATACATAAAATTCACATTACGCTCAACTAATCATTATACAATGTCATTTAATGAATATAAGAGAACAACATAGTATTCCAAAATAATGTCAAATAAGAAAACCTGTACATGGAGAGAACTTTAAATGACCTTTTCTACATTTTTTATACAGTTGGGAAATATGCACAGTCATTTTAAGATATGAAAATTCATTGTTTCACATTTCTTCAAATATTTTTTTTTCCTCAAACATTGATTAACACCTAAAAGCTCAAAACCCTAAGGCTCCAATGGCTCTGCCATCCATCCTGTGTTTGGGATACGCTCTCCATTCATTTGCTTTTCATATTTTTATATTTGTATTGACCTATCATTCTATTCTATATAGCCTTTGTAATTTGCAAGCCAATTTACTTTTTATGCTGTTTTCAATTGTTGTTGTATACATAAACCCATTATCATTTTGATTATTGACTTCATATCACAATTTTTTTCAAATCAAAGTCTGCTCCGCTGTGGCAGATCCAGGTGGCGCAGAAGGCACGTGCCCCCCCCCCCCAAATATTCAACAATGAACATTTTCTGTATGAAAGCACGCAGCATAATACTGCGGGCACAGTGCACATATACGCGAATTCTAGTACACAGTCACTCGCCTATTTGTGTGCACACTTTATATGTCTATGGTGCACACATATTTCATTTCTGATTACTTATATTAGCAGCGCTTAGTAAGAGGGTATCTATCTCTAGCTCTGCCGATGGCACAGAGTGCTGATGTTGTATTGTGTTGCATAGTGCAGTGTATGTCGCGCGTGCGGGTCTAGGCCGGCACTGGCTGAAGAGGCCGAGGGAATTGGAACATTTCAGGATCGGGTACCAGGTGATCGAGGCGCCTCTTGCTCTTGATGTTCAAGTACTCACAGTCACTGAACATAAAAACATAAAAAACATAAAAAAACCTGCATGAAGTCCAAATGGGGGGCCTTGATGGTTAGAGATTCTCTGAAGCTGTTCATTTGCCAAGAGGGAGTCATTGGGATCGGATTTTTGTGCACTTTGTGTGACTTTTGGAAGTGTTCTAAGTCAGGCCCACCGGCAAGAAGTTATTAAAGTTGTCACATTTGCCGTTCGTGAAAAATATGCCTCTATTAGAATCACCAAAAAATATTTGTAATTTATAATATTGTCCAACATAAGTTTTAAAAGACTCCTGAAATATCGCATGTTCAGATTAGCTGTTTGAAATCATATGTCCGCATACCAAACCTACACATTCCAACTTTTTTATACTTCCTGTGTAAACACGCGGACGGTCATACACCTCAACACTTTCAAACACCACTGCACAAAGTCAACAACATCCACTCAAAATCTGCATCTGATTTAAAAATACATACACTGACACCAACATGTCCATGAAATAAATAAATTCAACTCACCGATGTTGAAAAGGAGCAACTATAGAATACCCCAACACAAAAGTTGACAGCATGTCCATTGGTTGACCAACACTTCTCTAATGAAGCTAAATCCAAAGACTTGAGTTTCTCAGCTAATTCTAACCATATTTCTAACCATAAACATAACCCTAACCCTATGCATTGGCCATTTATGCACATAAACTCTATGTGGTAGTCTGGGTATTCTATAGTTAAGCCTTGGAAAAGATAATTCCAAAAATAAAATCCGTAATTTACTGTAACTTCTGGCGAAGCAGGTGTATCAGAGTCATTGTGTACATTTCTTGGTCGCCGCCACACCACGTAATACTATAGTGGTCATACATGTATTGACCACTACGCAGGACGAATGCAAAAATACTATTCATTTTCCATCGCATGTACTTAAGGTCTGGGGGGGAAAAGTAAGATAAATATTACAAATACTTCCTTTCAAATTTCAGCACTTTAAAATCTCACTCCTACCTTAAATGGCATTAGGAAGAACTGATGATATTTCCAACAAAATCCAAAGTCAAAATCATGTCCAAAACCTAAAACATCCTTGCCAATTTTTTTCGCGATCGCATGTTGTTTTCATGCCGCCCATGTTTTAGACTAAACTCGGCCAACAAAATTTTGTCCACAAAGAAACTCGGTATCGCGCACGCACATCGATCTCTATGATCGTACACACAGAAAATCGGGACTTTTACGTGTGTGCGATAGGGACCGAATTTTTAACGACCGAATTTTTTGGGGAGATGTCAGCGCTCGCGGCGATCAGGAAATGTACACAATGACTTGCAATACCCCGTATCGCCAGAAGTGACAGTAAATTATGGATTTCATTTTTAGAATTATCTTTTCCAACTTCGGTCAGTTGAATTTATTGTATTTCATGGATATGTTGGTGTCGGTTTTTTGCAAATTAAATGCCGATTTTGAGTGAATGTTGGTGACTTTTGTGCAGTGGTGTTTTGAAAGTGTTGAGGTGTATGACTGCCTAGAGTCTACACAGTACACACAAAGTATAGTAAAGTCGCTATGAGTGGTCGCCGGGAGCGTTAAATCCGGCGGTCAAAATTCAGTCCCTATTGCACACACGTAAAAGTCTCGATTTACCTTGTTTGCAATCGTAGAGATCGATGTGCACATGGTACCAAGTTTCTTTGGGGACAAAAAATATTCATTGGCCGGGTTTATTTGTTGTTGTTGTTTTTTCATATATTCATCATTCATATGATAAGAATATTTACGACTTTTACTTCTATTATTATTATCATTACCAATTCAATGCATCTGTGGTTTATGCTCTTTATAAATTCTGTGCATCAGTTTTTAATTTTTTCCCGTTCTTAATTGCTGGTATGGTCTATTTATTTTGGTAATAAGGAGTATGATCTCTGATCCACTGGTCCGATCAGTAGCCTTCGAACACCTGCTTGCCACACTGGTGTGTTATGTTGCGCAGTCTTCTCTGTTCTTGGCCAGATCATGATGAGGCCTAGGCAACTCCACTCATGGGACCATTACTATATGGGGCTGTGTCAATTTCGGCCTGTCACGACCTCTAAGTTGAAGAGGTAAAAACACCAATACAATCGGCAAAATTGTGAGAAAATACTTCCTTCTACATTTTAGAATGATAGAATATCCAATTTCATGCCAGATCCTTCGATAGGATCTTTATCATCTTGATCAAGTGAAATTTTCAGGCTGTTTTTGGTCGGTGATCTTGCTCCCTTCCTGCACACATATGGATATGGGCAAGACATCACACACTTGCCTATGGGAGGCAATTGCTCACAGTATGAAGGTACAGAGTGCGAGGTTATCTCCAATTAATAACCTCGTATATTAAAGTGTGAGTGAGGCAACTCTGGTGTCTGATTACCAGACTACTGAGCTGATGGGGTGGATCTTGATCGAGTCTCTCTATTGCTGTCTTTGATTATGCTTATTTGCAACACCCCCCCCCCCCATTCCCCAAAACAAACAAAACAAAACAAAACAAAACAAAAACAATATTTTAGGGCATTTATAATGATGTGCAGTTTGTCAGAGAGAAAGAGGAAGAGAGGGAAATAAGTATAAGACAAAGATGGGAAAAGGGGAGGGGCACTTATACATGTACAAGCTTATGTGAAGATAACCTTGTACTCCAGACTAGCTTTTACGGGTGAATAGGCTTCAATAGCTTTTGTGTGTATCAGCCACTCAAGGGACCATCACTATATGGGGCTGTGCACACCACGTAATACTATAGTGGTCATATTGACCACTACGCGGGACGAATGCAAAAATACTAGTCATTTTCTATCGCATGTACTTAAGGTATGGGGGGAAAAATAAGACAATTATTTCAAATACTTCCTTTCAAATTCAGCTCTTTAAAATCTCACTCCTACATTAAATGGCCATTAGAAAGTACTTCTGATATTTCCAACAAAATCCAAAGTCAAAATCATGTCCAAAACCTAAGAAATTCCCGCCAATTTTTTTCACGATGGCATGTTCTTTTCACGGCACCGATGTTTTAGACTAAACTCGGCCAATAAAATTTTGTCCACAAAAAAACTCGGTATCGCGCGCGCACATTGATTTCTACGACCGTTAGAAAGTACTTCTGATATTTCCAACAAAATCCAAAGTCAAAATCATGTCCAAAACCTACGAAATTCCCGCCAATTTTTTTCACGATGGCATGTTCTTTTCACGGCACCGATGTTTTAGACTAAACTCGGCCAATAAAATTTTGTCCACAAAAAAACTTGGTATCGCGCGCGCACATTGATTTCTACGATCGCGCACACGGAAAATCGGGACTTTTACGTGTTTTGAGTCAGTGATCTTGCTCCTCTCCTGCATACATATGGGCAAGACATCACACACTTGCCTATGGGAGGCAATCGCTCACAGTATGAAGGTACAGAGTGCGAGGTTATCTCCAATTAATAACCTCGTATATTAAAGTGTGAGTGAGGCAACTCTGGTGTCTGATTACCAGACTACTGAGCTGATGGGGTGGATCTTGATCGAGTCTCTCTATTGCTGTCTTTGATTATGCTTATTTGCAACACCCCCCCCCCCCATTCCCCAAAACAAACAAAACAAAACAAAACAAAAACAATATTTTAGGGCATTTATAATGATGTGCAGTTTGTCAGAGAGAAAGAGGAAGAGAGGGAAATAAGTATAAGACAAAGATGGGAAAAGGGGAGGGGCACTTATACATGTACAAGCTTATGTGAAGATAACCTTGTACTCCAGACTAGCTTTTACGGGTGAATAGGCTTCAATAGCTTTTGTGTGTATCAGCCACTCAAGGGACCATCACTATATGGGGCTGTGCACACCACGTAATACTATAGTGGTCATATTGACCACTACGCGGGACGAATGCAAAAATACTAGTCATTTTCTATCGCATGTACTTAAGGTATGGGGGGAAAAATAAGACAATTATTTCAAATACTTCCTTTCAAATTCAGCTCTTTAAAATCTCACTCCTACATTAAATGGCCATTAGAAAGTACTTCTGATATTTCCAACAAAATCCAAAGTCAAAATCATGTCCAAAACCTAAGAAATTCCCGCCAATTTTTTTCACGATGGCATGTTCTTTTCACGGCACCGATGTTTTAGACTAAACTCGGCCAATAAAATTTTGTCCACAAAAAAACTCGGTATCGCGCGCGCACATTGATTTCTACGACCGTTAGAAAGTACTTCTGATATTTCCAACAAAATCCAAAGTCAAAATCATGTCCAAAACCTAAGAAATTCCCGCCAATTTTTTTCACGATGGCATGTTCTTTTCACGGCACCGATGTTTTAGACTAAACTCGGCCAATAAAATTTTGTCCACAAAAAAACTCGGTATCGCGCGCGCACATTGATTTCTACGATCGCGCACACGGAAAATCGGGACTTTTACGTGTTTTGGGTCAGTGATCTAGCTCCTCTCCTGCATACATATGTGCAAGATATCACACACTTGCCTATGGGAGGCAATTGCTCACGGTATGAAGGCACTCACACTTATGCGAGGTTAATATATTAACCTCGCACTCTGTACCTTCATACCGTGAGCAATTGCCTCCCATAGCAAGTGTGTGATATCTTGCACATATGTGTGCGGCAGAGGAGCAAGATCACCGACCAAAAACAGCCTGAAAATCTCACTTCATCAAGATGATAAAGATCCTATCAAAGGATCTGGCATGAAATTAGATGTTCTATCATTCTAAAATGTAGAACGAAGTATTTTCTCAAAATTTTGCAGATTATATCGGTGTTTATACGTGTTTATACCTCTTCAACTCTGAGGTCGTGACAGGACAAAATTGACACAGCTCCATATAGTGATGGTCCCGTGAGTGGTATGAAGGTACAGTATAAGCCGTAAATTTCGCGGCCATAAATTTTCGCGAATAGGACTAGATCTAACCAGACTATTTCGCGAGTGGTTGAATTCGCGGTCGGAAAATTCTCAAATCTACAAACAGTGGTGATGATATACTTTTGCAAAGCGAAGTGGTGAATTTCTGACCAGGAGACAACAAATTCATCCGACTTCTTAACTTATGTTGGCAATATTTTGGCGTGTTAAATTCGCGACCCACACGTGATTCGCGAAGTTCGCAAAAATAAAAACCCCGCAAAATATATGGCGTATACAGTACTTAGTGCGAGGTTATCTCCAATAACCTCGCGTAAGTGTGAGTGTGTATCAGCGGGCCTTTTTCCAGTCTAGATCATTCAAACATGAGAGGAAAATATTTATTTAAAATTTCACTTTCAATTCTGAAGGAGGAGGAAGGAAAAAACAAAGTGCGAGGGGCTAAGACTAGACTCTATATAAGACTAAGAGTCGTAATCTAGCAAATTTAAGAAAATTAAATCTTGTTTAGAGCAATTTTGTTGTCTGTTTCTGACTATTGCAACAGTGAATGTTTGAAACAGTCCCACATAGGCAAGGGCCTATGTCTATGAGCAATGATGAGTGCGTAAACGACCTGCGAATGACGACTGGAATTAGACATTCACCCAACTCAAATAACAATACGTGGGACAAGTCATGAAATTGTGTACGATTCAGTGGCCCATTTCTTGGCGATATTTACTTCACATGCACGTATTATGTAGTCAACCCATTAATATTTTACAAATAATTGATTTTTGTCTCACACTTTGAGGTCCTTCAAGGCTTACAAACTGCTTTAAAAAGAGACCCACGGCTTCTACGATCTACGGAAGTTCTAGTCCGCTCTTCCTCGGTCAGTCTTGCATGCATGCCACAGACTAGGTTAGTCTAATTTGCAAGCGCAATTAAAACACAAACACTAATTTTGCACATGTACCGTGTACGTACCTATACTACCGGTATACTGTGCCTTGGGTGAAGCCTAGGTGACACTTAAATTTGCCACCAAATTTTTAGGGTATGACACCCTTTTGCCGATAAAAATGCTGCACCTTAACCCCCCCCCCCCCCCCCAAAAAAAAGGATAAATAAATAAAAAATAAACAAATAAATACAAATAAATAAATTAATAAATTAATTAATTAATTAATTAATTAATTAATTAATTAATTAATTAATTAATAAATAAATAAATGAATAAATTTTAAAAATAAATAAATACTACTAGGTCTACTTCTACTACTAATAATAATAATGAAAGAAAATTGCAGATGTAGAGATCTTGATCACAGATACGGGCACATTTCGCAGGCCTGGGGGCTGACGCCTTTTGCCTGAATATCACCTTTTCTAAATTTCTAAATTTTTGTGAGCGAGCTGAGCGAGCGAGCGAGCAAACTTTTTAAAACTTTCCGTAGTGAAAGTGTATCATGGAAGTTACATGATCCGGGAACCTCGCTGCCCAAATATGTGGATATTGGCCGCACCTCGTTGCCCGAATATGTTGAGCTGCCCGATGATATCGGAACTTCAAAATCCTCGGGGGCCTGCCGGCCGGGGGGGGGGGGGGGGGTGTGGACCCCCCCCCCCAACTACCTCTCCACTTTCATATCATAAGTAGTTCTTATCTTTATTTCTTTCATTTTTTCCTATACGTAGTAGGACAGGGTAACAGATTATGATATGCTATTTGCGAGCGAGTGAAGTGAGCGAGTCAAAAAAATTGATACTCTTTTTTCCTACTTAAGAGGATGTATTATGTATCCACTGGCACATATTTCATGAAACAAGAACTTAACAACCCGGGATTTTTTTTCTTTAGTATAGACACTTTGGCGGGCCTCATGAAATCTTCTCTTTTTTTTTCTTTTCCGTTATTGTTTTTTTAATTCTTTCCTCATCATCTTGATCGTTCTCATATTCTTCTTCCGCATGACTGTATTCCTTTTCATTAAAGGTGTATGGACACCTTTTCGCGAAGTGGCTGACCCCCTTTTTCCGAATATTAACTTTACAGTGTTTTGCAACCAAGCGAAGCGAGCATGCAAAAACTTTGACCAGATTTTCCTTCTTTTTCTTTCCTTCCCTTTTCCTTCTTTTCATTTGTTTTTCTTCTATCCTTTCCCTTTGGTTTTTTTTTCTGTTCTTTTTTCTCCTTTCTCTCTTCGCCTTTTCCTTAATCTTCCATCTCCCTTTTCCCCCCTCATTCTTTATTTTGCTGATAGAAGTGGCGCATTTGCCGACAGCAATTTGGAGTGACATTTCCCCCCCCCCCCCTATCGACACCCGTGTTTGTGCCTGCACTGAGAAACTGGCCAGAGATCAGCAAGTAAAAGCCAATCTGACCTGGCTCATTATTTTGAGGAAGATGATAATCATGAAATGGCAAAAAAAAAATTGTATAATGATCATAATGAGACAGTTTAGACTTAGAGGTAGTTAAACATCATCATTGATGGATTAGGTATAGGGTAGGTCGATAGGAAGTAGGATTACCAACATGATTATCAAATGACATTTTAGTACGTGTATATATATATATATATATATATATATATATATATATATATATATATATGTAGACTAATTAAAGAATGATTTTTGGAGAAAGGATTTGAATAAATATCAGTTGATTCGTAATAATAGGGTTAAAAAAACATTTCAACAAGCCAATCATCTACTGAGAATATATAAATATCAAGTCATATAGGCAAATTATAAAATCTCTGTCCCCTCTCTCTCTCTCTCTCTCTCTCTCTCTCTCTCTCTCTCTCTCTTTCTTTTTTCTTCCGCACTCCCTTCACGAATCTCATCTTCTTTATTCTGTCACACGGCTTAAAAAAAGAATAGAGGTGTTTTCTTTCCCGCCCAATTTCTACCAGCAGGTCGATTTAGGAGAAGAAAATCTGTAGTAACACCTTATTTAGTACAGTGATTTGGCGCCCCTGCTGCCTCATGAAAAACTTACGCGTTATTTAGCGAACACAATGTGAATGCCTTTACAGAACCAGTACAAACGTGAGAGACAGGTGCAAGCTGTTTTTTTTTTTTTTGGGGGGGGGGGGGTTTGTTTTGTTTGTTTTGTTTTGTTTTGTTTTTTTATTTCCATAAGATTTTTGTTATGTAATATTTTGTATCATGATGTCTGGTCGCGTGTGTGACATGCCCTATAGGTAATGTCTAGATGTGGTGAACTGTTGAAAAATCATATTTAGTACCGGTATTTTTATTTCATTTTTGCAATAGCTCTACCGTATAGGCCTATGAATTATCATTGGTATAGAAATGAGTCTCAGATCTTCTCTTTATGATATAGAGGTGTTTTGGTCTGGTGGATAAGTCACCGGACTGCAGATCAAAAGGTTCAATTCCCTACCATGGCACTAAAGTCCTTTGGCAAGACATTTACCTACATTTGCCACACTCGACCCAGGTGTAGTAAGTGGGTACCTAGTAGGATTTATTCTTTGAACGCACTGAGCACTATACAGTATTTGTCGTGCTAAATTAAGCCGGGTTAATAACATGATTGCAGGGCCCTCAGGGAGAACAGTATGTAGCACCCTTGGTAAACAAGACATAGTAGTAGTAGTAGTAGTAGTAGTAGACTAGTAGTAGTAGTAGTAGTAGTAGTAGTAGTAGTAGTAGTAGTAGTAGTAGTAGTAGTAGTAGTAGTAGTAGTAGTAGTAGTGGTGGTGGTAGTAGTAGTAGTAGTAGTAGTAGTAGTAGTAGTAGTAGTAGTAGTAGTAGTAGTAGTAGTAGTAGTAGTAGTAGTAGTAGTAGTAGTAGTAGTAGTAGTAGTAGTAGTAGTAGTAGTGTAGTAGTAATAGTAGTAGTAGTAGTAGTAGTAGTAGTAGTATCATCATCATCATCATCGTCATCATCATCATCATAATTATTATTATTATTACCTTTATTATGATTATTATCAATGTTCAGACACCAAGGAATCAAAGTAAACAAAAGTCTTCAAAGATTGTCCATGCTGATCCATACAAGAAGCACATTTCCATTGGTCATTTACAATAAATGCGAGAGCTAATTACAATTCGATCATATTGTATAGGATTGGTACATTATTAATTCAGAGGATTAACCAAGAGGATTACAAAGAGTGAAAGTAGAATTATTAGGTCAAGAAATTCAGCAATAATAGGACCAAAAAGAGTGTATTCATGATTTGCCCAGTTATGCACTGCATTCAGGTCACGTTTATGACCAATTTATAGTAGGGCAATAAATTATGTAAAGAACGAGAATCTTATTTGCAATCGTATTTGGTGAGATGTAGAACACATATAAGTTAGCTTTTGACATAGGAAAATTATACATTAACCAAATTGTATTTTTCAAATAGCATAAACTTTTCATGTTTTGGGGTCACGTGTGTGATATTAGAATTATGTATGTTAATTATTACATAATGCTTACACAGATTTTCTTTTTCCTTCAACTTAATAACTTGCAAAGGGACCTATAGGAAGGGTATGATTTCACTACATAGTGGAAACAACTATCAAAGTTCATACTCCCGTCCGAGATGACTATTATAGGGTGAAAAATGTGTTTTTCCCTTTAATTTATATGCCAATGTAATTGTATGCAAATGAGCATAATTGGGTCTTCAATCTAAAAAGAAAATGTGCTCCATGTTACTTTAGGCATTACTCTTCATGAATATACTATCAAAATATTGCAAAAATGAACTTAGTTTTTATAAAATAAAGTTTCACTTTACAAAGAATGGCCCAAAAAGGTTTTGAATGATTTCCAAGGGAAATTTCATAATTTCAAAGTGAAATCCCCAAAGAAAATTAACTATTTAACATATATAAGTTTCGTTCATTGCTGTTTGTTTTTTTTTTTTTTTCTTCTTTTTGTTTTTTTTTCTTCACGAACCCATTGGTCTGTATATAGACTGAATCGATTGTCATTTTCCGTTATTTTGGCTTTGAAGTTTGTAAAAAAGGACATTATAAAGTCGGTATTTATTCTGTCCGGTCGGACAACTCTGTTTTCCTTTTGAACATATTACTCTCCTTTGGATATTTTTTTTTGATTTATCAACGGAACTTGCGAACACTCGCGTCGTAACAATCTCACCCTTGAGATATTCACCGAATAAGCCTCAACATGCAATAATTCAATCAACAATATTACGGAAATCATTTAACATTATGATTTTTAGAAAAATGCAAGCATTTCATTAGGCATCACAGGGCAATATTTTTTAGGAGTGGTGTTTTCCCCTCGTAAATGTATATACCCAAAATTAAGGAAATTTACTGCAGACACGGTTGACTTTCAAGCTCTGCTCTTTTGAAAAATATGTGTTTTGCTTGTTTATTGTTTTTTAATCAAAATTTGGAACTATAATTTATAATATTGATCAGATTTACAGGCTTCGTTCGCTCCTAAATGTGTCATTTTCATTCATCATTATTTATCAGCAATAATAACGTAATCCAAGAGCTTCAAAGAGTGGGGGAGGGGCACTTAGCGAGGGAGCGAAGCGACCGAGAGAGGGGCGTAGAAGGGGACTGGCCCCCTCCCAAGTAAGGACATTTGGATTTCGGGTGTTAAAACAGGAAATTTAATGGTAAACTAAAAATTAAGCAGAATTTATAATGCTGCCTAATTAAAAGAAACAGCAAGAACTACTTTCCAGTCATGGTTTTGATTCCCCAAAAGAGTGGGGGGGAGGGGGGGGGACAAATATTAAGACGTCCCTCTTGTCTTTTGCCTTTTGACACCTTTGATGTAAACAAAACAAAGTGTATTATATTTCTGAACAATGAATGTACCTCCTAATAATCATATTGAGGTCTGGTATATTACTGCCAAGAACAAACACCCACACGTGTCTCAAATAATGCTATCATAAAATGATTTTGGCATGCTCAACGAGATAACAATTCTGTACCTCATTGTGGGGTCAATATCTCTGCGACCCCTACTTGCCACAACAAAGGGTTCCTGGCGCAGGTCCCATTTGAGATACATGCATGCATCCACCGTGCTGTTTCTAGACTGGCTGGGCGACGTCCAACCCTGGGATACATGGAAAAAAGTCAAGAGAGAGAAAGAGAGAGGTTGAGACAGGTAGAGACAGAAAGATAGACAGGGTAACAGAGAAAGAGAGAGAGGGGGAGAGAGAGAAACAGAGAGCACGAGAGAGAAAGAGTGGGGAAGAGTGAGGGAGAGAGAGTGAGAGAGAGGAGAGAGAGAGAGAGAGAGAGACAAGGATAGACTAGGAAGGAGCAAAACTGAGGGGTAGAACGAAAGAATGAGAGAGGGGAGAGAGACAGACAGACGGAGAGAGAGAGAGAGATATAGGGAAGACATAGATTAGGAGGAAGGGAGTAAAAGAGAGGGGTAGAACGAAAGAAGAGGGTGGGAGAGAGAGAGAGGGGAAGAGAGATGAAGGTGCGGAGAGTGGGCAGTGGAGACGAGCGTATACTAGTCCCTACGTCGCATTTCTATTGGCGGGAAATTTTTTGGCGGCACCTGGCCATAGGGTGATGAAAAAAAAAAGAGAAAAATAAATACCATAAATAGCGATAGAGAAGGAAAATGGCAAAACACCTGTCCACCCCTGGGAAGCTGATGGGGGTTATCAAGATAACAAACACTAGACTTGTTGGACTTTGACTCAGGGCACCACGCTATCTGAACTGCAGGTCGGTATTAAGATCTTCGTGTGTGCGTTCCGCCTGTTGCGTATATGGTTCGTTCTACTATGTTTTTCCCTAATTCGTTTTGGATAGAGCATTAGAGGATAGACAGAAATATCGTAAAAGGAGACAAAAGGGGGTAGAGGAATTAGCTTGCAATACAGAAAAAATCTTGCAAATGCGGTAAAAAAAAAAAAAAAATGAGACATGGGTGAAACAGAAAATATCGATACGATACGATGGTATTGCGCTAATCACAGTAGTTGCTTATTTTGTTATCTTTTTGGGCATATTCTGATTTTTTTTTTCGCTTCTTCTTCCTCATCTTCAGAAAAAAAAACTTTATTGAAGAATTGAATTTACAGATTATAAGAGTTTAGGATAATCATTAATTTGGACCAAGTTCCGAATTTGATATTGGGAACTTCAGCTGACTAGCTTATAAAGAATTACGCCTATTACGTTAATCAAATCTGTTTTCTGATGTAGGTTGAAAGTATATGACTGTGACATTAATGTTGACGCTTGATTAATTTTTCCATTGACTGTCTTCATTCGGGTGCCTGGATCTTTCTGCAAACGGTACCAGGAAAAAAAAGAGTACAAATTTTGGCGCGCGCGATTTGTTGGTCGCGTGCCAGAAGGCGACGGTGGCACACGCTCGGGCACGCATCGGGGCACGCCCCTTGTTAACGGGTCAGGGGTGCAGCGTTCCATCGCTGTGGGATAGGGGCTCATATAATAGATAGTCATCCTACCAAGCAAACCATATCACCCTGTCTGTTCTGTATAGTTTCATGCTTCCGTTGACTCTAAAACAAAAAGATGTTATTATACAAAGCTGCAGCACAAGTTAGTGATAATTACGAAGCATGCCGATAATACGATATTATGGGTGCCGCTGAATAATAGAGTCGTTTTCTTTTAATGGCACCGTAACCCCAGATGAATGAAAGTGGGAGTGGCGACGTTAAAGTAGAGAAAATCTCGAATTTATTAGCAAAGCACCCTGACAACTGGACAACATAACTTTGTGTGTTTGTATATGTTGATGGAAAGGAATTGTGAATATAATAGTCTACATGCAATTTTTTAAAAAAATGAAGAAAAAATAGGATTCTACGCCGTGCCGATATACGCAATAAATTGCGGTATGATCGAAGTCAAATTTACAAATTTAGGCCTTAAATAAGAATAAGCTGTGAAATGGAGGAAAGAGAGGGAAGATGACAATTTTTGTATTTCTCCCGTCACTTGTAGTTCATACTGATAAACAATGAAGTTATATATAGAGCCCACATCTCTCATTTTTTTTATCCAAAGACCGCCCCCCCCCCTCCCCATTGAGCCTACATTCTACAACCTTCCCCAGTATTATTTCGTTCTTGTTCTGTTCCCTAACATTCAATATTCTAGCCTCATAAATCAATATATGATTGAAATCCACTTACTCATTGAGAATCATCCTGAATTCGCGTATATATTTTCTTTTCTGAAGAGGGACGACAATAATAATCATCTTTTTTTCACATTATGCCCCGGTGGTGGAGCCATGCGAGCCATATGAGTGGCATGTGCCCCTCCCCGCCCCACCTTCTCAAGGATCCTCGCATTTTACCCAAAAAATGAGATTATAATATCCCCAGTATTTGCTATTAGACTAAAATCATCATACTTTTATGTCATACATTAATTGTGTTGCTATATGTTTTCGTGTATTAATGTTCTTTTTATGCCTAGACGGATCGTTGGTGTTATTTAAATACCTTTGTTGGGGCAGACGTTCCGTGATATCTCATGGTTGGGTAGACGCGCTTATGGATCTGCCATTGATTCTGACCATTCAATCTATATGGAGAGGAAATTGAAAATAGTTCTATTCTTTCTATTGTTATCTCAAGATCAACGTCTTAGAATAGATGAATGCCTCTCATACGATGTGCAACAGTGATCTGTATAAACTGCATTTACAGACCTTGAACTAGTTTTGTAATTAAACATGAGCATCGCAATGCATCATACCCCTACAGGGGGTAGACTGGTATTCTATGCATGGCTCTCTTTGGAATATCATCTAACAAAAGAAAACCGATGCGATAATGGAAGACCTGTTTCCGAACGAGTTGGTTTAAAACTAACCGCAAAAGAGGGGGATGTATGCCCATACAATTCAAGAAACAGCGGTCGGTCTTTGGAGACAGGCGACCAAATCGGTTAGGCTATCTTTGGAGGATCTTATCGAATTGTACAAACGTTTGAAAACAAAAACATTTCTTCAATGAACTTCAGGGGTGGCAACCCCGTGGATAGGTCGGGGGAAGGTGTCGCCTCCCCCCCCCCCCCAAAAAAAAAAAAATGTTCTGGGATCCACCAAGAATTTTGAAAATTATAACTACAAAAAATGAATTGTAGAACATGTAGAATCTGCAGTGGACTATACTTTTAATGTTTCAATATTGCCATTATGATTCATTAGCGGTCTCTTCTATGCAAAATATATCAACCTGCAGGAGATGGAGTCCCCTTCCTAGACCCGCTCCCTATTTGGTCCCTTCACTCCTTAGCATTCCCATTCCATCCTACCATGACATAACGGAAATTTGTTTAATTCTTTTTATCCTTAAGTTAACTGATTGACTCTCACTGCACCATTGCCTCTGCTGTCCGAATTATTCATGACATGCAAGGCCAGTAAAAAATATTGATTATTATCTCTATTATCATTGATATTATACATATTGTTCAACAATATTTAAAAATTGAAAACATCAGCTGGTTAACGATAAGGAGTAGGTGAGGACATTTTTTTATTATCATTTCATTTCATTGTACCATCATAAAAGTTCTTTTTGGCTCAAATAATCCAAGAGCTTGCACTATATTCACTGCAAATGTATACCTGGAGTACATTTGGACACAAATGCAACACGGAAATTGGTTTTTAAATTCTCCAGACGCTATAAGCACAGCTCGTTTTACATCCCGTTTATCTTCCTGCGAAATATGTAAAAAGTGATATTATTTGCAGCAAAGTGAAAACAAACTTTCCCACGGTATTTTAGCTATTTTACAGGAAGAAGTGGTAGCGTTTGACGATTGGCCTGGGAAACTACAAGGCAAGTCCCCCTTATCGGCTGTCACCAGACGTTGTACCTTGTCATAACACTGAACCGGACCTGCTCGCTCGCGCGCTCTTTATTGGTGCGAAGTGACGACTCCCTCCCCTTAACATGCCTAAGCCATCACCCCCCCCCCCCCCCCCCATTTCCCCGGCCCAGTCCTCCAAACCAGTTTTTGTGATTGTTCCTTTTCCTTAATCCGTTTTATTATTTCCTGTAGTGCTTCGATAATTCTATAGCCTTGCGATTACCGATTTGAGGAAGTAGTTCATTTTAAAGCAACACATGCAGAGCTCTAAAATTCCGTAGACTGTCAGATTCCTACCGCTGTTCATGGGCTATGTTATTATTTGATTGTAGAATCATTTTGTACATATAGCAGCGGAGAAGTTGGATGATAAAAATGTACTCAACAAAAAGGTAATAAATCACTCGAAACGAAATCTTAATATCTCGTACAGTCGCACCCGTAATGCACTGTCGATTCAAAATGCTTCAGGTTCTTACACATTGTAGGATTACTCACACCTTGGAAACAGTCTAAACCATGCTAGTATCATGATTGTCAATTAAAACATACATTTCATAATCAATTCAAATTTAAGATTATACTGTATAGCCGTATGAAAAGAAGGATATGTTTGAGTTTTATTGCATCCTATAGTTCATAATCCAAAACAAACAAGGAAGCGATGGTTTTGATCTAATACTGTCTTTATCAGGTGTAATGCATGGAAATCGATGTCAACCACCTTCCTAGAAAAACAAAACGGAAAGGTAGGCCAACTTGTTGTGATCATGAAATTCCTTGTAAAGGTACAGAGAAAGTTGAAGATGGGGGAAAAGTGTAAGGACATGTGAATATTCATCATTCAAATCCCCTTTCTCTCTATGTTTTTCCCTCACTTCTCTCCCTCTTTCTCTCCCTCCCTTTCTCTCTCTATCTCCCCCTCTCTCTTTCTCTCTCTCTCCCTCTCTCTCTCTCTCTCCTCTCTCTCTCTCTCTCTCTCTCTCTCTCTCTCTCTCTCTCCTCTCATTCAATTTCTTTCATTGCTTTATTTGTATTTCTTAATTTGGAGTGTTTATCTTTAGGCAATTATGTCTCTCATTAATCTTACTTTTGAATTATTAGACTAAGAAATTACCTTTCGCTTTCTCATAAAATGCACTTTGTTTTAGGATGTTAAAAGTGATGTCAATAACATTATGCACCAATGTTTCATTTGAATGAAGCTATGCTAGTAACTTCTATACTTTTTCTTCAAGTGACAACATTTACAAAGTTTATTTGACTTGCATTATATTCAGATTTCGTGAGGTATATTGTAGATGTTATACAAAGCACTTTCTTAACTCAGTAGCCTATGGCATTATCAGCAATGACGGACATAACGCTGTAGTAATGGAATGGTTTTGGGGCACGCGTTTTCAATAATCCTCTCCAAATGTTTGATAATGATGACAGACCCAAATTTCTGTCGCGTGCCCGACACATGGCGGTCTAATTTGCGAACATCACAAAGAAGATTACCATTTTCTACCTAGATTCAACAGATGACGGCCGCACTTGTGTTATTTCCTTAGAAGGAATTATACCAGCGCTCAAGGAATCCAGCATGTCTGCTGTTTAATTTGTGTAAATCATGATAATGTGACTGCTGGGCAAATAACGCCATTGAACCTATATAGAGGCGAGCGCGGAGTGGGGCTAATTATTGCAATGAACATGGTCTGAAAGCGACTGATCTTGTCCCACTTAACAATCAAACTAATCACAGCTCCTGTCCTCCTCCAGGAAAACGACAGATGGTGTAGGAGTAGTAAACCCAAGTATTACGTAACGAAGTTAATGAACATTTACTATGTGGAGTTATTAATTACCACATCGCGTGGTTTCGTGGGTGTGTGACTATAGGCGTGTGGTAGTAGGCAACTATTGTGTATTGTTGACAAATACGACGCCATTGACATCGTACAGACAATGTTGGCAAAGTGATGTAATGCTTTAACCAAGGAGTTGTGATAACTCCTTGCTTTAACCGTGTGCTTTCATTTGCATCATAATTGTGACTTTACAATGTTCGATAAATGTTGTACATTGTATATCATATCTCTAATAAATACCGGAACAGCCTTCTCATTACCATGCAAAATTCTCGTTTAACAATACCCTCTCCCCCCCCCCCCCCAAAAAAAAAAAGGAAGGAGAAAGAAAGAATGAATGAAAGAATGAAAGAAAGAAATCTATTAAATAGGAAGTAACCGATTTTTTTTCTTGGTTCTGTCTGGTTTGTTTTTGTTTTTTATCGAGCATTACGGATTTTTTTTTTTAATCTCTATCATTTGGGAAAACACCTTAATTGAGTAAAATGTGGTGAGGATTGCTTTCGTTAGTGCTATCACTGAAAGCATGGGAAGTGGCTCGGATGGGCCATGAGCTTATCAACTTATTCTATGTTTAAGTGTTTTGTGATTTTCAGCAATATTTTATGATTATCGTTATCTTCATAGTAAAAAAAAAATCAGCACAATCATAACTATTTGTGCATATTCCAGGCAAGGAAAAATGCCATGATTGCACTGCTAGCACTCAAACCAAACCAGCGAAAAAACATAACATTGTGAGCTGAAGAAAAGGGATTGTACCAGGGAAATCTACTTTTCCCTGCATGGTTGTACTGACACAAGCCAGAGCCGAGGCAGTGATTCTACGTTATAGTCCTTGACAGAACAAGAAAGGTAATTTACGGCTTTTCTTATCAGCCCTTTCCATATTAAGCTTTTCCAATCGACATAATTTCACAAGGGACTCATATTCGTTAAGTACAGGACAAATTTGAAACCAGATCCAGGGTCAGTTTTCTTAAAGGCACGTTCGAGTATTCCGCATAATATTATACCCCCCCCCCCCACCCCCCCCCACAAGAACAAAGTGATCAGCAACAAGGAATATTTTGGGTCTATACTTTAAAATGAAAGCTTAAAATTATAATTTCCATGGTGACTATACGACTTTTATTGATATGATGCTGCAAAAAAGAATTTAGGCCCTCCACATGCTTAACAAGAGCAACTGCATAGATAGGCCCTATGCCAATTTTACTATCTTCCAGCATGGCTAGAACTCGTTGCTGAAAATGGAAGGAGTGTTCGACAATTTTTGACCATGGGTTTGACATCTGATACAGCCCGGGCCAAAGTCAAGTTTAGCGACATTTTCATTAAAAATCAAACAAAAATAGAGCGAAATGACTTTCTTCAAGAACACCAAAACAAAGAAACATCGATTTTTTTTTTTATAAACCTCGATTTACCTTTAAAATATAGACGAATTGCTGGAGATCGTCTTTCGACAACGTAGGTCTGAGATATTCTTTATTTTGGTTCTTTTTTACTCGACTGTCGACTGACAATAGCCAGTGGCCTGGTCATCCCATAGCCTGAATAGCAGACCCAATTTTGATAACCGTGCAACATATTGTTATCACTGTACAGCGCTGCCAGTTATATCTTGGTTTTATTTAGAGTTTACTCAAGTTGATCATGAAACAAATGTTTAATTCGCCTTGCCTGTAATCATCAGCAAATTACTTATCAAACCGCTGTAGTTTTATTTCCAAACAAGGTATCCACTTGTAGACCATTATGGGCTACACGATTGACAGTCTGCAAACTGGGAGTCGTAGATTAGAAGGGATTGACCTCATTTCCTGTAGACCTCTCACCCTTGACCCCTCTAGAGAATTAATTTTTAAAACAAAAATCGATAAATGAAAGAATTCTCATGATATCATTCAAAATTTTCAAGACCACATTTTTACCACAGTATGATGAAGGCCCATGACAAAATGTTAACAATATTAAATGTCATCCTTTGTTCGACACCCGTTCTGTTTTAGCAAAAAAAACAACCTTATACTTAAATATAAAGTAGAGTTCTGGTCATGCAATTATATTGTGAAAGAAACTTTCTTAAAGGAAGTCGGAAAGGTTGACCATGTCTACATTATAATTGTTTTATACTGTGTCATTTTGGAATCATCAGAATAGATAAGAAATTGACCCAATCTCGCTGAAAAGCACATGTACTGCACACAGAAATGGATTATGGGACACACAAGTGGCATGAATGTTCGGCCCGAACATTTCAGCTATTTCTAGTCGTATTTCGAATATAAAAGCATTTGAAGAGCAATCCTTTTCAGGGGATGTTTCCACTATAATGTTCTTCCAAAGTGACATAAAATGAATGAGAAAGCTCACAAATTATTTTTTCATCTTTCCCGGAACTCAAGATAACCTTTAATTCGAAATAATGTCAGTTAGAACACTACAGGCAGTGGCGTAGCGTGGGTCATAGATAGGGCACCAGTCTTACTAGGTGAATTAATGCAAGGAACAAGACTACTTAGTGATGTAGGGCTTGGGAGGGGGTTGCATCATCTTCTTTTCAGGCTCTTTCCCCCCTATACATTTCTTTTTTTTCTCTTTCTCTCTGTCTTTCTTTGTCTCTCCCTCTTTCTCTTTTTCTTTATTACTTTTTTTTGTAATTCAATTTCGGCCCATTCGAGCTACCCCCCCCCCCCCGTACCTCCATCACTGCATTTGAATATTGGGCAATAACATGGCATTCTGTCGTGGGATGGCAACAGATGGCCATCTTAAACTTGACAGTTGAATGACCATTTGCATGGTTTGGTCAAACTTAATGGTTATCGTTCATCATAACCTTGTCCAGTAATAATGCTAATAAAGACCGTCGCAAAATGGTCCATCGATCGGATAGCGATCGATAATATTTTGTGTAGAAAAGAAAAGCTTTCATAATTATCCAACATGCCCTGTTTGAAATGATAAGACGCCTCCTAATTTTATAGCACTATATACAGTATTTTGACTAAGGTTGACTTAAATATTTCTTACCAAAAAATTGCAATGAACATCCTTTCGAATAGATTGCGTTAGTGATAACAAGGAGTTATCACAGATGACTCCTTGGAGATAATACATTTTTAAAGTGTATTTCCAATAATTAACCATTTTCTAAGCGATAGAAATTTGCAAGAGAGTTGGTTAGAACTTGTTCATATATTGGTGGAGATGATCTTTTTCTAATTTTTGTATAGATTCAAATATTTATTTTGTTTTCATTCGTTTTCATCCGTTAGTTGTGGTCTAACAAGAATGTTAGACCACGTTAGTTTGTTAGTATCTTTTCAAAATTTGTCTTGTTGCAGACGTTCCAGCTTAAGCGCGCGTGGACGTGTCATGTCCTCACAGCATGACCAGAGACACTTTCTGCTTCTCCAAACGGACAGCCACAGATGCATCGTGGAAAATGAGTAAATTGCTTACTTTGATCAGATATAGTTTGACATTCAGCATGAAAGGGTCAAATGTCAAGTGCAACGTCATGTCGACCTGCTCCCTCTGTTTACCCTGCGCATGCGCTGTAGTCACGTTCCGTTATGGGGTCACGACCCAGGGGTGGTTTAGATGTCTTATCGGCGAGCGCACATTTTGGCAGATCAATTTATAGGAATGTTTCGAGAAAAGAGAATCGTCGATGGTTAATGGAAAAACCACCTCCGCATTGTTATGAGGCTGCCGGATGGAGGATCTAAATTTAACAGGTGGTCGCTGAAGAACTACCAACAAGTTGTGGACATCACGACATGGAATATGGATGTGGCTTTTAATTCTAACTTTAATTTTACAAAAAAATATTTTCAATATATTCACAGAAAAGTTACAGAAATATGGAGTATTATTGAAGGAATTAAATTATCAATTCCTATCCAGTATGCCTAAATCCCTTTCATTTAAAAACTATGTCACGGAACAAAAGTTAATGATAATTTTGAAGGTGGAGTGGATAGGACAGAGAATTATTAAAAAAGTGAAAATAACCAAGCTTTGAACTGTAAGGTATAGGCCTTTTATTTTTGATCGTTCAGTACTATCTCAAAAGTTGGATTCCATCACCACCATGATGTGATCGTGGAGCATAAGGGTGATAGAAAAAAAAATATTCATACAGTTTCATATGGCTGCACTCATTGAGAGTGACCCAAAATGCAAGATCATGATTGATTTTGGAGAAAACTGCATCTCGGTTTACACCTCTCAGGTGTTAAAATTTGCAGAAGCAACCCTTCGGGTGAGGCTTAGACTGAGTGTACCTAATACTTCGATGCAGTGGGTCTTTCGAAGAGTGACGGGCTACACTCGGGGGCTTTGTCTTTCTCGACCTCGCTGATCGTTTCTACGTGAGCGAGCCCCGAATGGAACAAAGCTAATTACTGTCGAATGTGGAGAAACAAAGAGCTGCGCACGCTGCTGGTAGACGTCGTAAAGCCCTCGCGTGCCCATCGCCCCTCGCTCGTGCCAATGACAAAACTGCATTGTCGAAGAAGTCACTCCAACAATAGTCAGTTACTATAGGGGCAACGCGATTACATTCTGTTTACACGGGTCCTCGCGTGCCTATTCTTCTATTATGCCCTCTATTCTATCATCAATATGCAGATGAGAAGTTAACTATCTCGGGAACTTATGCAGATGGTACCCAGCTCTAGGTCTTAACTCCAGTTGGGCTTTATACGCTTGTTTGAATGGCTTCATAGAAAAGGGGTCGTTTTATTATTTTGTTTGGACTTCCAACGGTTATTGAAGAAGACCAAAGAGCATAGATCAATAGTCGTTTTTTAAGTCGCGTGCCCGCAGTAGATCTATACCCTCTTTTCTTTGACAAGGTCTTTTGTTATGTAGATGTATCGATGCCTCCGGATGGGATTATGGCAGACGCGAGGACTGGAGGACGCCCCCTCATCCAGTCCTCTTCTTGCCCTGTTGCGCAAACACCTTACTTTATGCCTTCACCCATCATCAAGTATTCCTAATTACCAGTTAATCCACCGTGTCTAGGGAACAATCGCCTCCAGCTGGACAAAGCAAAGGTCTTCGCGTGTCGTCGCGTGCCCAAGTCACTCCTCAACACAGCTTAATTAAATATTCATAAAAGGGCTGGTGGGCTGGACTTCTGATCAACAGTCCATCCCAAACTAATGAATTCCGACAGCTCCTGAAAGATAATAATAGGAGGGAAGACTTTAACCCCCTATCGACAAGTCGCGTGCCGAGTTAACACCCCTGATCTTATGTTGATCTTTAGAACAGGAGACGCTCTTTATCTCTGAAATAATTTGTACCCATGTGTGACTTCTTCTTGAAGAGTGCAAAGGTATTCGGTCTTATCAGCAGACGTTATGCACCTGTCGCGTGCATGTAAATGGACTCAGTACTGAAGGTACAATTGACATTTTAAGATGAAAACAACGATAAAATGAAGTGAACTCAAGGGTTAAGTTTGAAGTTAGCATGGTTAACAATCCCGAAAGTGAGTTAACAATATTACACTGTACCTGAATATAGCACCTTTCCATTCCAGTATTAAAGCCTTTGTCCTAATAAACATGACTAGCACTTATATGATCTATAAAACATGGACTAAATTTTATGTAAATCGGGTGAATTAAATGGTGAACACAGTCATGCAGGAGTACAATTTCTTGGAAATGATTCTCTATTTGGTTCGGAATAAAGCTCATAATCATACTAACGTTGCCTGCATGCATTTTAATGGTTCCATTTATCATCACGCCATCACAACCACCCACTAGATCCTACACCAATGGTCCACTGCTCCTCGGCTCCAGTTCTACACAATCACACATATTTACCAATACTTTTATATACCTCCCATAATTATGAGTTATGACCATCCCTATTCACTTCAACATGATCTGATCATATAAGGCCCACGCGCTATTCAACATGGAGTCCCCAGGGCTAGAAGTCTTTTTGATTTATCTCATTTCCCCCAAAATGGTATAAGAAAATGGGGCTAACTCGACAACACGGGGACAAAAGAGAATTTACGTCTGTTTTTGATTAATTTCGTTTCGAGCTATCACCAGAAAATTACATTGGTGTTATCTCATTTTGTATTACAAAAGGGGGATGATGGATCGCCCCTGTTTCATTTATATTCATTGTTATATATGGTTATATCTGTACAACGAGCACGCGCCATTTTTGAGATGTAAAAAACGAGGAAGGGATTATGAAGATTGATGGGCGTTTCATCTTTGGATCCTCCTGTACCATGTGTACCGTAGATCATCGACTATGCTATATGGATCCATATACCCGTCTATGTAGAGGTTCGCTGATTACGTATTTAAACTTTAGAAACGCCGCAAAGTAAATAGTGTCCATTGTAATAAGCTGGGCTGGTTAAACAAATATGATTCGAAATGCTTGGAAAGCTTGGATTTAGGTATTAACCCATATTTTGTCGATTTATCATTTGGGGCAAACGGAGGATGACTCACTCTATCACAGAGATACAGTGGCGTATCTAGGTATTCTGGCGCCCGGGGCAAACTATCAAATCTGCGCCCCCCCCCCCCACTCCCCACATGCCAAAACTCAGATTAACGAGCGTTTTTAATTTAGAAATGATGGCACTACGAGAAAATGAGTTTTCATGCACATAACCCGGGGTTGTTAGCCCAAATGAATTATTGCATAAGCGAGGAAGCAACGCGACCAAGCGGCAGATTTTTGTTTTCCTTTTCACCCCTCAAATTGAAATTTGTAATGTATTTTACCCTTAGAAAAAAAATCCAAGGGAAAACAGCTAGCTAGCAATAGATTTTAAAAAAAATTTTGAACATTTCTATTTTTGGGACGCAAAATGAATGAAAACCCTGAAGAAATATATTAGAAGAATTTAGCAAGGCAATAGACCGCTTCGGTAATGTATGCAAATTTTATACATACCTTTCAAACAAAGGTTGTTCTTGACAACCTGAAAGCTTGCCGGAGGCTTGCCGGACATAGCAACAAGTAATGTATGCAAACTGGATTCCAAGCATTGAGGCTCATTTATAAAAAGCAGGTTGATGGAATAGTTCGTCACTAGGTGCTCAGAGAAGAAATGTGCATAAATTTGTATACATTACGGAACCGGTCTATTGCAAGGTAAATTTTTTTTGATTTCTTTCGAATGGTCTATACTTTGAAAGTGCTTTTTATGCACCTATAGCCCCATCTGGAGGCGCAAAATATAACAAGTTCCTGCCTTATGAGAGGGGGGGGGGGGGACAAAGCAACTAGAGTCAATTAATGTGTGTGTAATTGGGTTTTTACAGACGTGTATCAATCAGAAATGATTATTTCTGGGGACCGACCTTTAACGTCACCATCCGAAAGACGTGACTCAGTCTCGAACCTGGGTCCGCTGAATCAGTTTATAACTTCCACAGTTAGCTGGATTACAGGCGCACGCCACAACGCCCAGTTGTTAAAGGGATTCGGTAACTTTTTGGAGGCTTGATTCAATAAATTGTTGAATTTTGATATCTGTCTTGTATAATGATGTTCAGAAAAATAAATAAATAGCCAGGCATAGAAAGGTTTTCAAATATATAATGCTATTATTAAGATATCTATGACAGAATACTCCCATTTACGAAAGCTTATGGCCATACGCTTTAGTCTAACACTGAGTCTATGGGGCAAAATGAGTCTGGCATTTCCGGTCACTTGCATATGTTCACTTTTGTGAAGCACATGATTTTGAGGTGCTTTTTTTTCATGGGCTTCATTTTTATACCATATTACGTACACTGATAGCATGTAAGGCCAGGCAGCTCAGATGTTATCAAGCCTCTACAAAGTTACCAAATCACTTTAATGGTTAACACTTTAAAAACGCCGTTGGGGGCGCGAAATAGCTAGATCCTGAACATAATTATGGGAGGGAGGAAAGCGACCGAGCTTTAGAAAATTTTCGTATTTCGAACCCTATAAAACACCATTTCTTTATACGCATTTTGTCCTTGAAAGGGGGCGCAAATAACCCTCAAAGGACGTAAATTTTCTTTTATTTCTCCCCCTTTTCTTTCTCTCCTTTGCGTTTTTGCGTTTTTTTTTTTTTTTTTTCTTCTTTTTTCTTTTTTCTTTTTTTGCCGCCCGGGGTACGTGTTCCATCTGCCCACCGTAGATACGCCACTGCAGAGATATATTAAATTCACAGTTGAGGATTCATCAAAATGAAATTTCCTGCATGTAGAATGAAATTTAGGGGTTCTAAACGATTCTGTATATGATATGTTATTCATGTCTTCCATGGAATGAGGTTTGTTTTCGGTGATACCAGCTCTGATCAGATCAACCAACTTTTCATTTGCTTTTACTTTTCCTTGTAATTTGCCGTTAATAATTGTTCATTGAACATAGTGTTCATATTGGTTTATTGTTTTATTAAACATTATGATGCAGTTCTAATAATATAATAATATAATAATATAATAATATTCCGCTTTTTATATAGCGCCTAATATATCGGAGATGTCTCTAAGCGCTTTACAGATATATTATTACCCCGGTCATCGGATTCTGGCTTGCCCGCACACAATGTATGCACATTCTCCACTCCCTGGGGAGTATTCCAGCAATGGGCCATGGCGCTCACATTGCTAAGCAAACGACATTAACTTTCGCATCCTACCGGGTACCCATTTAACACCTGGGTGGAGAGTGGCAAATGTAGATTAACGTCTTGCCAAAGGACGCTAGTGCTGCGGTGGGATTCGAACCCCGGACCTCGTGGTTCAAAGTCCGGGGACTTATCCACTGATCCACAACACCTCTACATAATTCGAATTAATTCAGCAAAATCTTACTTATATTCAAAATCTTTTATACATCGAAAATGATTTTCTTCAAAAATGGCAATTTCCATCCGTCTGGACAGTGTCGGTCAAGTTCTGTAATATTAGGTTGGAATAGGTTTTGATATTGATTACTGACCATTTTTCACTTTCTTTCATGGATGCGATCCCGGGGGAGATAGGGGGTATATATCCAACAAAAAAAAATTGAGGTGGGGGGGATGGCCTGTATTATCATCCCCCCTCCCCCAATATTTTTGGATAAAATAAATAAGAATTATGATATATTAACTCAAAACTGATAATTATCCTAACTCATTATGTTTGATCTTGAAATACCAACACATTCTTTAATAATTATAAGTAAGGAAATAAGAAATGCCATAATTTCAATGCGAAAATTTCGAAGAAAATTCAGTCACTCGCATTTCTATTCTCAATTAAGGGGTTCCGTCCATTGGCGTAGACCCGGGCATGCCTTCTTTTCATTAAAAACCATTTTGGGATGCTCTAAAATGCAAGTTTTATGGACAGATTTTTGAAAAAGTCCCTGGTGTAGGACGGGGATACCCCCTCCCCCCCCCCCCCCCCAATCATGAACACAGATCGACATTTGTATGATAATTTGTATGATATTGACAAAATGTAAAATCTGAAGGTTGGCATGCTTGTAATAAATCCTTATTCCTTGTCATGGTGCTTTCCCTGCAGGAAGAGTGACACATTTTGTGGTCACCTGTATATAAATGTACCAGTAATTAAATTTGATTATTCATACCTCGGTGTTTCACTTGGTGTACTTGGTCATAAATCACCTAAATTTCTTCTCACTTCCGTTCCATTCGTAATTAATGACTGGACTTAATAAATCCCCATTCAATTCAGTGATCCAGTATTATTTCATTCCAGTAAACGTAAGACCCCCCTTTTTAAAATAAAAATGTGACCCTTCACCTTTGTGTATCGAGTCGAAGTCGGCCTACATTAGGGCTACCTACCGATATCGACCGACTGTATCAATTCAGTAATGTAAAATTATATTGTTTGCTCTCTCTATACCTCATATCCGGATGCCTTTTTATATGATAGATTGAAAATGCCTCCCCGGAGAAATTATTTTTTCTGAGCATAATCATCTATTCAAAAGGAAGAATTAGAAGAAAATTTCCAGGTCATCAAACAGATCTCGTTTCATCATAGAATACTGACCTTTGCACCAACATAAAAGCCCACCTGTTCGCGCGTTTCCACGTCCAAAAGAGAACCTATTAATATTGTCGATTCACTTCATAATTGGTAAAATATCGTCACATCATTTACCAGGGGCGTGGCGTGCAAGCCCGCGTTGTATATTGACACAGTGATATGGTATCTGGTATTACAAGGCTGCAATGGAGTTTGCCTCTTTACTGGCTCGTTTGTTTGCCTTCGGTAGTTTGGTATGGAAACGGATTTCCACCTGTGAAAAACAACAGTACGCGTTCACTCCATTATTCC
Source organism: Heliocidaris tuberculata (assembly GCA_025618425.1). Classification (NCBI taxonomy): domain Eukaryota; kingdom Metazoa; phylum Echinodermata; class Echinoidea; order Camarodonta; family Echinometridae; genus Heliocidaris; species Heliocidaris tuberculata. The sequence goes on from CM046834.1 coordinate 16,683,551, forward strand.
ACAATAAAATAGGCTAATATTCACTAATTTATGTTAGGTAGGCCCATCATTATTATAATTGTAATTATTATTATTATTATTATTATCATTATTATTATTATTATTTTTATTATTATTATTATTATTATTATTATTATTATTATTATTATTATTATTATTATTATTATTATTATTATTATTATTATTATTATTATTATTATTATTATTATAATGTTATTATTATTACTATCATTAATATCATTATTATCATCATTAAAATAATTATTGTCTGTTATTATTAATATTTTTATTATCATTATCGTCATCATATATTATTGTAATTATCAGTATTATTATCATTATTATTATCATTATTATTATTATTATTATTATCATTACTATCATTAGCGATATCATCATCATCTTTTTTATGATAGTACATATGCATAAACATCTTATTTTGTTCATCTTATATTGTTCTAAAATAAAATGGCCTGTCGGAGGGTCAAAAAAGAAAAGGGGAAAAATCTTATTTTGTTAATTGGTACAATTAATAAAAGTTGTCTACCTAATAATGGAAACATAAGCATTGGATAAAACATATTTGCATTAACGCATGATTGAAGATTACTGTGAAACGATGACCTGGAAGTAATATTTTCTAACAGGTGTTTTTGCAATTTTTCATAATTTTCATATTTAGGGTCCGTATCATCAATTTCTACCATACTTCATGTACTTCGAAAAGGCCGTGGTAGCCGTGCGTTCCTTCAGCGACTAATCTGAGCGAATAACTTTTAACCTTTGACCCAGGTCCCTCTATTGTCTCCTCAACTGTTTAGTGCAAACAAAAGGCGCACGCTCGCGCACCTGCCGGCTGAACTAATAACACATAAAAAGGATAAAAGTAGAGTACTCAAGGCTCGTGCCCAACCGACCCCCTGTTTATTCGACCAAGTCCAAACACGCAGTTTTTATGGTTCCTGTACTCAACGTATTGGTCCAGGGATCACAATGGTAAACCCTCATAATGCCACTTAGCCCTCTGCATTTTTATGGATACAGTTTTAATGCACATATACTCTGCTGTATTGATAATGGCGGTTCGGTTGATCAGCTATCTCATGATGAATATAGAACTGCCCATCCACACCAGGGGCGGCGGAGCGTCTTTCAAAGTGGGGGGGGGGGGGGGGCAACAGCAGAAAAGGGCACTTTGGGGGCGAAAAGGGGCACCTACAAGGGGTTAACATTAAGCGAAAAAGGGACCATTTTGTGGCACTGGTATTACCCTACAGTCTAATTAATATAATTATTATCAAGCATCACCTTCTTCCTTTTTATTGTGGTTCTGGTCACTATTTCAGTTTCCCTAATTAGCAGTTGTGTGTAATGGTCTTTGTGCCTCTTTTGCCTTCAGCTCTGCTGCCTTACATTGTAGTTGTAGTAGTATGGGTACCTGTAAAGCCGCACTGATTTTTTTAAAGCTTGATATGGCTCTTTTTGTTTTAAAAAAAAAGAAAAAAAGAAAAGAAAACTGTTAGAAATACAGGTAAAAGGGGGCACTTATAAGAAGAGGAAAAGGGGCACTTATGAGAAGAGGAAAAGGGCACATATTATTAGAAGGGAAAGGGGGTGTATCTATCAGAAGTAATAATGCACTTATCAAAAGGAGAAAGGGCATATATTAGAGAGAAAAGGGGGCAATATTAAGATTCGAAAGGGGGCATTTATCAGAAGAGAAAAGGATACTTATTAGAGAGATAAGGTGGCAGTTATCTGATTTTAAATGGGGCACTTTTCAGACTAGAAAAAGGGGCACTTTAATATCAGAAGGGGAAGGGGCATATATTAGAAAGGAAAAGTGGCACATTTAGTAGTAAAAAAGGGCACTTATCAGAGAGAAAGGGTGCATTTTTCAGAAATAAAAAGGGCACTTTTGGGGTACTTGAAGAAGTGTTATTCCTAATTCCTTGTACCCTCTCCAGTCTACATCCGTTTTACATTGTTGTATACTTTCCTTCATATAACTCCTAACAGTCTCTTTGGTCATAAAGTACATTCAAAACCTTTAGAATAAACATGACTGCATAGGAGTTATCAGGGTGTGCAATGAATGACCATTGTCTGTGGTTGGAATACACGCTTGCTTCATTGGTCATCCATGAAGTTTGTTTTTCAAGTTTTGTTGTGGCAAAGCAAATCAAATATTACTCTTACTACATGTACCTGCAAATTGAATAGGTACCCTCATCCCACACCACATCACCATAAAATCTGAAATGGTCCGTCACATTTTCAATTCTTTCATGTTTTCAGAGTAAATGGAACACGGTTAATCCGAATACAGAATGAACATTTTATTCGATTACCGAAAATCGAGGAAATCACCTAGTTTATTGTTACCATTCCCACATTATTTTGTTGTTGTAACTACAACTATCGGAAGTCAATTTTCTCTGCTGACAGGACTGATATAGTCAAGTGGTGACATTAGAAATAAATGTTATAATAGAACCACTACGAAAATGATAATTTTAGTAGGGCAAAAAATATCTACATAATTACTTAGGCAAAAGAAAGGGCAAAATAGGAATGTAAAAACTTTTTTTTTACAATATACTTTGTGGCAAAAATTTCAAGTGTAAAAAGTTCGCTTTTATTCACAGACCATTTAAGAAGCCTTCACTTCATTGCTCTCGGGATGCACGTCCGGACGTATAGCAGCTCGACCACAAAATTAATTGGTTTGTGCTGATGGTGAAATCGTAATGAAACATAAACACGACGACGTTTAAGATGATTGCATGAAAATATGAAAGATATAATAAGTTAGGTACACATTTCCTTTAGACAAGGTATAAGGATTAAATCTGAACTCGGCAAGTGTCCAAAGGTGCTTCTAGCCGAAAACAAGCTCAAAAACGTGTGCTAAAGCAAACAGGAATGGGATGAAAGAAAACGTCCCGCGCGCACGCACTTGTCGCCTTCATAACATGGCTATCACGTTCCTTCGGATCGCATAAACACCCTTTATTATGCTGTGAGTACGGGGAACGCCGCCAAGTTTTCAAAATAACGCTCCTTATTCTACTTCTAGAAAGGTATCCTTACAAGGAAGACAGAAAGAAGTAAAGCTGTCAAAAATATAGGGTCCCACGCGCCCGGGAGGTATGAGTTTGATAAAGAAAAGTGAGAAGAAAAGTGAGTCCAAGTTCGTGTAACGTGAAAGAACCGCCGATCACCGCCCATAAAACTCTCCGCCCTATATACCGACCCGCTGAGCTATTCTAAAAGGACGCTCTTTATTCCGTCTAATTGTGCTCAGCAGGAATCGTTATAATCATTTCCCATGCCACTATAAATAAAGCTGACGGGAATTATGGAAAAGGAAGAAAAATAACACTAAAAATTACTTGAACAAGTTTCATATTTATCTCAGGCGTCCCATGAAACACCCCACATTCAAAACGATGATGATGAAAATATAAGGACAGGTCATACCCACTTAAATTGTACAATTTACAAGCCAGTTATCATGATCATAAAAGCCTGAATTCAATTGTCTAAATTGGATATGGGAAACATGAAGAATGCGAAAATGGAATTAAATCAAATATTTGGTTATGCAAATAATCTGGGGTCACGTACAGAGCACAACAAGAGTTATACAACAACAATCTTCTAACATTTTTCTATCTTTCCATATATTTCTTTGTGTTGTCGGTCTCGTGGGCTGTCGGTCTCACGTGCCGTCGGTGTCGTTGACCCTTTCGGAATTTCCTTCCTTTCTATATTTCATTGTGCATTTCTTTATTTTGTCGGTCTTGTGGACTTTTTTTGAACTTTCATTTTTGCGATTCTCACACAAGTATTAAAAAGGGGGGGGGGAAGGTTACCATACCGATACTTACACCTTGATTATTAAAAAAAAAAAAAAAAAAATTACCTAACACGTGTCCAAGGTGTGTTTAAATTCATCACTTGAATTGTTTTCAGGTTATGAGAAAAGGCATCCCAAAGAGATTCAAGGTGTTGTGTTTGGTCGAGACCGCGTGTCGCCGGATGTTCCTTCGAGGTATCGGAATCGGTAGCCTTTGGATGGGCTGCGGGCTACCACCACTAATTGCTCTCCAACCACGACTTCAACACGTCTCTCAAACCAAAATCTTAAAGAGAAAATAGCATTATTCTCCTTAATTTTCATCTTTTAATATTTAATTGTATTTCTGGTTTCTAGACCATATGTGCTACATAAACGGGAGTCACGAAAATTTGGTAATCAAGTTCATCAAGTTCATGGAGTAACCAAAATCATGAAAAGACGCAGATTGTTCCTCCGTATCTGCATGGCCATCTCATTTTGATCATATGAATAAACATTGTGTAAAGTTTAACAGAAAACTCTTAAAACATTTAAAATGTCCAGAATCGTTAGGGGAATAATCGAAATTAAAAGGGACTAATGCAGGATAAGGCTCATGAGACATCTTTATGTAGTTTTAAAACTGAGTATACATGAAAAAAACGGCGGTATATAATCAGGGAATTGTTCCCTGGTATAATTGTGATTTTGGAAAACGTGATGGAATTATTTTTGGATAACTGATATGACAACCAATCTCAAAATGGACCTTTTATTCAAACATGACAATACCGTGTTTTGTTCGGAAAGGTGACCCCAGAAAATCTGTTTGTAATTGTTTCCACGGTTATAAAAAGAATGAGGTTTATTCAGTCCTATTTTGCCGGATCTCATCAAGTTCGGTTGTCTTCTAAGCGTAACGTTCTATCCCGCAGCGAGATTGTATTAATACTCGGTTTAGGCCCCTACTGCTTTTCCTAATGATAATATTGACTTGATATTGTTATTCGATTTGAAGTCAGAGGTGAGAGATTTTACTTTGTCGAAATTAATTCCTGAACAATATACAGACTAATGTTGACCTGCGATTGATATGAAATATAAAATGGATTTAAACAATGGGAACCTATATATGATTTCCTTTATATGTCCTTGATTTCCTCGTTTAAAGATTCATGGGATGGGATTTATCAGCCAGAATTACCACGTAAATATATTATGTTTCAAATATTTTTGAAAATAATATATGACAAATGAGTTTAAATTAAAGAATGTGCTTGTTTGATGTGAGACAGTCATTTGAATGAAATTATCAAATTCACATAGCCAGGGGCGGCGGAGCGCCTTTTAAAGTGTGTGTGTGTGGGGGGGGGGGGGGGGGGGGGTAACCAACAAAAAGGGGCACCTATAAGGGGTGAACATAAAGTGAAAATCGGCAATTTTGTGATACTGATATACCCTACAGTCTAATTAATATATTATCAAGCATCATCTTCTTCATTTTTATGGTGATTACGCTTCAGCTTCCCCAATTAGCAGTTGTGTGTAATCATTGTAATGGTCTAATGATTCATGTGCGAGCGAGTAAAAATTTGAAGTCCTTGGGTTGTACATTTAATGATTCATTGACAGCGATATAATGAAAGTGACAACAGCAAATTCATTCGGGGGAAATATCGAACGATATTTTAATTCGTACATCAACCCTGTCGTTTTCCTTTAGGATTACATCGATATCAACATTATTATGCGATCTGCTTGATTTCATTATATAGGCCTACTATAAGAGCGAGCGAGCGTAGAAAAGGGGCACATTCACTAGTAAAAAGGGCACCTATCAGAGAGAAAGGAGGCATTCTTCAGAAATAAAAAGGGTACTTTGGGGGTACTTGAAAAGTGGGGCACTGTGCCCCCTGCCCCCCCCCCCTAGGTGCGCCGCCTCTGCACATAGCTGCTAATTAAGTTTTCTTAATTGCGTATGAACTTTCGGTGTAGTTATTCTAGTGGATTTTTCAAGATCATATAAAAACGAAGGATACAGTGGAAAGAATATGGCAAAGAAGAGGATAAGACAGAAGGATTTTCGCGAGCCAGAGAAGCGAGCGAACAAACATGTTCATGATGTTGACAGTTATTGTCCATGCATTGTTTATCTATTAATAGTTTTTCTAATGCAATTTCGTCATGAGACATAAAGATATATACAAATGATATGAAATAAAATACACAATTTACAAAGAGGCCATCTTGATGAGCAAATATGCCGTGAAGATTATCCAAATATTGGTACCGGTAGTACCTAAATGATCAGAGGAGGGGGCAACACTGTACTCTCTCTCCGCCTTGTACATCAATGGCCCACCACAGTCAAGCAGAGGCTTGTAAGAAAATGAAATGTCTCTATTTTTTTTTTTTTACCATTATCAATGTATTGAAGTTCCGCTTGTTTTATGAGATAATTATTACATATTAAATATGATTTGCCATGATCTACAACTGAGATTCCAGGAAAAAATGCATTCACAGTTGCAGGTGTTTTGAAATGATAATGAAAACAAAACATACTCTTGTATCCTACCCTATGGTCATCGAGCAAAATTTTTTAAAATCTGTTTATTATTTCTAAAAGCTATTTAGGCATTCCTGTAAATCTACCGTTTTGTTCCGGTTCAGGATGAAATGGTCAGATGATATAGACACGGTTAAAGAGAAACCTCGACTTTTATTACACGGAAGGAAGATGTGGTGTTAAAACCCGGATAAAACGAAACAGGGACAGAAGTTTCCTATTTGGTGAGGATATCAGACACTAAAAACTCCATAACTAGCAGCACTCTTAGGGAAAAACCATGATGATATTCGTATGGAAGACAACATTCCCACGGTGCAGTGTGAAGTAGAATTATTCTGTTAACTTTAGTGGGTGGAGGAGGATGGGGGGGGGGGGGGGTCTCTACTTGCCTTTTAGTTTTTCAAAATTTATTTTGGGGATTTTATTCTTTATGTAACCTTGTTTCAAATGATCTTAAAGGAGAATTCAGATTCAGATTCAGATTCAAAATACATTTATTTCCTTCTCATAATCATAATCAAATACAAATACATTCACAAAAAGAACGTGGTGGAAGGAGGCGAGGGTCCCAAGAAGCACTTGGCTTGTGGTGGGGTCGCCTTTACAGTACTTATTTACATATACAATATTAAACAACAATCATAACATTAAAAAAAAAAACCCAAAAAATCAAATCTAAAAGATAAAAAAAAAAAAAAAATCAAGAAAAATCTGCAATATGTGCTACTGACTATATTGTACAAAGTATATATTCTTTAAAGTACGAGTAAATGTATGGAGTGATCGAAGAGCGCGTTTTAGTAGAGTCATTTAAGTTGTTCCAGAGTTTGGGACCAGAAAAACGAATATTTTGTTGAAACTCAATTGTTCTATGTCTAGGAATATGAATGTCTCTCACAGATCTTGTTGGATAATTATGAAGATTACAATTAAAGTCAAACAGATTACAAAACTGATCGGGGAGATATTTGTAAATGCACTTATACATAAAAACGTACTGTTGGTAACTGACAATATCTTCAAATTTTAAAAGTTTCAAGTCATGAAATAAGGGGTTGGTGTGGGTTCCAGATGGTACACCGCAAACAGTTCTTATTATCTTCTTTTGTAATGTAGTTAGCTTACTTATATTAGACGCATAGGTATTGCCCCACACAAGAGTGCAATACGATAAATATGGGAGGACTAAAGAGCAATACAAGCTTCGAAGAACATTCTGAGGAAACAGAAAATTAAGTCTATGTATAATGCCTATATTTTTGGCAATTTTATTTTCTACTTCATGGATATGCGGTTTCCAAGACAACCGACTATCAATGCAAACGCCTAAAAATTTGGTTTTTTCAACTCTTGCAATTTCCGTATTGTTCACTTTTATATTTACTTCATCTAAACCAGGAATATTATCTTTTTTGCTGAATATAATAAAATTGCATTTCTTGGAGTTGACAGATAGCCGATTGGCTTGTAGCCATTCGCATACTTTACTTAACTCTGTATTGGCTATATTGCATAGAGAGTTAATATTTGTGTCAGAGTACAGTATATTTGTGTCATCTGCATATAAAACAAAAGAGAGTTCTGGAGCAGATTTGTGAATATCGTTTATGTATATTAAGAACAATAGAGGGCCTAAGAGTGATCCCTGAGGAACTCCACATAAGATATTATTAAATTCCGAGATTGAAGATTCATATTTTGTATATTGTTGACGATTATTCAGATAATTAGTAAACCAGTCATGTGACACACCACGAATACCATAGTGATTGAGTTTAGATAGTAGAATTTTGTGATTTATAGTATCGAATGCCTTCGATAAATCAATAAAAATACCTATTGTATACTCATTTCTCTCAAAAGCATCTATTATTTTGTTAGTAAGGTCAATTAAAGCCATGGACGTAGAATACCCTTTACGGAACCCATATTGTTTTTTACAGAGAATGTTATGTTTATCTAAGAAATCCACGGTGCGTTTATAAACAATTCGTTCTAGTATCTTTGAGAAAACGGAAAGAACAGAAATTGGTCTGTAATTAGTTAATTCTTCCTTGTTTCCACTTTTAAAAACTGGGGAAACTTTAGCTAACTTTAGTTTCTGTGGAAATGTCCCTTTGAAACACTGGGGGAAAAAAATCAATTTTAATGAAAAGGAAGGATAGAGAGAAGCAATTAAAAAAAAGTTCCATCAAAATCGGTTAAGAAATGAGAAAGTTATGAAAGTTTGCACAGTCTCAATTTACTTTCTATGGCGATCCTCAAATTGGCAATGTTGCTTCAAAGTGACAGGTTTAGTAGTACAACTCTCCATATTTACATAATTTCATATTTTCTCCATTATCTCTAAAGATGCTGCTTGTCTTTTGGTGAACTCAACATATGTTGTGTCAAATACATTTTCCAATGATATATCTTGAGCTAAGAAGGAGACAAGCTGCACCTTGAGAGATAATGGGGAAAATATGAAATTTTGTGTACAAAACATATGGAAAGTTGTACTACTTAAGCTGTCACTATGAAGTAACATTGCCAATTTGAGGATTGCCATAGAAAGTAAATTGAGACTTTTCAAACTTTCATATCTTTCTCATTTCTTAACCGATTTTGATGGAACTTTTTTTAAATTGCTTCTCTCTATCCTCTCTTTTCATTAAAATTGATTTTTCCCCAGGGTTTCATTCTCCTTTAAGCCTTGAGTTATTTGCTCGGTATACCCAATCCATGAAATTCAAGCTTTGCAACAGCGCAGCGCAACGCCATTTGAGAGATATAGAATGGACATTCTATGATGGGGGGGGGGGGGGGGGGGGCTGGTCTTACTAAGTAGACGAAACACCAAGGAGCCGGGTCTAAGATATTTTCACCCCCTTCTCTCTTTCTCTTTTCCTTTTCTCTCCTCCTCCCCTCTCTCCTCTATCTCTCATCTATCTCTCTCTCTCTTCTCTTTCCTCATTTATTCTTTTCCTCCGTGTCCCCTGAGTGCTCAGATGAATGAAATGATTATGACCTGATTGATACAAAGCCCTTCAAATCAAAGAAATGAAACAGTTCTTCAACTTGCTCTGACCAAGACAAGATGTCCCTAAATTTCATGCATTTTCATTATAATACTTCACTGTGTGGCCGAGACAGGGTGGTCTGCAAGCACAGACCCTAATTTCACACTTTATATCAGAAAAATAGTTTGTCTTGGGAGAAGCCTAGCCCAGCTGCCTACTGGTCGTGTCAATATAAGAGCAGATATACATGGCCTATGGTAGTCTTATAGTGCAGACACTCTTTAACGACTGACCAGGGTTTGTGCCTGCAAACTAGAGACAGGGGATGGGCGACAATGCGTATAATATCGTGACACGTATCTCTTCAAGAAATATGTGCATTGTGTGTTTTATTCTCAGGAGACAGTAATCTGTTTCAAAATATCCACACACACACAAAAAGAATGGTGTCATTCAATGAACCGAGTAGTCATATTTTCCTCTCGCCTCTCAGAATATTATATGTCTGGACTGAATTGCATTCAGCGTGAACAAACGAGATCGATTCCATACAATCCATAGTTCTTGAAATGAAGAAGGTCATGAACAATTTCATGAGGATTCGTGTTTCAAAAAAACAGAAGAAGAAATGGAACGAAAGGGAATCACCTTTTATTGTGAATTGTGAATGGATGCTTTGTGGCTAGTTCCATGCTTTGATAATGATATGTAAACCTGAGAAGAGTAACGAGACAAAACTCTCTCAAACATACAGGTGGTTTTAGCCTCTTTGGCCTGCCAATTTGTACATATTGCAAAATCTCAAACGTTTCATTCATGCTTCATTTGCTCTGGAGTCGACAATACCATTCCAAGTTTATCTAGACTTCGTAGGGCCCATATCTGGCCTGAAATTAGGGTCATCTCTCTTTTCATTATTTTCTTTAAAAATAACATTGATAAATTTGATGGTTCCGACGTTCCCACGGATTCGAATAGACAAAGAAAATAGACTCGATTACTAAGATTATATACAGGCAATTTGTATTTTCTGTCTTCTTACTGAAATTTTCTCGTTCGTAAATGACTTGGTGAGTCCGGAAAGGTAAAACGTTCATTCCTAATGATCGTACTAGGGGTACTATCAATCACCACCCTATATGCATGCAGGGCACACTGGCCCATATGTAATGCATTACTCCAATCGGTGTCCAATTCATCGCCATCATAACTTGGGGCCATTCGATATATGTAAGCGAGCTCCATATACTTTTATGGCCATTCTCTAATTGGTGTCAGCGATTGACCTTTGAACTGCAACTTGCAGGTTTAAGCTATGAAATTTGTATAGACATTTTGCAATACAGATAAAGAAATTCTTAAAATGTTCTATCTCTTACAAAGCAGTAGGCCGTAAAATATTTCTCCCCCTTCACAAGTAACAGAATTTTACACAATGGCTTTTACTTTACTGAAAAACAACAACATAAATATAGCATCATTATACTTTGATAGGAAAATCCCAAAACAAGTAAACCAAGGTAAAAATGAAAGTGAGAACATCTTGATGCATTGTCCGGCCTCAGACCACAAGTATGATTAATTTCTATAAATTCCGGATCACATTCTCTCCGATATATCCAGAAAACCATCCAATTCATCGACTGATTAATCAATCTGGGGGTGTTTCCTACAAACTCTGGAAGAAAAAAAAACACAGTAAAAATGCTAACACACAGGTGTGAAGACCATTTTGATATTTGGAGGAATTCTACATTTGAATATATATGTTCAAAAGATCTTGCAATATCTGTTCCCAATAAGATAAAATGGCAAGAAGAATTTTTATTTAGTTTCTTAGCTGAAGTTTTACTCTCATTTCTTATCGCATTTCAACGTATTCTTCTTGTAAAATCAAACGCTTGGTTTGATTCGTTTACAGAACAACATGGTAAAATGCGGTTTTCATATTCACTGTTATTGCTAGGAAAATTTCACTTGATGCTTTTTTATTTTGTCTTCATCAGAAATTTTTCTTGTTTTGTTGTCCTGATTTGCAAGACATGTTTGGTGGTTTGTTTCTTAGCCAAAAAATGTAGGATGACATGAATAATGCTTTTTAAATTGAATGATTTCATATCATTCATTATCAGTAATAAATATATTTGTATTTTTATTGTTATCTATAAGAGACACTGTACATTCGATATTTATACTATATTACATGCAATAATTGTGTGTAATCTTTGAATAAGTATACTATCCTGTAATATGTTTTGTAAATATATAACAATTTTGATATCCCAAGTGTGTTTCTATACTGAGCTAAAATAGTCTTTATACTTTGTGTATATACTTTCAAAACTATATAATAGTCAGCAAGCAACCCTACAGAGTAAGGTATAAGGTTTATGCTTCCCCTTTCATTTAATCCGGATGGTGTGTTCTCTTGGTTACTACCAAGACAGCATGCCTCTTTACACAAAAATCAGGAAATGAGCGATCAAAAGAACATTGTTCATTAAACGATTAGAGCCCACATTGAATAGGACTGTTGCAGTGATACTGCTTGTATAGTGGTGACATTTTGTACACACTCTGCATCATATATGGTCTAAATCATGTAGATAATGACACATTATTTATTATCATGCTGTTTTGTTTACATTGCCAGGTTTCAGAAGATTACTGCATCCTCAACAGAAATGTAGAAATGTAGAAATGTCGTGGTCTAGTGGATACGTCACCAGACTCTAGATCACATGGTTCGCGGTTCTAGTCATTTGACAAAACATTAATCTACATTTTCCAACCTCAATCCAGCTGTAGCGGTAAATGGGTATACCTGATAGGAACTTACTCATTGAATGCTTTCAGCGCCTTAGGGCAGCTGGGTTAAAGGAAACCAAAACCCAAGGAGAGAATCAATGTTATTGGAAAGTGAAAATTCAGAGAAGCACTTTACAAAAAGTTTCATTAAAATTGGTTAAAAAATGAGAGAGTTATGGAAGTTTGAAAAGTCTCGTTTTACTTTCTATGGGGATCCTCAAATTGGCAAAATTGCTTCAAAATGGCTGATTTTGTGAACAACTCTCCATTTGTTAATGCAGTTAATCTCCTTCTGAGCTCAACATATATAATGGGAAAATGTATTTTACACCACATATGTCGAGTTCAGGAGGAGACAAGGAGCACCCTGAGAGATAATGGGGAAAATCTGAAAATCTGTGTACAAAACAAATGGAGAGTTGTTGTCAAAATCAGTCATTTTGAAGCAATTTTGCCAATTTGAGGATCCCCATAGAAAGTAAAACGAGTCTTTTCAAACTTCCATAACTCTCTCATTTTTTAACCAATTTTAATGAAACTTTTTGTAAAGTGCTTCTCTGAATTTTCACTTTCCAATAACATTGATTCTCTCCTTGGGTTTTGGTTTCCTTTAAAGCCACGCAGTGTAATAGTATTTTATAGGCGCCTGGAGCATCCTCTCGGATGGATATGTGCGCAGTATAGCTATTATTTATATTATTATTATCTGCAATAACTATTCAATTATTCACTTCTGTTGCAACACCTCATTGTGGTACCTGGGAATCGTCTTCTGGGTAACAGTATTGTTCATATGAAATAAAGGAGGGGGGGAAGTATCTGGAAATCCCACCTACCGCCCCTTCCTTCTCGCCCCCCCCCCCCCTCTCTCTCTCTCTCTCTCTTATTAGTCCCATATATCTTCACACACAAAAGCGTAGTTTTGTTGATGGATAACAGTTCTCGAAATCCAAAGACTTTCCATGCGCCTGTGTTCAGTCAAGAAGAATAATTGAAAAAGAAGTTGGATCCCATGAGCACTTTCTCTCCGACACAAAGAAACTCATGAACTGCAGGAGTAGTCGCAGAACTTAGTTAGTCTCGTTCTGAAGTACAAGGCTGATGAAGGATTTATATGCATCTTTTGCCGAAAATTACATAAGCCCTGGGCCTATAATTATGTAAATAGTAAAGCTATATATTATGTCACTGATCTGAATATGATCAATAACAAAGTGTTAGATGTAGCCAATGTAGCGTTATTCAACATTATTTTCTTTTCGATCTCTGCATAAAACTACGAATACGGCTCGAGCTCCAAAAAAAAACAAAAAAAAACAAAAAAACTTTGTAAACTGTAACCTATAGCGTTCACCTGGGGTGAGATGAAGTGCAGGGGAAATGGATGTTTGGAACCAGCCCGCACTTTATACATTCACATTATTATTACAAACTAGCAGGCCCTAAATGATATTGCAAGTCAGACACATTTCACTTTGTTGGCGAAAGTGATCTCTAACGTCACAAATGTGGTATGAATAGAGACTACGTGCGATGCATGGTTATTTACAATCCAAGAATCTACTTTGCATACACCTTGAGCTCTTGAATGAATGAATGTCTCACTACAACAGCTGGGCACGCGACCAGAACAATAGAAGCAAACTTTTTCTTTCTTCAGACCAGTCTTTTTTGGTCCGTGAGTGCAACCTGTTCCTAGCCAAACAATGCACGCACCCGCGTCAGTCTGGGGCTTACGGACAAACACACAGCGCAAAGAAAGAAAAATCACGAGTAGAAAAAGGTCAGGGGTTAAGATTGAAAATCTGAGCAAGGAGAGAGAGAGAGGGAGAGAAAAAATGTGAAGTTTTGTCCGCTTTTGTGCTGGAATTTCCATACATGAGTCTCTTTGTTGAGGAATGGATTTCTTTGTCTACCTCGCCTTGTTTACCTCTGTATTGTTCAGTGAAAACGTGTGGCTTCTCTTTACAGGTCTGCACTTTATTAAAAGCTTTACAGCCCATCTGTCGGAGGTATATTTCAAAGATCATTGGAGTACTAAAAACGTTCTAAAACATTCACCAAAACGTCTATCACATTCAGTTATTGACAGCTTGAAAGCCTGTCATAAGTTAATTCTATGCAACTCTACCTTCAAAATTTAAACTATGAAACCCATCTTGCACAAGCCAAAAAGAAAAAAAGAAATAAAACGAACAAAAATCTTTTTAATGTAATTAAAATTGGCGATAAACGTACGCAGTCAGAAGAAATTAATAAATTTAACATATTCAATATAAACTAACTATATTGAAGCCCAAACCAAGAGAACATCGACATACTGACATATTGATATCCAGAAGTCGAACGGAATATGTTTGGCGAGGGGCCTGGCTGTAATAAGGACAGATTCCCCTTTGGTAAAGCTTGGATCCAGTGTCGAATTTCATGTGAATTGAATTTTCTTAAACATCATTGATTTACATCAATATTCTGTTCATAAACATATAAAAGAGTAAAATCATATATATGTGTGTGTATATATTGACTTATATTTCTTGTTAAATACTAGCTACTTAATATATTTATGGTTTCATGTAGAAAAAACAAAAGACTCGATTTCAAAGCTTTGTGTGTATATTTTCCGTATAGATATGCATGTATAACATAATATAATATCTTTTAGGATACTATCCTAAATTGTTATTAATTCACTGTTCATAATTTTCATTCTATTATTTTTATATTTAACTTCCATTTGACATATGTTATACTTCTGTTATACGCTATAACAGAATCATAACTATTTGTATATACATATATAAAACAAAATAAATAAATATATAAATAGTTAGGGTGTATATATATATATATATATATATATATATATATATAATAAAATATAGATACAAATAGTGAGAGTGAATTATATATATATATATATATATATATATATATATATATATATATATATATATATATATATATATATATATATACATATATATATATATATATAATACACTCTAACTATTTGTATCTATATTTTGTTATATATATATATATATATACATATATATATAAGGGAAAAAATGTTGAGCATCTAAAATTTCAAGCTATAATACTTTGACAGATTTCAAAAGTCCTCAATCATATCATATAATTTTAAAAGGCTGTTGCAAATTATTCAATCATTTCTCCTTCCTTTAACATTCATTTAAAATATTGTTTCTCTTCAAATTTACTATTTTCAACTTCTACGAGTCCCCCCTTCCCCTCTCCAGCTATACCTCTCTCTCTCTCTCTCTCTCTCTCAAACTCTCTCTCTCTCAATCTCTCTCTCTCTCTTTCTCTCTCTCTCTCACTCTGCCTAACCTCAGCTACCTTCCACCCCCTTTTTGTGACTCTTCTTTCGCCATCTTAATCCCTCTATACCCCCTCTCCATCGCTATTATTTTCCTCCCTTTCTATTTTTCTTTCATTTTTAGGAATTCTGGATAAAGTTAAAGAATAAGCCATTTGTAACATTCTTCAGTCAAATAGTAAAACACATGTCACTAAAAATAAATATGCAGCTGCATGTAATGGTGACATTGTGTAATTATAATTCTGGCGGGAAGTTTAAATCGGATTGCGCAGAAGATGAAGCATCCTAAATGCATTCCGCTACTTCCAATGCACTTTTCAAAATGAAAAGAGTGGCAGCTGTATGCTAAGCTATGTGGCGTTCAGCAACTCGGATCTTTGCACATCAAATCAATGAATGAGCTCGAATTATTAGCTTCGTTTGATGATGTCACGGTGATGTGAACGTTACGCACGAACATACTATCATTATCTGTCTGTATAGATCTTGCTCTGTCTGTCATCTAATTCTTCCATTTATCTTTTTTTTAAAACCCGTCTCAGATTGATAGGTTTTAAATACCGACACATCTACAGCTGCTGGTTGTAATCATAAAATTGCCTGTATATATACAAAGACAAGATTAACTTAAATTTTCCCGCCTGCTCGCCATTGTTGTTATATCATCCATGGGTGCGGGTTGCTGGAACGTATTAATGGAGGGATGGGGGAGGTCGGTCGGACCTAATTAGCCGAAAAATTTTCTAACAGACGGGCCATTTTAAAGAGTTCTGACATTTCCAAATTTGCCGACAAGGGTTAATATAAAGTGCGAACAAGCACCATACAGATAGCTACTACAGTTTAAAACTTCAGGCTAATATTTTTCATGGTTAAAGGGCAATCCAACCTTGGTAATAAGATGATTTGTGTGAAAGCAGAAAAATAAGAAAAACAGGATGCTGAAAGTTTGAAAGAAATCGGACAAGGACTAAGAAAGTTATGGATGTTTGAAAAATGAGATCACTACATCTATGCGAATCTCAAATTGGCAACTTGGTGAGTCAATTGTGACATTTTTGTGGACAACTCTCCCATTTGTCGTACACAAAAATATCATTAATTTGCGGTTTTCTTCCAGGTGCTTTTACCCTCGGGGCTGTACTCAAAATATATTGGAGGTAGCATATTGTTATAGGTCTTCATGAACGAAAAGATCCTACTGAGTAATGCATTTTGAAAAAAAGTGACATTTTAGTCATTTTGGGTGTTAGAGCGAATGGGGGAGTTGTCCACAGCTACATCACAGTGACATTACCTATTCGGCCAATTTGAATTTCCCATAAGCATAGTGATTACAACTTTCAAAAATTCATAACTTTCTTATTGCTTGTCTGATTTCGTTCAGACTTTCACCAATCTGCTTCTCTGATTTTTCCTCTTTCTTTCAAAGCAACTTGCTATTAAGGTTGGATTTCCCTTTAACCCTTTGTCTTGGTCAATTAAGGTCATGAATTTGATGGATGTGAATTTCTTGGTAAATAGATGGGCTATAAGACCAAAATAATTATAAATTTCCTTCAAACAGCCCTAAAAACTATCATTTATAGGTCAAAAAAGAATTATGTTCTTCCGATACAAATTCGCTTTCCTCTTCAAGTACAATCATGACTGTGCATTGCTCTCCCAAGAGAATTCTGTGAATTTGAATCATTATTCTAAGATTAATAATTAATGTGGTAGGACCCTGTCCGCAGGGGAGGCGATCCCGGGGCGAAATTTTGAAGACTAACATAAAATGTACAGCAAATAATGAGTCAAGGCTAGTCGCCCCCCCCCCCCGGCCTTGAAAAGAAATCGCCGCTTATAATTATGCCTGTCTGTCTGTAGGTTCAGAAACAATTGTTATTAATGTGATATTTCATAATTCTGCGAAATAGCCTTGACACAAAATATTTAGCGGTGACGGATAGGTCTAAAAAATTAACGCCGAAGATGAGATTATTATCTAAACTATACAGTGCGCATACAAAAAGTTACACTTTTGAAAAATCTGTCAAAATTACATTTCAAAATATTTAGAAGATTTTTTCATGTCGATAGATGCCCAATAGTCTCATCTATCAAGACAGTGCCACTAAAAAAACAGATTTTCGTTCACGCTTGGGCGAACACTGACTGTTTTTGTCCAGAGTGTGAAAAATGACTTGCGCCAAATTGAAAGAAGAGGGGAAATTAAACCAGCAGTCTGAATAAGTACTTCCATTCAAACAAATTGTTCTTTTGCATAAATTTATGATTATGTTATGAAGGTCTAGGAATTTTGTGGCAATTTTCTATCATAATTTTAATGATTTCATTGCTTTATGCATGAGCGAAAATTAATCATGTGTAATTACTTCAAGATCTTTTTAAGAACAGTACATGTATTCACAATACACAGACATTATTGTATATTGTGCAATCAAAAAGAAAAGAAAATGAAGGAAACTGATTTCGACTTTTGACTTTTAACAACAATTCTATGAATGTGTGTTATCTTTTTGAATACCTTTAAGGTATTTTTTTAATAGCAGGAGGCCTAATACTAAAAAATATATATCATTGTCTTGAAGATTGCATAAAACTGATAATTTACCCCTGATGGAAAACATTTTAGAATGTACAGCTGAATTTTGATTAAAATATGTAAATCTCTTGTGTATTGTGTATATGTTTATATAGAGGCAAATGAACATGAATCGAATGTACTACTCTCCTATAGAGAATGACTTGTCATACTTTTTCATCTATGTTACACTATTTAAGCTGGTTACAAGATCTGTTTCTAAAGAGGTTCCTTCATATTTCACACTGCTTCCCTCCTCTGTAAAACAGTGTTGTTATGGCAACAACGCTGAGCAGGGCCATCCCTCCGTCTTCTTCTTGTAATCAATTTGTTTTTTTCATAAATATGGATGTTTATCATTTGTCGTTTTTAATTGACGGAAAATAAATACAATACAATACAATAACGACTTTAGCATTCACTCATTTTGCTTCGTTTTTTCCACTCACTGATCAATTGTTATACTCTACAAAATTGTGGAAGATGGTACAATTTCTTCATTTTGATTTTGAAATAATAAATAATCAAGGCCAAAGATTTTAAACTGAATACTTCTGTTTGCGTGACAATTTCCTTCAAATTTTTAAACTTCCAAAATTTTGGTCGTCACAGAGGGAAAAAGAGGCATAGCGCAGAATGGAATTTCATGCACGCGGAAAATTTTCAGTTATAAATATTTTAGCAGCACGGAAGTGATTGATAACTGCAAGTGAAATGCCCCCATATTGTGTCATCTACAAGAAACTGACATTCAAAGAAAGAAAGTCAAAAATGACGTTTTGACGAGGGCGCAAACTGGTCGCGTGCCGAAGTAAAATTTACAAGCAAGACACGAGTCTCTTGGCGTATGCACGGAATATTTGGCGATCCTATGTCACATTACTGAGGGGTATGGAGGGGGGGGGGGGGTCGTCTCATCTTCCTCTCTTTGAACATTTACAAGTAGGCTCGATATTCGTTTAATTTATTTATTTTTAAATGAGAAGTGAACTTATTTTAGTATTGAAAGAACTCACTTCCATGTTTACTTTTCATGAACTTGAGGGCTTTATGTTTAGATAATTATACATTTCGACATTAAAATGGTCACGAAATAAAAGCAAAATATCCTAGGAAGGGGGTAAAGATTTAAGAAAAAAAAAGCCTTTTGATTGTGGCTTTTTAAAGAAATTATTATAATATAATAAGAAAATTAGGAAATGCATGGAAGTTACAACCGCGTAATGCTCATCATCATTAGAGTTATGAACCACGTAATTATAGTTATGTGTTCTCTCACAGCATTCAAGCCTTTCTCTGAAAGTCCTAATAACTGTACAGCACAACTCCCCGGCGCCAGACATTCTTCGCCGCATATCACCATTACGTTAACTCATTGAGTTCGGTGACTGCGGCTTTGTGGTTGAGGGTCGTATACGTTTTTCAACAAGTCGGTCACTCACGACTTAAATTGGTCATACTATACAAAGACAAAAACCAAGCCAAGAAGACTTCTTAACCCTTTCAGGACAGGAATTATCTAAGGGCTAAATTGATCATATTTTGTTCTTCAAATTGGCAATAATATTATATTTCTTTTAGTGCTACATGGTTCTAATAAGGTATGATGTTTTTTAAAACAATATTCATGGTTAAAAATTTTGTTGAAAAGTTGAAAAATTGCCAATTTTGATGAAAAACAATGATTTTAAACCTCTCAATGTGTTGCCAATTTAAGGATCTCAAAGCTTATTCTTCTTTTTAAAATTCCTGGCATCAAACGCAATATGGTCATGAAACAAAAATACATTAGTGTGTGCAGAAATTTTTGCTCTTTCTACTCATGCATCTGGTATATTTTTTAGAGCTCTGAATTAAAAGTTATTGAGCCAAACCACAAAATGTGGTCAACTGTCCTGAAAGGGTTAATTGATTCTTGTTGCCTCGCCCACCTTATGTTCCTCTTCCTTCCCTTGTGCTATTCATCAGGGATGAAAGTCTTTTGTTGTTGTTTCTGAGACACCTCCGTTGTTTGGTGTCTGTTTCTTTTCTTATTTAGATTACTTGTACGCGTGGCAGATGGCTGGTTTATAAGAAGGCTATAGAAATCGCCTAACACAGTGCAACAATGGGTTTCCGGCCTGTTAGTGTTTAAGGAGAAGAACTATTATCCAAAATTATCTTTTATCTTGACTTTATAAAACAAAATGAAGAGTTTCCTGACAACTGGTATAGGACTAAAGTGCCTACTATCAAAATGCTCCTTGAACGATTACTCCAAAAAGATATTAAAGTGATCATAAAAACGAGTGGGTAATTGAAAATTGCCCTTTATTTTATCATGAAATAGTTTATAAATTTTTTTTGCATGAATGCATACCTTTGAATAATGTAAAGAACAAACAACAACAACAATCAAATATTTTGTGACCACGGAGCATGCGGAGATGGTAAAATGTTGATATAATTATATATCACGGGCGTAGACACGCATAATTATCCATTGTCAGTGGGGGATGATCTAGTCATCATCCCCCCCCCCCCCTCTTACTAACGATAGAAAGTGTCCTCGTATCTACGCCACTGATATATATATACATGCAGAGCATGCAGTTTTCCTGCTTTTTTTAGGATCGACTGCCCAAGAGACTGACGGCCCATGCGGCCAACAAGTCGGTGCATGGGTTAGTAGTAATAAGGTTGCAATATCTCTTGCATGCCCTGTGGCCTACAATTACGGAAAATAGCGCTGAATAGTGATTAGTAATGTGTTTCCCTCAGTTATTAACACATTTAACTTATCTGAACAGTGTTTTAAAACATGCTCCTTGATACATTTCAGCTATTTTTTATTTCTTCATATTTTATAACGGTATACATTACAAAGACACAAGTCATGATATTGAATAAGGCATAGTGCGGTGTCAAAGTTAAGAGATCACTTTATATGTTCTGATGAAAACAATGAAAGTATTATTATCTATTGATGTAGTGGAGATGAATATTATAATGATAAGTCATAACGTTTCATTTAGAATACTACTGGATTTTTAACCATACATGATATAGGAAATATCAACATTTTGTTTGATAAAAACTACGTATGATTTTACCATATATAGAAAATAAATTCAGCACAAGTCACTGGGCATGATGAATTGCAAATGCAATACTGGTCTTCTGCTATTCAATATTCGAGAGATCAGTATAAATTTGATGATTATACTCGTTATATGTTTCATAAACACTGAATATCCCAATGTAAGCTAATGCTGATAACAATCTTCTTTGTGTTACCGATGTGGGGTGGTGTAAATTACGCATTTTGGGGGAGGCTGGAAACATCAAAGGTTGCCGCATTTGTTGTTCAGGGCGCAAACAGCGGCCGGGCTATGGGTGTTTTACAGAATTGACCCATTATTATGCAAATTTACATGCACATGTACAGGGATTACGGTAAGAAAGCCGGGACGCGTGCCAAAAATGATAGTTCTGCACTCGAGTCTTATACCTGCACCCCTTTTCATTGTTTATAACAACTATATCACTATTCTGTAACTAATTTTGCTCAAGGCAAACCAAATTCATTGATTTCAAAAGCTTACAAGAATATAACTTGATATTAATAACAAGCTTTTTGAAACAGGGAACTGATGTGTTTTTACAACATGTTATTAGTCGTCGCCACTCCATGGCAAATTAAACACAAACATTTAATAATGTGCAAAAAGTTTAAATCACCTTAAAATTTTTGATAAATACGAAAAAAATACAGATTATAATTATCATTTCAGCGCTTAACCCTCAAAATAATTTCGTATGAAGCCTTTACAGCCACTGAAGTATTGCTATAATGAATGAAACAGAAAAGATTCTATATTTTTTCGAATTATGCCTTTTTTTATTTGTGTTGTTCAAACAAGTAAGCCTTTATACCCCATGGTAGAAAATGATCGTACTTACAATTAGTCCTACATAACTGAAATAGATTATTATCATATTACTTTACATTTTACAATATCTCAATATCTTTTAAAAAAATAATTTAAAAACTTATCTCAATTATGTTGTAAGGATTGACTTAGGTCCGCTTGGTACTACTATGCGTTCATCTGTACTGGTAATATAAGTCCCATGCACTCCCTCTCCCTTTCTCACCTCCCCTCCCCCCCCCCCCCTCTCTCTCTCTCTCTCTCTCTCTCTCTCTCTCTCTCTCTCTCTCATTCCCCCCTCTCTCCCTCTCTCTCTCTTCTTATAAATATGTAATCTTTATCCCTGTCTTGATCCCTTATGTTGTTTACTATGGTAATGTTTTGATGATTGTATAATTTATTTCGCAGTATATATCTGTGCAAATAGTCGTTCAGTTTGAACTTTGATTACCGGTGAGGCTTGGCATGTCATTCGTATGGAAAGCGTCTGCCATTAGAATCCAATGTGATGTCCACACTCTTGTAAACTTTTCCAGGATAAGAACCATTAAAATGATTTGGTAACTTTGTAGAGGCTTGATAAAATCTGAGCTGCCTGGCCTTACATGTTATCAGGGTATGTACTATGGTGTAAAAATGAAGCCAAGAAAAAAAAGCACTTCAAAATCATCATGTCCTTCACAAAAGTAAACATAAGCAAGTGATCGGAAATGCCAGACTCATTTTCCCCCATAGACTCAGTTTTAGACTAAAGGGTATGGCCATATGCTTTCGTAAATGGGAGTATTCAGTCATAGTAATAGCATTATATATTTGAAAGCCTTTCTATGCCTGGCTATATATTTATCCTTCTGAACATCATTATACAAGACAGATATCAAAATTCAACAATTTATTAAACAAAGCCTCCACAAAGTTACCGAATCCCTTTAATCTTATATGATCATTGATCATAACATTTGTACTGTAGAAACAATTATTTATCTAAGGAATTTCACCTGCTAGTCTCCTATCTATTGGTATGTTTAGTAATGTGTGGAGAAATAAACAACACAGAATTGTATTTTTGGTGTATTTTTATGACTACAATGACCTTGTAGTAGTGGCACGTGCTCGGAGCAGTATTTGCATATCATTACAGGAAGTTGTCATTCATAAACGCACGGTTTCCGGCTTTTGCCGCGCGCTCCGTGAATACGCTCTCTGATTGGCCGGCGCGATCGTCAATGAAACACAGTCAGGTCAGGGGCTCTCTTGCAGAACTCGGAGGAAAATAATAGTAAAACCAGACAACCGAAGGGGAGCGTTATGAAAAAAAAAAGCAAGACAACCACCCTAACAACAATAGCAGGCTAACAAACGAAGCGCAGGTGCAGGCAAGTTGTTTGGACCCAGCTGACCACACAATTTGAATAGATTGAAAGGACCCAGTGAAGAAAAAGCCTCTCGTGGACCCATTCAAGCTATTGACGGAGGGCACGCGTGCCGCACAATAAGCAGCACACTTGCTGACGAGGGTAGGGCCTTGTTGAACAAAAGAACTTTGGAAGAGTTGATGGGGAGCCACGGAACGGGGAAAAAGTGAGGGACTATAGGCTAATATAAAGACCTGGCCACTGATACGTGTGCCGCCGCTATACCTAGTCTTTGTTGTAATAACCAACTGAAATACATCAGACTGATGGAATTTGAACAGTTTGTAACTATTTTTTCCCCCCAGAAAGAGCCACAACATTACTTAGACTAAATTTTACTTTTAAAATAATTATGGAGTTAGTCAAATTTAATAAAGATATTGCTCTATACACAGCAGCGGTGAAGATTTAAAACATTTCTAAAAGGAGGGTGCAAAATGTGTTAAATAACAGGGCTCATGTTTATAAAAGTAAACCTGGACTTAGCTTAGTAAAGTTTGATAAATATATATATGGTTCTGGATGAATTAAAAATGTTGCATTGGTCGTATCATTATGGCGTCTAAAATCTTATAATCACGCGAAATAATAATTTATCTTCTATAAACTAGGCTAACAAAAAAAAAAGGATCCTACAAATTGCCAAGCCAGCCTGCAATTAATCACAACAACAACAACAAAAAAGATTTTAGTCAACGAACATAAAATAAGAGCTCTGAGAGGGGAAAAAACTACCCAGCTTGTTTTGCAGAAGGCATGAACATTGGACCGTGCCTGGAGATAATCCGGATTTAAAGCATACAAAAAAAAATCCTGCACCACGCGACTGCGGGCCATAATCCTATGCATATGCAAAACAGCGGCACGAGCCGAGGGCTGGTATATAAAGCAGAGCGTCTTGCTGAGCTGAGTTATTTATCAGGAAACAGTCTTCGGGAACACAGTCAAACTTTTCATGTACTTTGTAACTTATGAAGCCAGCGAAGAAACAACCTCGCAACAAGTGATACAACTACCCACTAACTTGGAATATACTCATAGTCGGATTATACAAAGTTGCAACCTTTTCTCCGCTGATAAAGTAATTCTCGCGATTTTCCAATCATTTCTATATATTTGAATTATTTGGATGAGCAACACTTTTATTTAAGCATAAATAAATATATAGTTGTATACATTTTATTCGAGTTGGTGTATACACAGTGCTGTCAAATTTGATATTTTACTTCAGCATCTTGAAAACTTGTCATCGGTGACAGAAGTAGATTGTCGCCCTCTCTCGTGATTATTTGTTCAAGTGCTCCCCTCAAACGAAGGCTCGCGTGTGCGAGCTCTGATTGGTCAGCTTGTCACACTTATGGGCGGGGCGTAGTAAACCAAAGAGAGAGCCCGAAAATGACAAAGAGCTAACCGAGCAAGTTGATCAAAGCTCGCAGACTAGAGTGGACTGATAAGAAAGGAATAACGGATCAGGCTATCGGCTGCACTGCCTTCTTGGCGTGCTACTTTTTTGGAACTATGGGGCGTTTTAACTGGAGTAATACAGTGATTTTTGCTCTGCACTGGATAAGCATTATTTCTAAGGTAAGAAGTCATGTTTTTTATGCCATAAGTTTGTTTGATTTCAGCATCCGAACTCACCCACTAATCACCATTGTAAAGCGTTTTTCTGTTATCGAACGGCGATAACGGCTATACGCTCAGCCGAGAGATACGGCGTGTCTTACGAACGTTCAAAACATCAATGATGCAGCTGCAGCCCTATCATAGATTGCTAAAAGTCAAAATAGTATGTTCATATTTTTCGTTTTTCTGTGTTTTTATACAGGTCACAACAGCTGCAGGGATATTCGAACTTCGCCTCAACTCCTTTTCCAACGACCAAGCCAAGGATATCAATGGACAATGTTGTGGGAATAATACAAGTACTGATCTGTGTGTCGGACCATGTAGGACATATTTCACCGTGTGCTTGCTCCATTTTCTTCGCGAAATACCCGAGGAACCCTTGCCAGGACAATGCACATTTGCTTTCCGGAATACACCTGTTTTGGGAGAAAATTCTTTCGAAGTTCATGATGGATTAATACAAATTGCTTTTGATATCGACTGGCCGGTAAGTAACACTTTGTCAATGACACAACACATTGATAACCATTCTTCCATGAATACTGCTTGTTGCATCAAAGCACATTTCCTTCCCCATTTGATATAGATTGCAATTAGGAATGTTAAATCTGTGAGCGTGTGAAAATCCTGTGATTTTGCTTTCATCGACTTAATCAATAAGATGCGCATGCATGAAGTTACTTGTGGTGCTTTGAGGGGGGGGGGGTATACATGGAACACTATTGAAATCAGCCATGGTTGAGTAGCCCCTTTTAATGATAACTGAACTCATCTTCGAAGGGGGTATCTCTTAGATAATGCCATCCCAACAGCCACCTCTACCATCCTTTCATGAATGCCCTAGTTTCTCCTCGGTGGTATGTAATAAAAAGTGGTCTTACAAATTTTATAATGCACCAGAAGATGAATGGGATTTTTTTGTTATGTTTCAAATGTTAACGACATCATCATCAACATCACCAAATAACACCATCATTAATATAACAACAGCCATTCTTATTTTATTGTGATAACGACATTTCTTCCTCCAATTTACAGGGTGATTTTTCACTCGCGCTGGATGCCTGGCATGACGAGAGCAGCACAGGGTCGAACGATGGTGAGGATTCATTTTGTTTATTGTGTATTTTAAGGAGATGTAAAACATTCCATCTGACACACCCCTCTACTGTGGCAAGAAAGGGCACCTGTACTATTGAAATCCAAACAATAGCCATTGTATAGTCATAACATTTCATACCAGTCCAACACTTTCTGTTTATTGTTTTCAACGTTCCTTGGATCTATTTTGTTCGTTCTAGTTCCTTTCTCATATATCCAACGAGTCCAATTTTGCTTTTCCTTGCTGTTTTTCAGATTTATAATTATATTGAGATTTCAGACTGCACGTGGATTGCTCAGTTACTACTGAGTCTGTGATAACTCCTTGGTCATTGTTTAGATAATAGGCATACATACATTCTGATGTAGACATCTATGATGTGTTTTGTGCATTGCATATATTTTTGTCAATACTGATACTCATTTTAATTGATGTTGTTCCTACATTGTGTATAGCAATTGTTTGGCAAACAATAGTCATTTTATGTTTGATATTAAATAATATGTGCAGAGTTGGAGACCACAGTGCAATGTTTTGTGTACCAACATGGATTTATATGAATCGAAGATAATTATTGTTATTCTGGACATTGCGAACTTCAAGATAATTTTCCCTATATACGCTGAAGCTCGCGTCTTTACCAGTGGAAGAGTTAATCCTGGATTTATATTATACTAATTATGGATCGCTATCTCTTCACCTGTAAGCGACACCATTGAAGAATTATGTTCCAGCTTCACCCCTCCCCTCTTCAACTTCTTCGATTCATGGATGTTCATGCGTGTAAAGGCTCACACCCCGCCGTGGGTACATTCTTCAAAAGTCATGTCAATAACGGGACACTCATCTGTTATCGAGGCATCTTCTTTCCACTCTCATCCTTCCAAGCTTACATGCTCCAGCTCATTGTGGATTATTATTATATTGTCACCAACACGGGCTCACATCAGGTAACAATTGGCAGGAGCACACGCGTGGACAATGTTTGGAATAATACGATGTGACATATCAACTTGCTAAGCGAATTAGCATCTCTTGGAGTCATCTCTTATGGAATATATAGGCCTACATGGATGCTCTTTCATTTTCTGTTCTCTTCTGTGATTCATATTACATCCCGAGTCGCGATTGAGCTTTTCTCAGTTCCAAACTCAACCTTTCTTTTTACTTCCTTCTTAAACGTTCAGACTATAATGGATGATCATAAATGACTTCCGCCTGCAGAGCAATAAAATGTTCCCCCCTGCCCGCAGTTTCTTGATTATAGAGGGTATAGTTTTGACACACATGGTCCGCACCTAGCCCCTTCGTGTCTTGACTTGTATGAATGGAAACACCGGATGTGGGTGTTTTCTTCGATACCAGCAAGTAGGTAGTGGGCTCTGTTTGGAGTTTTACAGGGGAAAATATTTCTAACCAAACTGAGGTTACATCAGAGGTCATTTTGCTGTATTCCTTCTAAAAATGTGTAACAGTAGACATGCTATTTCATAACTAATGAATGTGCTCCAGAGTACTAAGTGGTATCCAAGGAACGTTTTAATTAATTTTAACTCACAATGCCACCATCTCTAAAACCAAATGTGCATAAAATACCTATACGGCCTGGAGGACGAAGTGATCGTATAATAAGCTCCCACCATCACGCAGTTGTAGAGCAGCGAGTCATTTTTGCCTAACTGTACGACTGGCATGGATGGCTGCGTGAAGCTCGGCTTTCAGTGGACACTCGATTTTCTCAATGCGTGCGTGTACCTTCTTCAATAAGCTGATATACACAATATTGATGTGACTTTTGTTTGATGGTTATTCATACCTGCAGATATTGTATTATTATTATTAGGTCATGCATAATTTGCATAACTAAGCTTTCAACCAGACATTAAACTCATTGTATAAAATCATTTTACTTCAAAGTTTCAAAAATTTGATTGATAACATAATTGGCAGTGTGTACCAGCATGTTATGAAATATTCATCATTTTCATGAACGTTTCAATTTGTTATATGTTTTCAAACAACAGAGTCATTATTCATCTATTGTGTATTATGGCTGCTTATTTATGGTGCATTCATTCGCGTGCCTTGAATTATCATATACGCAACTTGTTTTGGATGAGAGGGTCGTGGGAATGAAGCCATCTGCCTGCAACCTCACAATTTTAAACTGATATAATTATTTGCAGTATGCCACACACATATCCTTCACCCGTTGAACTTAAATTGCCACTCACCTTACTGAGAGCGAGAAAAAAAGAGGTCTTTTTATATTTTGTTACATGTTAATAAAAAAAACGCATCGAGGAACGGCTCGAATGAAGGACATGGGAAAATTCGAGGTGAAATTTTTGATAATTAAAATTTTGCATGAAACCGTGGGAGCGCACTTTACCAAACACCCGTTTCATGGTTCTCGCGGTAAAATCCGTAACTGCTCTCCGCTGTTTCACGTCGTTTTGGGCAGCACAGGCGGCCTATAACGGATCTAGCGTGGAGTATGTGTTTCATTTTGGCAATTTACTATAGTAAGAAGAAAACGTCCAATTCCAAAGCTGGTAGATTTACGGTCGTCTTGTCGACCAATGCGAAGCAGCTGGTCCCGGTATGATTGGTTGGTGCTACTGGGGTCGCTTGTGTTGGAATGCCGTCTATTTGCAATGAAAATACATTCACTGGTCGCTCTCTACCAAACATCCTCTGCATATAAGGCAATTTCTGGAGGCGGCTAAGAATAGAACACAGATTCAATGTTTTATTCATTATTTACTTGTCCAAAATGAGATATGAATGCGTAAATGAGATGCAAAATAAACTGATGACCGTTTAGCCCCTGTTTGTTGATACCAAGTGTTGCTCATTTTAAGGATCTAAATACAAGAAAGGGTGATTTAGAGGTCAAGGTCACGTGATTGTATGTCTATTGGTAGGGTGGTCATATGAGAAGACAGGTGTACACTGTAGCACGCCTACCACGCGACAGCCACGCGATCCTAATACACCTCTCATCAATAGTTGGCCTTGGACAGACCCCCAAACCGCGGGAAATTTGTACCCATAATAAGTTTTATACTTACGCTGATTATAAGAAATCGGTAACTATTGTGTATCTGTTGCGTTGAAAACAAATTTAAATCAAAGCAAATGTAGAACAATGGGCTAAGTTGTTGCTGTTATAACAAACACAAGAGAAAGGGTCCCTTTTAAAAGCTATAGGCCTATAACCTACCTGTTTCTTTTACGCCTTTCCCACGAGCAAGGAGTAACGAGCAGATGGGTGGATGGCAATCCATAATGTGGTAGAATAATCATGCTAATTTTCTTTTTTGATGCATGAATTCACTTCACGTGTAAGCGATATCAACAACGCTTGGCTGGGCTGAGTGAGTGTTGGGTCGAGCGATGCAAAATGAAGTAGAGAAGGAGAGAATAATGCGAGCCGGAGAGCTCAACTCCAGAGGCAGCTAGGCCAGTCCAATAACCATACCAAGAACCCAAGTTACTCAACCTTTAAGATGTTGAAGAATAAAGATTATCTAAAACCAACTTCCAAATTTCCACAAAGTTTCCAATTAAAACTTAATATGAATTATGAATATTACAGATGAAATTTTTGAATTGTTCATCATAAGTAATCATTGCTATTTCTTTCGACCATGCACAGGTACCCGAAGGCGCCTGGAAACAATCCGGATCCACAGAGAGTTGAACGTCAGCTCAGTGTGGTCGAACTACACTTACCCGACGTCGTTGCACACGTTGGACTACTCCTACAGGGTGGTGTGCGGCGAAAACTTCTACGGGTCCAAGTGTAGTGATGCCTGCACGCCAAAGGATGACATGTTTGGGCATTATGTGTGCAATAGCCAGGGGGAGAGAGTCTGCCTGGACGGATGGGAAGGCACCTGGTGTGACCAAGGTAAGTAATTAGAACAGATTAATTACCACAAAATTGTTTTAAAAACATAATACCGAACGGTGACTGATAACACCTAATAATATCGTTATCATAGGTTTATTTACTAGAGACCCAAGAGGGATGCCCAGCTAATGATGTATTTGTTTGAAAGAAGATAGTAGAATTGCCTTGTGTTTAGTCTCTGAGTGCTTGAAGAGATAACACGTCAAGTTTACTCCAGAGTCCAGAATTGTATGTCCACCAAAATGAACAGAACATAAGACATCGTTTCATCATCAATTACTTGTTTAAAACATTTTTTGTCATACATCCAAGAAAATAGGGTGCCCCAGATATGTACCGTTCAAATTAAGAATGAAAATAAATTAAGCCTTCAGAATTGAGTCAAATCAGTCAATCATAGAGGCGAGGTATCGAACATCCTCCTTTCTATGCGAGGAGATTATTTTCATCCGTGGTCTATCAGGAGGGATTCCATCCTTGGCCATTTCTCCAGGGTAATTGGAAGGATGTGAGGGGAGATTGAAATAAAATCGCACATCGTATCTGAGATTCCGCGCATAGTCGCCCCTCTCCGCCATCACGAGCTCTACCCGCCAACTGCCAAATTCAATTTAGGCCAGAGTCTATCCTTTCCCCTGTCCTTACCCGGATTTCGAGAAGTCGTGAACGACGTGAAAATGAATCAAGATTTCCATCTTGACAATGGACATGAAATTTGGTGATTTTATATAGTGCTTCGTAGAAATAGAAATCATATACAGCGTGGTTACACCTTGTTCTTGTCACTGTTTACGTTTTGGTTTGTTTTCCATGAAAAACATCATTTGAAATTCTATATGGGAAAATCAATTATTTATGAAACCTCGAGAATTACTACATAATACATCAGCTCAGATGAGTGATGTGCACGCCATCAAAAAATAACAGACTGCGGTGAAATTCTATGCTGCAGTCGAAATGAATTGACGTGTAAATTTTGATGTTTGCACTATTCAGTTGTGTATACATTACTGGCGCATTATGCAGGCGGTCGGATGCCTTTTATGCAAGGCTGTCCGTATCACCATTCATATACTCTTACCCATTTCTCAAATCAGTTCCTTTTTAGTTCGTGTTGAAATACGAGAAGTCTTATCGATCTAGAGTACATACAATACCCGACGTGGATATACCACGCTCCCAGCGACGCATCAAAATTCTCCCACTTTATCCGCATTATCCCAAATCTTCCTGATGGCGTATTGCTCATCATATCTTTTTTATTGCATGGATTGGCTTTTGACACACACATCGATTGTTTTCTGTCCATCTATTTTTTTCATAAGTCATGGCTGTATGAATGGCTTGCCTATATTGAGTGTGATGGATCTTCCTCGTTTTTATATACCGAGGGCGCATCTGTAGAATTGCAGCGAACACCTGGTCTTGTGCCATTGTACCGTTCACGTGTGATAGGTTGTGAATAGAAGGCACAAGGATCGTATAGAAATCCTCTTTTTGGTGGCATGGAAACACCCTTTAGAAAGAGCATAATGCTTCAAAACACAATGTTAGATTTATGAAAGTGTACATTTTAGGCTCCGCAGGAATTATTGTGTGATTCGCACGTCTGTTAAAGTGAGAGAAAACGCGCCAATTTTAAGGTCACGTGCAGACTAGACTTTTGTATGAAACATTCGTGCCAGCGTACATGACTTGGAAAGGGTAGGCACATTAACGAATAAAGTACTTACACTAAGACGAAATATATTATGTGGTTCTCCAATTTCTAACATATTACCAACTGAATAACAACCCATCGTGAACGATAAGCTGAAAGCAAAATGGAAAAAAGGGAAAACATTGTGAGTTAGACTTGTTGGCTCCAAATGTTTTTCTTCAAAATAATATTTATTGTTTCTGTATGAAACCAATCAGTTAGAATCCAAAACTACTATTCTCTTAATAGAGTAATGATGCAAATTGGTAACAAGGTTGCGGACGAACGCGCCTATTTTTTATTTTTAGACCCAGTTTTGAATGGAGGCCACAACACGCCCCTGGTTCATTTATGAACTGTCTGCATTGATCAATGGCCTGCGATATAGAGAGACCACGCGAGACAGACTCGCGACTAGAGCTCTTGAAGCACACGCGACCTGACAAAACCACCATTCCACTATGCATATCATTAACATAATGAACTACTGCTAGTTGCCACTCCATTCAGTTTCCTCCTCGTCAAATATAGTTAAGGTCGGTTTTTGGTTTGACCCCCATCAAAATGACGGGAATCGTTAGGGGGAAAAACCCCCAGCCATCTGCTCATTTAGCTATCGGGATATATTATTTTTATCATTTCAAATTAAGTGAAGTAACCTTATGCAAATCTAAAGAAATCGGAAGCAAACATGTAGGTGTTTTCATGCTGTATTTCCTGCCATCAACAATAACACGTCTTTGTATACGACTTGAGATGGCAAACGTTCTTTCACGAAGCAGAAAATGTCACAACTACCTCATGCAGTTTTGCGTGGGTGATAGTTCATTGATGAAGAAGACGCGAATTCTTATTAACATATACAACCCCTCCAGCTGTATTTAAAAGGGATACAGTGGAGGATGCATGGGGATTTGGAGCGCTTTTAAGATTGCGTGCCTCGATCTACTCTTTCCTTCACATTTTCAATTCATCTCGGCGCAAAATGGCGCTGAGCTTATCACCCTCGCTGTGTCGGAAAGCCCGAAGGATTTCACAGTAAGCGGTTAGGTCAGCCAGGTTTTTCCTCATCGATTCAATCTTTACGTTTGTATAAGCTTCCTTACTAAACACTCAGAAATAGGAAAGGGGAAAGCAAGACATGAGAACGCGAGAAAAAAGAGAAAGCGATAGGAAGAAACTCGATGACAATGAAAGTGACAAATTCAAAGATGTTGGATGTGAAGGGTGTTTGGTTAGATGCAACATGAACTCTCTAGAGGTCTTCCCAGAGAGGTAGAGATGTTGAACATGAGCCGAACACAAACATAGCGCAGCCGGAGAGCGAGGGCTATGTCAATGGGCTTGGATAACTGCTTATATTGAACCACCAGGGTAGCTGCTAGGCCATCAGAGCATGCGCAGTAAAT
This sequence comes from Heliocidaris tuberculata, assembly GCA_025618425.1. Taxonomy (NCBI): domain Eukaryota; kingdom Metazoa; phylum Echinodermata; class Echinoidea; order Camarodonta; family Echinometridae; genus Heliocidaris; species Heliocidaris tuberculata. The sequence goes on from CM046834.1 coordinate 16,716,794, forward strand.
TTAGCTAGGCAATTTTTCTTCGGAATAGCTAATGTACCATTGATTCAGCAATTTATTTCCATTCATCAAGTCTAATGCATTCTTTTTCTTCTCATATCCTTCTCTTTCGACAGCCGTTTGTTCAGAAGGATGTGTGCATGGTTCGTGCGACTCGCCCAACAACTGCAGGTAAGAATATGTAGACACAAACCCTTCTTGTAGGATTTGAATGAAATCGATTAAGTTTCTTTTAAACTCTTCATCCTGGTATACTTGTTCTCGACAAATCTTGTCTAGTCAATTCAAAATTACTAAGGTGATCTGAAAAGTTTCGTCAAAGATCTTGATAGCCGAAATAAGTGGTATAGATAAAGTTTTTTTAGGCTGAGTCGAGAGTTGACCCAGACACCATCCTTTCTTGTCTCTAATATCTCATTACTTTGGAAGCAACCTCCCTCTCTTTCCATCTCATATTTCTTATCCAGTCACTCTGATCCCTGTAGCGAACAAGGTCGGTGTCTTGAAAACATATGAATATTAAATCTGTAAAACGCAAACGCCTTTTACCTCTTGGAAGATTATACGCCACGCGTGTCGCGATGAAGCCGCGGCGTTGATTAAATTACAAGGTATACATGAGAGCGGTGCTGAGCTCAAATGCCCACGTCTTGTTTCATTAGTAGTAGCCAAGATATGTCGATGGCATATGCAGAACGATTCCCCTCCGTCTCGTCCCTCCGTACATGCATGATGATCTTGTCACGTATGATAAAGTAATACACACTTATTAGGTCCGTGGAAATTCTATTCAAAGTTAATGAATTGAGACTAAACGTGAATAATTTGATTCACGGATTTACACGTCACCTGTTATTTGACTCAAAATTGCAATGTATTAAACCAGAGGTTTTTCTGTCAAAGAAAACATTTATGTCAAATATAAACGTGAAAATAATTTCTTGTATCAATGAAAGTCAAATGAGCTTGAATGTTAATAGATTAATGTTTGATTTCATTTTGCTTTGATAGGTGCGACAGTGGGTACAAAGGAGCTGCATGTGACCAGTGCGAAACCTATGCTGGCTGTGAGCGTGGTACCTGTACCGTACCAGGAGAGTGCGTCTGTGAAGAAGGCTGGGGAGGACTCCTGTGCGAAAGAGGTATACATTCTTGATTATTCTTACAAACCTATATTTTATTTTATACACCAGCCTTATGGTGATGTTTAAGTTTGACGGGAAACTGGAAGATACTTTGTTTAGCTATCTTAGGTCGAAAACATCATACCAATATCCTCAAACAAAACATGATATTTTAGATGGTAGATGGGGATCCTGTTTCGGCATAGACGAAATTAACCCATTTCTCTCATTTTTCCTGTCCCTCATTTAGATCTGAACTACTGTACCAATCAGCAACCATGCATGAATGGTGGTACTTGCCGCAATGAGGGACCCCTGGGCTTCCAATGCTACTGTCTACCAAGCTTCACTGGACAGACCTGTGAGACAGCAGAGGCTTGTCCGTGCCTCAATGGTGGTACTTGCAGGGTAAGGAAACATCCTCATTTACCAAGTCAAATCTATAAACAATGTGTAGCTTGTGACTTGAAAGTCTTTGAACTGTGTTTGACAAAAAAACTGCATATGTTGAACCACTAAATAAAATACATGTGACTTACGTTCATTCTGCGTTTATTGTGTTTTACAGAGTGGCCCTGATGGCTACACGTGCCTCTGTCCAGGTGGTTACACAGGGGATTATTGTGAGAAGCAAGTCCCTCGATGTGATGCCAACATGTGCATGAACGGCAGCACATGTATCGAGACAACCGATGGCTACCGTTGTGCCTGCCAAGAGGGATATATTGGCACTCATTGCGAGATCCGTGACCACTGCTCTTCATCGCCTTGCCGCAATGGTAGGTTACCATGAAGCCCTTGATTCACAAACCAAAACCAAAACAACTTGAATCTTTTTTAGTCTGGTCAATGCATGGAATTTACATTGATAAGGTTTAAGAGATGACTTTGATAATTCATTATTGTAGACTTACTAACATTTACACTTATTTTTTGTGTTTAATGCAGGAGCTACATGCCTCAACAACAACGTGGCATACCAATGTAGATGTCCCGATGGCTTTCGCGGACATCAGTGTGAGGAGAACCTCTGCGCAACACATGGATGTCAGAACGGTGGTACCTGCCGCGCGGAATCCGATTCTGTCCATTGTGAGTGTCCTCTTGGATTTAACGGTGATCACTGCCAGAACAACATAAACGACTGCGTCTCGTCACCATGTAAGAACGGCAGGATCTGCATTGATTTAGTGAATGGCTACAGTTGCGAATGTGCCTTTGGATTCGGCGGACCAAACTGCAGCGATCATTTCACCGACTGTGGTGGAGACAACCCTTGTGAGAACGGAGGAACGTGCTTACGAGACGTCATGGGAGGATTCATGTGCGAGTGTGCTGAAGGGTGGAGAGGTACAACATGTGCGCAGCCTACTGGTCCAGTGCAGACACCGAAGCCTTCCACGGACTGGCAGCATGGTTCGCAACAGCCTAACCTTCGTGCTACCAGTTCACCTATCACCAACTTTGGATTATCGGATACCACGCAGCTGGTGATCTACGTTGCTTTTGGATTACTGGTCATCGTGCTCGTCATTATTCTGATTATTGTAGTGTATAGGAAACAGCATCATCCTGACCCAAGACAAAACGACCTGGAATCAAATACCACATCAACGCCAAATAACAGGAATAGACATACATATAAAGACAATTTTTCGCAAGAGGAAAAAGTACTGCCTCTCTTGAGCATTAGTGAAAAAGTGTGCAACAAAGAGCTGGACACATATAGCAAAGCAAATTCGCAAAATACGTCGTCAGCTTTGCAACATAAAACAAATCACAAAGACTACTCAATTAAAGAGTATGAAGGGCCACCGCCTTCAGTGAACAAATTGATGATTATTCCAACATCATCAAGTATGAACTATGTGCCACAAGCAAGACATTCTTATCCGAGATATGACTCTGAAGAATATTATTATTATGATGAAAAATCAGTGCAACTTAAGAGAACAGACTCTTTGCAAACGCCTAGTCAAAGTTCTTCATCCCAGAGTACTCCTAGACACACGAGGACGTGCCCGATCTCACAAATATCGTAAGTATACACATCAAAGTTATTAAATGCTAGCGATGGGTTGTACCATACTGTGTCACGTTTTCCAAATCGATTGAATGAAATGATCGTTAAATTTGTCTTCAGGGGAGATGTGAAAACCACCAGAGGCAGAAATAAAGCCATACGCGAGTTGAGGAAGGATATGCTACAAAAACTGACGTGTAGAAAATAATTATATGTTAAAAATGCAAAGGCAGGTGAAATCAATAACGGTTTATGAAATTACGTTCACTGTCCATCTTCTTCAGTTTAAATTTGAGAAAGAGATTAGAATTCCTGTCACTCAACACGCATGCATCCAAGCCAGACGGTATATTTCGAAAGAATGATACTTGTTTTCGCTGAAAACAGAAGAGTTCAGCGTACTACTCGCTGACTGACTGAGAAGGGAGTTTGATCTCCACAGATAATACGTTCATGTAGATGCTGTAGTCATGGAGACTAAACGCGATTAGGGAATACATCTTCATTCGGAGACTTGTTGTCAGTGATGTGGATTGATGAAACCCTTCGTTGAAAGAGAAGGGTCGTCATTTACATAAAATTCACTCGGGTTTTTTAGATTGCCTACCCTGGCAGAGCCGTATGAGTCGTGACAAAACAATACAAGAATGCCTCTACCATAAGGCATCACGTGTTATATCACTGGGAAAAGATGGGGAATAGAGGTTTGAAACGGGTAGCTTAGCGAGGGTGTAAGATATTGATGTTCAAGTTTGGATGCATAATCTATGGTTTTACACCTTGTGTGGGGTGAACTGATAATTTTTAACATGGAAATTGAAGTTGATTGAAGTGGTTTTATTAACGAAAAAGTGACAAAAAGTACTATTCCTTGCTCAGTCGTTTTTGGAAATAATGATAATTATTCTGGAAAGGGTGGCCTTTACAGTATCGTCAGTATTGCGTTAAAAATAATATGATGTTGTAAAGTAGGCCTGTATAATTATGTATACATTTCTGCTTAGAGGAGCATTATTTCTCCACACAGAAGCTAGAAAGAGACTGCGGTGTTTGTTGAATAATGCATGAGCCGAAATACCATTTCACGATGGATCGGCTTAATTAAAATTGTGCATGATCGACTTGGGGACAAGAACATGTACGTGGTAACAAAACATGATAGCGATAATCAATATTGTTCGTACTATTCAAAACAGAATCATATTAGCTTTATCCTCGTAACATATGTTCTCTTATTTTGTGTTTTCTAGGGCTGTAGTCGAGGATAGTAGGGGAACGACAACGCCGACGCCTGTCAGAACACGCGCTACTGAGGTAACTATCATCCTTCTTTTCTATTTCATCATTGATCTCTAGCTAAGCATCAATCAATACCGCTCCATTAAGTCTGATGTTTTACCGGCAACAGACGAGGTTTCATACCATAGTCATCATCAATCAGTGATCCAACCTAAATTTCTTTTCAGCACATGACCGCAAGAGCAATGCCGACATTGTTTCCTGTTTTTGATACCTGTTAAATAAATTGCTTGTTTTGTTTTTGTACCTGTTTGGTTTAAATGAATGAGTAAAAACACATATCATTCCATTGCTCTGTATGGAATCAAAATTTGTCATGTCATTTTGAACTGAAGGTCAAGCAGTTACATTGTGAATGTCTGACTGTACTTTCATTATCTGATTTCGGCGCCTTTACGCGCGGTCGCTTATAATTATTATTAAAAAGTCCGTAATGTTTTATCTCGTTGAGCGATAAATATTATCATCAGGGAAGTGTTGAATATCTCCACATCTGAGTACTGAACAGAATCCGCCTTGTTCAATATCAAAACAAAATGATCAAATACGGAAACATCTTGGCTGACTTCAGTAGAAGCAGTTGATGTACGAATGACTAAGAATTTATTGTAGTGTTCGTTATGGGGTTGTACACAGCCGATGCTATATTTATGTAGGTATATAGCGTGGGTGTTATGATGGTTGTATGATAACTTGGACAATCATCAACTGTAATGATGGGCATAATATGACTGGGATGTCTTCTCAATACAGTGTAGGGTAGATGACATGATGGGCGGATAGGAGGGATTCGTATCACTGTGATGGATAGGGCATGGTGGAGTTTAGATAGTAAGGGAAACGCCATACGGTGAGCAAGTCCTGCCGGCACGCGGGGAATGTGGGTCGTTGAGATGGGACTGACCTATCACGGCACCAGGCTATTCTCCTTAGCTGACTTGTCCATTTCATATTAAGCGTTTGGATTTGAGCCTCAACTTTTATATAGTGGATAAATTGATATGATTATATTTCATGCCTTGATAGAGTCTACAATTCAATAGAAATCAAAATTTATCACATCGTGCATGCTTAACTTATTGTCATAACGAATTACATTAAAATGGTCGGGAATTCTCAAAAATATGAAGTTTCACTAATTGAAGCATACATGTAGAAGGGGTATGGGAGTTGTTTTGATTTGTTTTATTTAGATCAAATTTGGCAAGAAAAGTGAATACATTGGTAATTTGATAAATATTGAAACAATATCACGCAAGGGAGAATAAATTATATAACGCCATACCATTTTTACTACCCTACGGAGGTACCATTTGCGTCTAATAAGTAGGGGTCACCATCCACGCGAGTAAGGTCAGGTTACTCCGCGCTGCACGTAGGCTTGGACTCCAACCAAATCACTCTTCAATAGTCTTCCACCAATACTATTTTATTACAATCAAGTGTTTACAGAAGAAAAAATCAAATTGGTTCGACTGTACATCAATCGTACCTGGAACATATTCATGTATTGATTTTAATATATTTTATTTAATAAGACATTGGACCGTGACCAATACAAAATATTTTTTAAAAAAAAGGGGAACAATCACGGCATGTCTAGTGAAAGAGGCATTGTAAAAAGAGGGGCATGTCAAAGGCAGTGTATTCATGGTATTGTTGATGCATAGCTCGCGGCGCGATTGAATCGAGACTGTTTGAATCACGTGGTCAATAGTGGTACCAGGTGCAAGCGATGTAAGGACCAATCGCGTGGCTCGTCACCTATGTTTGCCGCTCCGCACGCTTGTTTGTTGTCATAACATTCATATGCTAATTAAAGCGACAGAAAGACCATGTTTTGGTCTAACATTGGGGAAAAACGATAACATTCGACTGAGTGTTTTATTAGATCTGGGGACCGCGACAAAAAACTAGTTAAGAATCCATTGTAACTGCTTGAACCAGTTGTACCATCACTCCACAGTTCTTGATTTGCATCTTTAACCACTTGTAAAAACATAAGACTGTTGCCTTTCTTAGTAAATGTAATAATATGAACTAACCAATGTTTTTTATTTGTATCTCCCATGTACAGGTATGAGACAAGGAGAGGGGGAAGATGTTGCAATATTATTTTCTTCATGCGCTATGTATTCAAAGCTATCACCCACTGCCATGGTACAGCGCCGCTCAAAGGTGGATACCCAACGAGAGAAAGAGGAGAGGGAGAGACTTAATAATAAAATGGAGGGCGCCGAACTAATTGAATCTAAATAAATATCTTTTAAGAAAAATTATCGCCACCAAATTCTATGCACCGTTTAATCTTTCATGCCATACCAGGTTATCTGGTTGTAGCAGCTCTCATATCCATTTGTCTACAATTTTTTGGAGATAAAAAGCCGTTGTGTGCCTTTTTGGAAAGATAACAAGACTTATGATAAAAGAATTTAAATTATTGTGTTCTTTTACACGCAGCAATATTTAAATGATTGTTATTGTTATCTGTAATTTGCAATCGAGAATTTAATCATGATTATTCACACTCAAAGATCCAATAAACCAGGCGCTCACCAATACCATATCCCAAAATTATATACGAGAGAATGGGGAAGGAGAAAACAGGATTCACCAAGACTTGATCTTGGCATTATTTCATCATTAAACTTTGTACAAAGTTTCACAAAATGTGCTGTATCTGAAACATATTATAAACTCAAAAATATACGGTTTCTGCAAACGTTCAAATTCTGTAGGCTAGAATGTTATCAGTGGAGCTGTCTTGTGAAAAGTGACATTATAAATATCGGGCAGAATCTTGCCAATTTCATTCAAAACTCGTGTAGAAATTCATCACCGTTTTGTTGGACTTGCTCACCAGTCAGTCTTCAGTACGTAATTATTCACTCACATTATAGATCAGACAAGGAAGTAGCAGTCGTTTTTTGTATTCCAAATTTGCTACTTATATTTATTAAATATGAGAAGAAAATGAAAAAAAAAAAAAGATTTAATAAGAAAAATTTTAAAGTACACATTGTAGAAAATGTACTACTTCTTCTACTATTACTACTACTGATGTGTTAAATTATTGAGATATAAAGTTTTCTTGATATATTTTATATATTTTTGTGAGTTGAGATTTTTCGTTTGATTCTGTTATTTAAACAAAAAGTTATGATGTGAAGCATACGTTGAATCGTACTCTTTGTGACGTATGTTATTGAGCCGTTTCCATGGAATTTCATCATTATTCACTTATTTACACTCTGAAACATGCTATCAAATAAAGCTGTTTGGTAGAAACTGAGTTTTGATGGAAGTCTAACGGAAGTCAGCTATATATGGAAAAACCATGTGGTTTTTTATATAAATTAATTCACTTTGTAACTTAAATTTTGCTATGCAGAGGGACCAAAATGTAAGTCGTTGTGCTCATATCTTGCGAGCAGTCGTGTTATTGTTAGCTTTACCAATACAACTCATCACAAACATTAATATTTAAATGTTTTTTGAGATATTCAAGAAAAATCAACAATATTGTTCTGAATGAAAGTGTTCACGCTCTTGGCCAATTTTACTACACATTGTTAAAGTCATTTTTGTATATGCTATGTATATTTCTATAGCTCAGAAGTGTACAGTTTGTACATAATGTGGATAAAACAAAAATTAATTCAACTTCAAACAACTCTCGTCGTACGTTGAGCACTTATTCTTGGTACTGTTGTTGGCATTCGAAAAATCGAATAAAGAAAACGCAAAAAAGTTACCGCCGAAAACTCGTTTGTATTTCTCTTTCTATTTTCCGTAATTGTAAATTAGAGAACTTGTTAGAAAGAAAGAAGTTGAGAATGTGCGAAGAGAGACACAGAGAGAGAGAGGTGGGTGAGAGAGAAGCGAGAGAGAGAGATAAAAAGAAGAGGGAGAGAGAGAGAGTAGGAAGAGGAGGACCTAAGAGAGAGAGAGAGGGGGGGTATGGAGAAGGGAGATGATGATTGAAGAGGGAGAGGGGAGTAATAATTATGAAAAAGAGAATAAGATTATGTGGGATTGTGAGAAAGGTGTCAATGAGATGAAGGAAACCATAAAGAGAGGCATACTAAGGATATCAAGAGCACATGCAAGATAAACAGGGATCACATAACCTTACTTCAAATTTCATTCTTGATTTTTATAAAAAAGTGAAGTGAAGGCAGAGAAAAGAACTTGAATGAAGTATGTACCGTATAAGAAGTACGTTCATAAAATCTGACATTTCACTTCCCTTCTCCAAGATACATTACCTTCCCTTAACAACAATCTTCTTCTTTGCCTCTCTCTTTTCCTCCCTCGCTATATCTCTCCCTCTTTCTATTTCTCTACTTTTGTTCTTTCTCTCCCATATACACAAGTCTATCTCCTTCCCCTCTCATTATACTGATACAGTATAAAGTTATTTATGAGTCTGAATGAACTGCACAAAACTACAGAAACAGGCCTACTAAGTATATATGACCTCTCTGATTTTAATTTTTAACGTTCATTAAAATAATTATCCGCAAAGACTCGATAACAACACAACGGAGTATAATGAAATGACGGTCGAACCTAATGGTCAACTTGTAAAAATAGAATAAACAATTTTCAAAAGAAAAATGAAAGGTTTCTTTGTCTCTGATTGAAGGCGATAGATGCCGGTGGGAAGACACATTGATTAGGGCAACCTTCCTGACCAGGGGATTCTAAAACAGGATTTCTAAGCCAAATATTTGTGACTTTTGGCACATCCGCGCAAATGCCGTAGAATAAGGTGTCGCTAATCCATACCACTTATAGCTATATATACTTAACAATTTCTTGTTGCGCCATTACGAAATCCTCCTAAAATCCCCTATTATCTCCCTCCGAAACTTTTCACCTGTCAGAACTCCTAAAATACAACAGACATGATAGTTTTGTCAATATAACCAGAGCAAACAACCACTGACAATAAGTATTGTGCGTTTACCATTTTACTTTCTTTCTTTGCGCATATAGCCCTGTTGTTTACAACCTTTGTGGCATGAAAAGAACAGTTTTCTTTTGAGGGCAATACAAGAAGCTTCGCATAATGGATACGGGTAGGCTAGGCTTTCCCACGGTGAGATCTTCAGCAGACCATATAGAGAATCTGACTCATTGGATAGTAAAGGAGATAATCGAGAATAAAGATTGACTAACTGTACCACATGCATCATTCAGAACAACACAAAAAGATTAGTTTTGATTACGTAGCATGTATTGCTTTAAAAAGAAAACTGTTCTTTTCTTTCAATAATGTGCCTTATATATATGATTTTTTTTTCATCCGACATTTTCGAAACGAAAATAATATGTATTTCATATCTTAGAAGCATAAAGAGAGAGAGAGAGGAGCTGATAGTGAACTCTGAATTAAAAATGATTAATAAACTTTTTGAAATGACATCATTCAAACCACTGTAAATGTGGAAGAAAATTAAAAATATGAAAAGGAAAAAGAAAGAAAATCTTAATTGAAATGAACTTTTCAAGGTATAAAGGAAAGGAAATAGATACCTAACACAACCAATAACAGAGAGAGAGAGAAGGAGAGAGAGAGAGAAGGAGAGAGAGAGAGAAGGAGAGAGAGAGAGAGAAGGAGAGAGAGAGAGAGAGACATAAAGACGGACAGACGAACAGACAAACAAGAGAGGTATAGAGATATATGGGATAAAAGAAGAAAGATGAAGTGTAATGGTCACCCAGTAAACAGAAAACAGCTGACAGATTTTAAAAGAGCGTCTGTTTTATTTAAAATGTCGAGATGTTCCGGAAATAAGGGCCTAATTTGTTTGTTCATCTCAAGCCGTAAATAACAACCACTGTACTCTTTTCCACAACGCTGAAGATGATAACATGTGCAGGTATTTGGAATCCCTCTTATGTTATAGAAAGAGAGAGAAGAAAGGTATTCAGTAGGCCTATAACAATGGCAACAATATGGGAATTAATTAACATTGAAACGTGCGGGCATAATAGTGAATAGACTTTGATTTCTGTTTTATTCCCATGCATGCATTTTCTCGTCATCATGAAGAAGTGCTTCACGGGGCTTCATTCCAAGACTAAAGTGTCTTTTTCAGTTAAGTTTCATTTTATTGTCTTCATCATTGTTGTCTTGTCATCGTCGGAGTTGTGTTTTCATGTAGGTATATAACACGACATCGCCCGCAAAGGAGCTGATATTCCTTATTGTATGAAGTAACAATTCAAATTAACATTTTCAAATTGACACTTATCTTATTCCATTGATTTTGACAACTTTCAACATCTGTTCAAATAGTACAATTCACATGTATATAAAGTAGCATGAATATAATCAAGAACTTGCAATACAGGGAAGAAGGCGCGATCACCACAATAAGCAGACGCTTGTAGCGAGGACGCCTGAATACTTTATACAATATAAATTAGTACAAGAACAGAATGCATATTCAAACAATATCCGATATTTTTGCTTATGTAATGATCCTGAACAAAGCAAACCAGCCTTTGAATAATAATAAAAAAAGACAGAAATTGTTTAAATAATCAATTAATGTTCAGAGTCAATCAGTCATGATTAGCTTGTATGACAACCGCTTCCCATCCCTGTTCGTCCATTTCCCCACATCTCGCTGATCGCTTTTGGATTTTCAATCTAAATGAGCGATATGAATGGCATGAATGGTCGGGAATGGCAAAACTGGACAGATACTTGTTCACCAGTCAGTAGTAAAAGGTACATAGTCACGTTGAGATGCCGACCGATCGACCGACAAGGGACTCCCATGCATACATCTCTCCCCATTCTGTCCTCGTTGTTGTCCATCACGGTCTTGTCAATGGTCATCGTGACTTGGATAAAAAGGAGATGATAATTGGCCATATGGTATGACATATCAATCAACATCACCACCCAGACCAAGGCTACCATATGGGATGGGCGAAGGGGTTTCTTCAACCATTGTTCATCTCTTCAAAAGTATATATGTACCGTATTGGTGTAAAATCCAAAGAAAAGCTCCAGCTTTCCATCGAGGACTGGTCCTTTTGTTTAAGATTCTATCTGATTGATTGTTGATTGTTTATTTTAGTCGAGTGGTGAGAAACAGGCATAATCATGCTGATAATCTAGCATTAGTAAATTTAATATCCAACAAACTTGGCAATCGAGGACGAATACCATATCAAAAAGGACAAAGCACTGACTTGATCTCGAACCGGGTTCCGAGACCATTTTGCTCTGTTCATTGAGATACGCCATACAGATATACAGCCGCTAACATTATTTTGTTGAAATTTCATAGTGCGAAATCCATTTGTAGGGTGAATTCTAAGGTGTTTTTTTTCCCTTCAGAAACAATAATAAGCTAAATATTCATTTGAATTCATACGAGCTTGAAAATCAAAAGAAAACTATATGTTTAAAAATACTTTCTGCGTGTCGAAGTGTTTTTGTGTTTTTTTTTTTAATTCTTGCAACTTCTTGATGAATCGTCCCGCTATTTTTTAGGGATATATTTTCTTGAATTACAGAACGGAAATCCACTTGATGCTAATCACAAACTAGACCATCTTTTGCTTACATGGATCATAACGGAATATGATATTAGTGATGTGATATTTTCATGCAGGGATATAAGGTGTAAAGTTCTGCCGGGCTTGGCATCTTGTGTGCAGTATCTTCCATCTATCACCGCTTCGTGATTATGATACAGGGATTAAAAACATAGGGACAGAAGATGGGAGGCAAGCGACACCCATGGAAATATCTAGAGCGAACAGATCTTGGGGTCAAGTCCATACAGAGGGTGCAGAGAACTGTAGTGAGAATACAGTCTGATCACAACCAGTGATCTGTAGTATCAGCTCAGACAGCATGATTTAGTGTCGTTCAAAAACTAATAATCATGTCACTCCATTTTCCATGTCATATCTATTTAAAGTTTTCACACATGCATGGCAGTACTGCAAAAGACTCACGAATCATGGGATCAGAGAGGAACTATTGATATGCCCAAGGCAGTCCTCGTTATTGTAACATTCAAGATCAATATCTTACGAAAGTACTTAATCGAATTCACATTCCCTGCATCAGAAGTTTAAACTGAGATCTGTATTACTATTCATTCAACTAATCGATTGTACTTCGTTCCAATTGATATGCATTAGAATATTAATTCATTACTGAATTTAGAAAAATAAATCGATATTTTAAAACTGTTGAATGTCGAGTAACTTGGAACCAGAATCAAGACGGTTTTTTTCTAAAATTCAATCGACACGGAGCTCCAATGGTTCAGAGCTGGCCAAAATTTATATCGGGCTATTCTATACTCTACAAGATATTGGTTTCGTGAGAGAGATTCCGCCTCAGTGGATTCCGGCTATGGATTCACCAAAAAGACAACAACCCACTATCTTTCCGTCATTACTATGTTTTTAGTCTTCAAATCGATTTTAGTATGATTGTACCGGATTTCTCATTCCCAGGAAAATATTTTGGAGGACCCTGGATATAGCCTTTTACGTCATAAACAGGGTGGATGTGCTGCGACATTGGCCCGAGTGATGAATCATAAACATGGGGCTTATCAAATGACGACCAGTTTAAGAAAGTAAATGAACTATTCTTCCATTTCTTTGCTTGGGAATTGGGATAATAATTTTCGATTAAATCTTCTATTAAGCATAAAGTGATTTTCAAGCAATCAGATTTTGCACTTTAGTTGCTGAAAGCTTGTTTCGATTAATTAATACGTGGTATTGTTGTTGAGTAGGACCGTGAGAGTTTCTCTTCAGATTTCTGGTTGTCGAGGGTTCTTTTGTTTATGTCATGGAAAGCGTGATGGGTGAGTGGCCTTCCCTACTTATCGATCCAAAGACCAAAATTTTTCCTGGGAAACCGGTGATTGATTGGAAAGGTTTTGTCCTTCGATCAACTCGTCTGACGTGTCAAATCGTATTGGATCCCACGCACACACCAAATACGAGGTGTCGTGTGCCCACCAGCTGGTGTGGCCCGGGTCAAAATAAACCGAAGTTCAATTCCAGGGGTCACAAGATATAGATGGGTGAATAAGAAATTGGTCCAGTGATAGGGATAAACAGTGATGATGCGAAAGTACTGAATGTCTATAAATTCCTTATGGTGCTCTTCTTTTCATAAATGTAAGCTATAATAGCAAAATGTTTCACACTTTGTTTTTGTGATGTGACATCAGATGTAGTAAGGCTATCCACCCGTCATCGAAATCATAATCAGTAAGTGGACAATTCGGAAATCTAAAAATCGATCATAGTTTCTAAAGGAAAATGAGTTGATTTAAAGACTTGTATTAACTGCAGACAAAAACCATGTAAAGCACACCATGGTCTACGCTCAGACGGAACCATGATCGTATCGATGGAGATAGTTCTTTCTTTTGAAAAACAACATATTAGCAACAACATACTGTATATATATATATATATATATATATATATATATCTGTATATATAGTCTTTAGAGCACTAGTACCATCCAAAGAAATCAAACAAACGAATATAATAAACTGAAATACATGGATTTCGACAAATTCATTTACAAGTAAATACTGTACTAGTAGCATGTAGATATACCTTCATAGCAAGAGTAATGAACTGACCTACGTCACAAACACACAGCGAAACTTTCGTCACAAACACACAGCGAAACTTTCTTCATTAGAGTTGGTGTTGACGACTCGAATCGACAGCTCTTTAGCGCATTGTCACTTTCCACCAAAATGCTGTCCTTGTACTTAGGATGACCAGGTACACTTGGCTATGACTCTCGCCTTATAATTGATTTTTTCTTTTACTTCACTGGGTCGCTGGGACTGTGCCCTTGGACGTAGCCATTCGCATGATACGTATGGATAGTTACCTGTGGTATAGTTGAGAACATTGTGACGCAAACATGATGGGGCCAGACGACTACGTTTTTCTTATATAGTTACAGTGGCGTTTGCTTAATTTTCAACATTACAGTATAATAAAGATAACTTATTTACTCAAAAATTGTAAATGTATATACATCTAAAGTTATATAACTTAATAGGGTTGTATTAGCAGTTAATATTGACTTTTTTGTTTAATGTTGATCAATGATTGTTACTTGCCGAGATGCTTGGCTTTTAATCCATATTGTAAAGAAACGAATTACGATTTCACCTTCGGGTATTATGATCATACACAAGGGGAAACTATAGTTCATAATTTATAGTTCATTTAGAATGACTTTTGTATGACTCAAAATTGATAATAGGACAGATTTGAAATGTGATGATAATTGAAAGTGACATTGCTGTACCATGGGAGTCTAGACTGTTGGACAATCAGAGATGATGATGATTCGGAAATCTCTAAGGTCTTGCGAACAGGGTGTTTCATGAAATGATCAACTGAATCATTCATTGTGTTCCCTAACCCAATCTCCAACTGCCATGTACAACATAGAACGAGAAAACACGACGCATTTGAACCTTTAAACAACATAAGAGACACGTGTATCTTGATTCCAGGAACATGACAAGTCTAACATCGCCAATCAATACTGTGACAAAGAGTTTGTAGTATTAGTAGCACTTGAACAATAATCTCTCTGTATTTGATTTTGATTTTTGATTTTATTTGTTTCCACGATCGGTTTACATAATGTATGTACATGAGAAAGCAAAATATAAGCATATACATCAAATGGCATAATACAAAGGATAATACATATATGATAACAGCTCAGTATAATAAATATCTTCCAGTAGAGGTAATAAACGCATACAGTATATACACTTGTGGGGCAAGCTATTAAAAGCGAGGCTTGTCGAGTTAGGTCCCCATTTAGCAAAGAAAAGGAGCTGGAAAGTAGAATTGGTGAGATTAAGATGAGAAGAAACGAAGAAAGGATGGAAATCAGCAGATGGAAACAGAAGAGAACATAAAAAGATTGAATGATTATAGAGAGTGAAAGGGAGATAGAGAGAGAGATGGGGTAGAGAGAGAGAGAGAGCAAGAGAGAAGAGAGAAGAGGGAGGAGAGAGGAGAGAAGCGAAGTGCAGATCGAGATCAGCAACCATGCAGTATTCTAGTATGATATGGGTTCAGCAAAAGAGATTTCAGTTCTTTTTTAAAACTGTACAGTCTCTCTATTTCCTTAACGTCTGGATCGAGACTATTGGGACCTGTAAGTTTTATCAAATATATTACAGTTTGAATTCATACAGTGTAACGATAGTAAATTATTTATGTGCATATCGACTTCCTGACCAGTGGTAAAAATGTCTACATACCATGTAGACGCGTACGCAGCTATGCATTGTCGTATTTGGGCTGAAGTGAATAACCGAAGAAACAGTTGAGGAAATAACTGGTATCCTACCGCCTAAACACTCACTGGTCTGGGGAAAAATATGTAGTCCTTGAAGACTTAATCAAATAACGAGTATCAGTGGATGTGGACAGATGAATTATTTCATTTTCCTAACGAGATGATTTCATTAAAAAACACAATGGTAGGGGCTGACGATGTGAAACATGCACGTGTGACCAGTGAGTGAGGTGTGGTAACATTTCGCTTCTGTAATTATACAAGACCTGATGATCATGATGATTATTTTTGAGTGACTGGATTATACTTCACTGAAAAATATGATGAAAATTACCATGAACAGAGTATGATAAGTCCAGTCAGTTTCCCCACTTAATAATCATGATTAGGTTTGAACTTACAGCTCAAGCCGTTGTCAGTTTACGCTACAATTTTGTTTTACGTTACAGACTTTTTTCCCTTCTTCTCGTCTTGCACCCTTTGTATATTCCATACTTTCCTATTTGTATGATAATAGCCTCATTATCAATATTTCAAAGCGTTTTATGTATAGTTTATATCAACATTATCACTGGTTTTTAAACCTCCAAATTGTGCAACATCTCCACACTCCTGCAGGCTGGCGAGTATTCCTACCATAATGCGCACTGTCCAAATGCATACACATGCATACATGCTCTGGACAATGACATAATTGGCAATCACAATCACAATGGCTTTTTGCGTCTGGTTCCAATTCTCTCATGGGTAAAGAGTGACATATGTAGAAAAATGTCTTTTCTGGGGTCGATCAAGGTGTTCCATAGTTCGGTGACATATCCATTAGAATACATTTCTTCTAAACCGTGTATATACGTGCATTCCATCTTCATTGTCGTGCACGTCACCACTCACGTTTTATCTTTTCTTCTCAAATTCCGATATCAAATTTTTTACTACAAACCACCGAACAAAAGACTGAAAATTTGAGGTGTATCTGCGTTTCCGTCAGCTCCACCTCTCTCTATTTGTACAGGCAAGACATCAATGTAAGTAATTACATTTAAAGCATCCCGCTAAAGAAAACAACTCAGTCTTTCGCTTTCGTTTGTCGACAAACTTGACCGAGCCCGCCTTGGTTGTTCAAACAGCAGAAGGGAGGAATTTGTGAAGGGAGGAGAGTTCATTATTTTGTCCATCACATTAAATTTGTGTTTGTACTGAATCTGATTTGTATTGCCTCCCATCCCTTTTTAAAAAAATCTTATGCTGTCTTCATTAAAAACGAACAGTCGGGATTTCACGTGCCTTCGATGAAAAGCAGTAATCATCATTGCTCAATATTTTATAATCTACAAGCTAATCAGTTTGGACTTACATATGATAAAAGAGGAACAGATAAAATATTTTTTATTTTAATCACCGAGTGTTATACAATGTGTTCATTAAATCGTTTTTCACTTTGATTTTATCAGAAACACTTCTGAAATTGAAAATGACATTTAAATTTTGGGGATCACGTGATACGGTCGGCAAACCTAGTAGGGTCATTATATCTGCACATCTTCTGTTTGACAATTATTAGCTGAAATGCTGGCTGGGATACATAATAAAGATGCTATCATATACCTTATAAACTACTTCTAATGTGAACTTACGTCGTTGGTAAAGTAGCTATAATTACGAAAGAATTGAAGAAACATTGGGCGGTTAACAACTGGGCTGGTGTCACTTCTTGGATCAAGTAATTGGCTCGCGTGCCATTCATTAACGGCGATGGCTGGTGTTAGTTTCGCCAATTTAAAATGAAATTAATTCTATGAGTGGAGGGGTGAGAGAGGTTCCCCGCTACTTCAAGTCTATCAGACACCATTCACGGCTCCCCTCATCGAAATGATGCTTCAGTTGACCCTTCTTTCTTTGTTGTGTGCAGTTGTCGCCGATCTCGATGACGAATATCTGAAATGATAAGAAAGAGTTAGACTTTAGTTTGGTGCTAACAAGTTAAAAGCACAGTTAGTATAAAAATCGTATGACAGATATTTCTATCATATGAATAATAAGGTGAAGAGGAATTCACCATCAAGAGAAAGTAGGATCGCGTAGGCTTATGCCAGATTGAAATGTTGGATAACCCGCGTGTGAGAAAACCTAATAGTACGTATGTTGCTGCCTAGTTTGCCGACACACGCTGGTGCTGGATAGTATCTAAAACGTTTTCTGATGTTTATTCGAGATGAATGGATCAAGCATCAATTTTGTTTTACCCTCTCATTATTAAATCAGTAACATGTCGCTGGGTAATCACGGTGGACGCTATATACATGTCATATAGGGGCGTATGGGAGTGACGTCCCCCACTCAAATGTCCTTCGTTAAATTTGGAAAACATGAAGAGTACTTCTTTATTGCCATTGACTTGTTCGAAAAATTTTCGGCGAACTAACACTAATCCTATTCAAAATGGTCTAGCGACGACAATTAATTGAGAATTTATCAACGATATCGATGTATACAGTATTACCACTTATTCTTTCTACATTAAAATTCGTAAATTTTACCGACGGTATCTCTTTAGTACCATTCCTTCCTCTGGACATGTTGGAAAGATAAAGTACTACACATCAGTTTATAAGGAGGTACCCGAATGAATCGCAGCGAGCACTTAGTGGAACGAGCTTTTGGAAAGAAAATACCAAGACATAGTCAACCTTTTGCGTTGATTGGATGGGTACATGTATATGCTTTCTCAAAGTTTTCATTTCCATCCTTTTTAGCATCAAATTATCATTCTTTATCTTTCATCTTAAATACATGTGAAGCGCCTAGAGATAGCTATGCTATATAAGCGCTATACAAGCTTTACCTATTATTATTATTATCATTATTATTATTATTATTATTATTATTATGATTATTATTATTAAAACAATCGGTCTAGTCTTGAGTTGGATATGAGATGAGAAAGGAGAAGGATAAGTAAAATAATTAATAATGAAACATGAAGATGAAGAGTGGAGGCTTTGAGGAGGAGAGAGGCACTGAGTCATGAAGACGCCAGCACGTACATCACATCCTCTATACCACAAAATGTTCAACCGACGTATGTTGAAGAGGGTATAAGAGAAGGTCAAGTCCTGTCCCATCAAAATACTAGGAAGTCACATGACAGACTGATAAACAAGACAGATATCCAAACCATTTCATGAGTTCAAACAGCGTACAATCACGTGTTAACCAAGCATCACAATGTGATACCAACCACAAAATTATGGCGCCCTGTAGGGAACACCCATTTCAGTTATTCAATGAATCTCCGCTATGAGATCATCTTTACCAATTACGTTTAACTGGCGACCATAAAATGCGACGTTAAATATTACGTGAAGTTCATCTGAAATGTTCACATTCAAATTTGCATACACCCACATTAAATACACAGACTTTGATAATATTGCTTTCGTAGAATTCACTCCCTTCAAATTGGTGAATGAATGCACGCGAACAAGCAATCTCCGTTTATCGATCACCATTTTGTGATCGTCGTCTGACTCACTCACACCTCCCAAACGCGCAAAACATAATATTAGCCCACCTTTATTTCAAAGCAAGGAAACTTCCTATTAAGATCAGTGGATGCTAATCTTACTTCAATTCATATTAGTTCTTGTAATCATGGTAATGACCTTTTCTATTTGGCTCCCCCTAAAAATAATCGTACAATTGGTTGAAAATTTGGAGCAGGAAATGGCCGATGACCTGTGAATCTGGGCGACGAAAGGAACAATCAGAATAAATGTTCTTACCACATGGTTAGAACGAGCGACCTGACAATGACCGATTGAGTGAGTTCCGATTGACAAATGTATCTTTTCAGACTATAATTACAGCTCCATTCGCCCACTGAAAACAATATAAGTCATTTTCCCTCTATAATTTCGTATACACATATCTTTGTCATTTCGAATGGGGCTTAATATTGCTTATTAATGGGGAGAAGATGGTAAAGAGAAAAAACATTATTCTGACGAATAGAACAATTCCGAAAAAAATATCAATTGTTACGCTTTTATGTGCTTAGCTCTTTGTGGTTCTGACTGTATGTCGGTAGCTATTCGTTTCACAACATCATTTTCCTCAACTAAAAATCCAATCAACAGTATTATCGAATACACACAAAAAACCTAAACTTATCGCATTCCAATATCATGCAAATGTAAATTCAACTTTCTCTATGAACGTGTCGTAGAAACAAGGCCCCAAATAATCGGAAAGTTCAAAGCAGAACAAGTAATATAATTTTGTAAAAATTAGTAAAATCCAAGAATTAGAACTTGATTTGGTCAACATGCATGAATACACATTATTACCCCTCTGCTTTTCATTCATAATTATAAATCTTACTCTTATTTCTAAGGCGCCAATATGGAGCTTGTTTACTTTGTCATCGATATTCTGTATGATCTCATTTACTCCTTTCGTGATTTTGTTTTGAAATCAGAGCTATGTGATCCAAATTGAAAATATAATGAGAAGAATTTATGAATAGCTACATGCATAATATATTTTCGTATATGAAAGACCGGGGATTATGTTACAGCCAACTTCGTGACGTCGAATTGGCAACAGCTTAAGCTGCTATCGATCGCAAGTCACATGATCTAGTTCACCTTGACACCGGTAGCATTTAGTCTGGCCGTCATCTTCTGTCAACCTCAAGACGACGATCGTTTGCAGACGACCTTTAATTACAGGAACTTTTGTACTCATGTATGCATCGACATGTACTTAACGAGTAATGAGAATTCCAGTCGTAAGAGGCCTATGTAATGTTATCTTGTGTAGACCTACCTCTATATATTATTATCAAACACAAAATAAAATCAGATAATGTTTTGATATCGTCTGATATTTTGTGAGCATATTTTTCACGTGCTCGCTTACGGTTCCCGCCAAAACCAACGGGCGCCAAACGCAGTGAATCTGATGATGCAGCTGCAATTCTTCACATCTACGACTTCACTAAATTTCGTCTCAACCCATCGACCATGGTGGGATGATCAGAAACAATGCACAGTCATTCGTCCATCTCTTATAACGAGGAGAGGAGAATTACAAAAAAAGTGACAACTCGCATGGGTGCAACCGAAGCATGACGATTCACAAAAGACATCCATTTCCCCCCTCTCGCGTGCTCTCTTTATACCAACGGCCATCTTTGCTCTGAGGATGAACCCTTGTGATCAAGCTACCTTGACGATGTGCTGATTGTGGTTTGCATTCATACTCATAAATAGACGTCAGGTATTCAAATCATACCACCCGTTCTCTATTCATTACAGAATCTTCTCTAAACTGCCAGCAGAGATTACCAACCCGCCATAACCATATAATTAGCTACCATTTTTTTTTTTTTTTTAGCAAGCTTTATGGCGGCATGGCGACAAAGTCTAACTTCCGGCGCGAGCCACTCACAAAACGCTTGCTAAACCCTTAAAAACGGCCCAAACCACGAACCCTTTTCAAACCCCATGTAGCTAAAGCCGGAAGGATATGTCCCATGGACTTACTACGGCTCTCCCCTGAAAAGACTGGTGTAAAACACAATTTCAGCATTTTTTTTTTCTACACGCACGTCGACGACGACGAAGATCAGTTTTTATTTAACCCATCTCCCTGAATCAGTTAAAGCAAACCGACGAGGCCCATTCAAGCTTTCAATAGAGGCAATATTTAAGTTTCATTGTGAGCCCATCGTAGATAATACACGCGTTTTAATGAAGATTGAATTTGGGGTTGATTAAACGGGACGAGACGTGCTCGATACTTAGCTTCAAGCACCAATCAACAGATAAGTTGTCAGTTGCAGTATTTAAAAAGAAGGGGCGAGGTAGAATATTGTAGCAACGTGGATGAGATGGAGGTCGGGGGGGGGGGGGGCTATAAAGTATGTTTGATAGTAACTCTTTGTAGCAACTGGACTCGCGTGCCTGATTAGCGCGTGACATTTGTGACGTAAGAACATTGTCTTCGACGCGTGCACGCGCTCGCACTCGTCCTTGCGAGTATACGATTTAAAAAAAAAAAAATCATCCCGATACGATAAAAAATTCATTTGTGAAATCTATTTGGTTTTTGCGCGTGCCTTCGAAATGAGAAAATCAACGATTGTAAAAATTATGGCTGCTTTGCAATTCTATTTTATCTGTCATCGATGGGTAACGCAACGATGGATCCGAGAGAACGAAAGATAATGACGTATTATTACTGTATATAATAATGCCAGACCTGCAATTTTGATGTAAGTGATTGCCTTGCCTTGAGCAGATTATCAACACAAAAGGAGTTAAAATACGATAATATGAACTGCCTTCACTGACATTTTTTTGTTCTTTTCTTAAAAAGTTTGAATGATTTTTTCCTCTCTAGAATTGTATTAAGACTCAGTCTTCAAATTCCATCAAAACTATAATGAAAAGGAGAGCTGATAATGTGCTATTAATGCGATCCACAGAAAGAGTGCATGATTAGCGCATTTTCTGAATGGTCAACTTGAATCAAATGAATGGTCTACACATCGCCTCATAATTTTGATCATGTTGCCTATCGTGTTCCATCTTCATAGATGGTCATCGATTCCCAATTATTCTGGCTAGAACTACCAAGTAATTATCCATCATTCCATTTCCAAGTATTCCTTTCCTTCACCCCCTCATCCATAGTCTCCAACCTTTTATACCCGGAAGACATCGTCACCATGTAGACTGATAATTTCGATCTGATTAAGCTAATCGAAGTGAATGCAGAGGAGAAGAAGATGGAAACGATACCAGACAGTAGACCGACCCTGACGCCAAACCGACCCAAACCCGTGATGTTAATTACTACCAGTGGACTCTCACTAACACATTGGCGCCCAGGTGAAGATGTCGAATTAGCTACCCATCAAGTTTGCTTAGCTTCCACCAAGCTCTTCAAATGTAGAAAGCTAATAGCCAACAGAAAACCAGACACCAGAGTTTTATAGCCTGGTCATTATACTCAAGTGCAATCAATAATGGCCTGATGTCGTAAAAGATATGCAGAGTCAACGTGTTGGTGGGTCAAGTTGTTCATTTTATCCCATTATCAAGTAAATAAGAGAAAACTGTAACTTTTCTTCGCATGTAACAGTCGTAGTCAACAATTAAACAAAATACGATTGACTTGGTGCAATTTAGTAGTTATTTATCTCTGCATTTCATTATAATGACAACAGATATGGAGAGCTGAAGGAGATACCAGAAATAAAACGCCACTTATCGGCAACCAGTTCTAATTTTGAATAGTTTCACAAAGACATGATAATAACACCTAAAATGAGTCACTTAGACAAATTATTTGGCGTTTTTACATCGAAACTAATCACAAAGCCAAAAACATTGTGCATTCAATATTTCAATAATAATATTAACACTTTTGGAAGGCACTTCCTATTCGACCATAAGCGGAATCAACTTAACGCTCTCTATATATACTGAATTGGTTAGGCCCATGAATAAATTTGTCAAACTACTGTGTTGTTGATGAATGAAGGGAAAGATACTCACAATTCCGAATGTTTACAGGGTTGGATTTTCTTCGGAATTTGAGCTCTAAATAAGGACATAAAAAGTGAAGTATAAGAATTAAAATCAATCCACCTGGAAATCCCGGTCGTGTTACTTCTGTCGTTAAACTTCATTTTGTATATAACTTCTGTCCAGACTTTATACGGTACTTTCAAGATAATTTTCAGAATTTGCTAAATATATCCCAGATATACTAACAGTATAACACCATGATTATCATAATGACATTCCCTATTATTGCACATGGCTTTTAAAGATATTATTTAAATATCTAGAAGTCTGAAAAAAAAACCCCAAAACTTGCACAGCTATGAATAAACATGATAAAGTAGATTATCGTTTGATGCGTCAAAAGATGGAGGTTTTCTGGATTTTTTTCTACGTTCTTTTTTTTTTTTTTTTTTCATTTTTAAGTGATTGGATTTATTTCCTGTCATTTCTAAGAAAATTCAGAATGATTCAGACTGTCTTGCACTTGATTCGGGTGGAAAAAAGTAGTACCTGTGGTTAAAAAAAAAAGAAGAAAGAAACCCTGAGCATTACAAGTGCCTTAATCATATCTGAAAATGAAACAGAATGGGCATGATTGCAAAATAAACGTGAACAAACAATGTGTAATTGGCATTTCCTCTCGATGTATAATGATAATGAAAGATTAATGTCGATCGAAAATGTGATTAATTGATACTCACATACAAAGGGGGTTCACAATGCATTGAAGTAGAATGCTAAAGTTGCGATGCTATACCGGGTCATTTCTGGTACTGTAGTAGTTAATAATTAAACCTAAACATTTACCCCCCCCCCCCCCCCCCCCCCTCTCTCTCTCTCTCTCTCTCTCTCTCTCTCTCGCTCTCTGTGTTTCTCTGTGTCTCTCTGCCTCTCTGTCCCTCTCTCTGTCTCTCCCTGCATCTCTCTGTATCTCTGTGTCACCGTGTCTCTGCGCCTCACCCCCCCTCCTCTCTCTCTCTCTCTCTCTCTCTCTCTCTCTCTCTCTCTCTCTCTCTCTCTCTCTCTCTCTCTCGTCATGCTTGTTTCGAGAACAGAAGGATTGAACCTTTTAACGGATAAATACTGATAATTATGATTTCCGGGCCTGGATACTAATGGTAACGTTTACCATGTTTATACTACGAGCAGTACATGGTGTAAAATAATAATTTTGATTTTTGATGATAATTCCATACTGCTTGAAACACTTAATAAACCTCCTATATGACAGTAAAGATGCATATCAATCAATTTAGAAAGTACAGTATAATGTTGTTGCTTTTTTTTCTTCAAAAAGCAGTATCTATCCACCAACATATCAGTAACCTGTGATAGTTATGATGGGGGGGGGGGCTGTCAGAAACGGAAAAAAAGGTCCTCTAACCTGGTATCACTGAGTCAAACACTTAATGCACTCCGTCATTGATTTGGAGGTCATAGCAATCTACGCAATAATTTTTGAAGTGTGCTACGCTGAATCCACAACGGTTTGACTGAAACTTTATTATCTACCGTAGATCCAGACTTAGAGGGGCCGTCGGAGTGGGCTCTCTTTCGAACATTGGTTCCTTGGTCAAAAACCCATATTCTATTTTTTTTCTCTCCCCTCTCTCTCTCTCTCTCTCTCTCTCTCTCTCTCTTTGAAAGCTCATGAAAGGGGGAAACGTAATTTTATACAAAGTACAGTTGTTCCTTTCGAAAGGGATCTTCTTTTATTAAATAAGTGGAGTATAATCCTAGTGAGATATCGGAATTTCTGAGAAACCAAAATATACATTCACGGACATGCTAAATTGATTAACTGAAGGTTTTGAATGAATGGCTGATCACTTGATGGGGTATGACGGTTTTGGTGGTGGCGAGGCAGTGGTGAGTAAGAACTGAATACGTATGTTTTCACAGGCATAAAATGACAAAATAATGATATGAATTAAGTGAGACATACAAGTAAATAGAAGGAGGAAAAAAGAAGAGGAATATCCCCTTCATTTAACACGTTTAAGGAAAAGGAATTAACACAGACAGATTGTGAGGGTATAGGGGAAGATGTGATATAAAATAGAAATGAAAGAGACAGATAAATAGGCATTCAGCGGTGATCAGAGAAAATAGAGAGATGGAGAAAGTCGGGAGAGATATGTGGGAGGAAAAGTAGATTAAGAACAAATCTTGACTCTAGGGTTTGTGCTTGTATATCGGTCCGATATATAGAGCAAAGAAAGATTATTCTGCGAGATCGCCTGTGGCGGTGTTGTAAGCCCTGAATGAATTGAGCAATTCAAAGCGTATTATTCAATTTAATATCTCGGGATTGCATTGCCCGAGAACAGGAATCAGAATAATGGCAGCTTTTAAAAAGAAATGTGCCGAACAATAATGTCCGTTCATGTATAACCCGCGTCGCGTATTCTGTTCAAATTCAATTTTGCTTGGATATTCACAGTCAGCATCTTTTCCTTATCATTACAATTGTAGATAATGCTGTCTTGATAAAGAGAGAAGGTCAAAAGAAATGAGAAATAATGGCTAATAAGACATTTAACAGTTTAATGAGATATTAAACGTGTTTTCTTTTCAAAATATCTATATTCACTGGCATAATAGGGAAGAACCGCGATTTCTACATGATACATCTTTTCTCAAGTTATGAAAATGAGATTTATATTTAGCCACGACCGACGTAAAAGTAGCGAGAAACGCCCTTAGGCAGTTATCATTGTTCAGGATATAAGGTGCCGCCTCTCAAATGCTCTACCATCATGACCGTGATCGTGAGTGGGAAAAATACGTATTACTTTGCTAAGTCGATTTGGAAAAGTGAATGCACTTTCGAAGTACAACGCATATCTTTTTTTGTTATTTTAAAACTGAATGTCAAAATAAAGTGAAAATTTACATTACACGTCAAACTTGCAAATTTGATTCCCGAAACAGATTATAGGGTCATTCTTCATCAGACTTTTCATTGTTACGTTTTTATTTTACTTTATCTCTTTTGTTTCGTAGAAAATTATTTAAGTATGCAATAGGGAGGGATTCGCTTTCACACATTGATGGAATATATTAACTTTTGTTGATTATCGTACATGAAATGAAATGTTTTAAGATTGATGTCTAATGTCACTTTTACTTGAATGATGCCAGCACGTAACTTTATTTTGCTTGGATATTGTGGTCTAAAAGGAAATTAGCGTGATATTTATTCGGAACAAAAAGTAATGAATTGAGTAGTGCTGAATTCAGTACCTTCATCAAACACAGGAACACTATATTTTGTCATATTTACATTAGCACTTTCACAAAATAGCAAAATATTTTCGAAAAAATGTTCTGTGCATGAGATGAGTGAGGAAAAGCAGTGAACTGCACATGCAACAACAGGAAACAGATAAAAAATGAAGCAAGTTGATATTTTGAAAGGAAGACAAGAATGGCGGAAATAACAATTCCATCGAGTAAAAGTACAGATAAAGAAAGACTGAATGAATCTCTAGAATCCCTCAATGAAAATGAATATTATTCCTGTTTGTGCTCATCATTTCATCGACTGTGTAGGATTGACTCAAATCAGCGGAAAAGGGTTTGATAATAATGCCGACAGCAAACATCCATTCACTGGCTCTCATGAACCCGGCTACCCTGGATGGGAAATGGCTGCCAGGTACGCTGAAAATAGATCTCACAGCTGCCAACTATGGCAAACAATATCGAGTCTGTGCGTTTCTCTCTTTCTTTCTCTCTCCCTCTTTCTCACTCTCTCTCTCTCTCTCTGTATCCCCCTCCCTTTCCCTGCCTCTGCCTCACTCTCTCCGTCTCTCTCTCTCTGTCTATATATGTCTTTTTTTCTCTCTGTCTCCCTCTGTCTCTTCTATCTCAGCTTCTCACTATTCACTATTAATTTTCTATGTATTTTCTTTCTCCCAATCTCTCTATTTCTCTCTGTCTCACTCTCTTTGCCTATCTCACTCTCTCTCTCTGTCTTCTACTCTCTCTCCCTACATTTTGACGCTCGGTACATACATACATCTCTCTGTGTACCTCTGTTTATGTTTATGTTCCTTCTTTAGGGCTCCCCATCATGATTCTTCCTGATTTACTTTGGAACTTACTGTCTGTCTGTTTGTCTGTCTGTTTATCTCTATATCCCCCTCTCTGTTTTTTTATATTAGTATTCCCCCTCCCCTCTCTCTCTTTTTATATTAGTATCCCCCCCCCCCTCCCTCTGTCTTTTTATATTAGTATTCCCCCCCCCTCTCTCTCTCCGCTAACCATGATGTATATATATATATATATATATATATATATATATGTATATATATATATATCTATATATATATATATATCTTCATTATTACTCTCTCTCACTTTCCCATTTATTTTATATCTGTCTACATGTTTAATTTTGAAAAATACATTTACGACTTTGCATAAGGAGTCTGACAAAAGGCACATAATATGCCTCGAAAAATCATAACTTAATTCTGACTTCCATGGTCACGTGTAAGGTGTTCTTCCGAATCAAACAATAATACTATAGATGACAGTGATATGATGATCTAGTATTTGACTTCATAACTGAAAAAGCATGACCTTACAATCTTATTTATCTTATAGATTTATTAAAATCTTAAGTCCCTCTTTCCATAGTCATGCATCCTTCAGAGTCAATCACACTTGAATTCAAAGACAGTGAGCGGTGATAAAAGTTAATCAGTTAATGTGAGTTATATGCAATAAGCATAATTAGGTGATCTTAAAGGAAACCGCCTGAGCTCAGCTGGAAGTATAGTTCCTCTAGTTGCCATGACAACGCCTATACGTCATTACGTAACATGTCTAGATGGCGGCTATTGTAAAATTAATATTTCCGACTCCTTCGATTTAGATTTTAAGGCATTTTTGTCAATTTTGAAAGCGGTTGATGAGATGTAGGAGAATCAGAATTCAAGATTCTTTCGGAAGAAAAAACGAAAACGTTGGTTTATCTTATTTCCTGCTTTTGCCTTTTTCAGTTGTCAATAGTCACTTTTACTTCCTTCTGTGAATCTAATCCTCTTTCCTAAAAGAAAAAGAAAATTGCAATTTGTTTTTCGGGAATTCATTCTCTGTTGTTTGTAATATGACCTTATTTTAATAAGGTTTGTGCACACTTTTTTCCTCTTCTCTGCCAACATTCATTATGATTAATTTGCATCGTAGAAATTTATTCAATTTGTAATATATAAGTCATAATGAGTCACAATGTAGGCTATTTGGTTACAATATGCAAGGCTTAGAAAGACCCAATTAAGAGTATATTCCCGAAAAATAGATATCAATTCTTTAATCTGCGACGGTCAGGAATTGTTATTGCCGCTTCACCAGTTGTTCCAGCGCGATCCCTAGTTGTTCCAAGCGACAATTATTGAGAGCATAATTGCCTAAAATGATCATCGTTCGAATGTCCCATCAACGGGGTTTTACAGTAATCCTCTTCCAAAATCTTCATAGTAATTATTTCAAATAAATAAAACAAAAATGAATTCGTAATTCCTCATATCTACATGTTTACGGTATAAATATTTCAGTTCATCGTTTCAATCTCGGAATGGAATTCCAAAAGTGATTAGATCCACATCAATTTAATGGAACCAGATGTGAGAGAAAAAGGGAATAATACAGAAACGAAACATTTATGAATAATTGAAAGGATCACGAAATTGATTGGAATTACAGCAATTATGCAAACGTTAGGAATGGAGCTAAATAGATTACAAAATTAATATCGACCAAAATTAATGTAAAAATTTGCAAGATATAGCTGAACGCAGGCTAATAAATTGACATAAATTCGGGTAAATTATCTTGAAGCAAAATTAATGATTTCAACCTTTAAAAGAGAAGATTATCTTCCTCAGAGGAGAAGATGAATCAACACATCGGAAAGATTCCTTTAACGTTTTGTTCAGACATATACATAAAATAAAATCAATCCGGATAACATTGACTGCGTCTATATGACGACTAACTTTCAAAGACGTTACAATAATCTAAGGATGTCATGAAATTAATGACTGCTGATGAAAGGGGTTATTGATGATTTTGATAAGAGAGGATGCTCTTTTTCTTTTAACTCTAAACTGAATATTCAAACCGAATGCAATGTCATTAGGATAGTATGATTTTTTTTTTTCATGAGGGGGGAGGGGGTGGGGGTGGCAGCCAAAGCAAATCCCTGCCAACAATTTGATCAGGAATGATATTTTACATTTTCGCATGCAAAAATCTTCGCAAAATCCATTTCATGGGGATTTTGACCCCTGCTCCACCCGTTTTCTACTTTTACAACTGGTGCCCTTTCTGCCTCTCTCCACTCTCTCTCTCTCTCTCTCTCTCTCTCTCTCTCTTCTTTCTCTTCTGCCCATTGATTTTATTTTTCTCAGTGAATGTTGTCTTGATAATATGCTAGGTCACAATGTTCACCTCCCCCCCCCCCCCCCCATATTCTAGGTCATAATGCTCAACACAAACCCCTTCTTCTAAAACGCTCCCCGGCTCCAGTTCTGATATAACGTCACAACAAACCAAAAGCTACAAAAGACAAAAGTGATGTCATTATACGTCAATATCCAGGTATTTCTAATTAGTGTTCAGTTCATTCTATGCGATACCCCTCGTAATCTACCCCCCCCCCCCGTTCTTTCTCGAAAATGGGTACTAATAATTAGACTAAATCTGTAATGAGGTTTAGTTTACAGTCCTTTGAGCATAGCGGTGAGCCGTTAGACTTGACCAGAACTTAGGAGGTCAAAATTTCTTGTCATAAATTCCCTACTCCTCAAGCCATGTGGCTACTTACAATCCTGTACAGTCCAATAAAGCTCTCACTGGACTTGGTCGGCTTGATCAGGGGGTATATACATGAGATCCCAAAGCAATTGAACGAGAGCTAAGCAGCGCTTCAAATATCAATTATAGCCGTATTTTGCGTCTCTTGTGCCCATTACTTATGCATTAACGACCGGAGATAACGGTTTAATGAAGCAGCGATATGAAAGTACTCCAGAAAACATTCCTTTACTTTCAGAGTCTAACAGTAGCTGGTCAGATTCGTAAGCCTGACCATCCTTCGGACATATGGTCAAGATTTTGTGGCTTTTTAATTTAATCAGACTGCGAGTTATAAGCCACATGTAGGCATATTAACAAATAATTAGATGAGGCCATTGACCGTAATATATTTTTTTACAGAATCGAAATGACCCTCTTAATATTAAACAAAGATTTTATTCACTAATATTAATTGTATGGGATGTGTTCGATGGTTCAATAGAATAAAAGGTACCGGATATTTTTTACTGCAAATAAAAGTCGTACGACCCTTTTCTATACCTCCATGAATAAGTTCATAAACGGACATTTATGTATCCAAAATATATGACTTGAACAACTCGGCATTATGATCAGATGATAACATGAAGTAATCCATACTAAATTTTAAAAGGTATAAAATAATGTAGTCATTTGGCAGTTCAGGGCCTTCCTGCATTTATGGAGTTGCGATTAAACGAAACTCAAAAAAAAAAAAAAAAAAAAAGCAAAAACCCCGTAAGTCACAATCAAGTTGCATTTAATCGCAACTCTTTATGCAAAATGGCTCAGGATAAATATTTTCTTTGGCTGACATCTTTATTATCATATCCTGCAATCATTTTTCGAAATCACAAATTTGTGACAGAAATGTATTTTGCCACCGCTCAAGCGCAAACGGCAAATTATCAATCTTGCTCCGAGAGACAGACCCCCTCTCATTTCACATGCAATAAACTTCCCATATAATCCTCAAAGGTGCATGCCATGACGCATTTTAAGACGTCTGAAATACAACGACTAGATATGACACGCGTAAACAGTGGCTGATCCAGGCAGGGGCACCAAGGGCGCGCGCCCCCTTTAATTTTTCTGTTTTGTGATTTTTACCGTAAGACCCTCCGCTCCCTCGCCGCTGGCGCCCCCCTTTTTCAAATTTCTGGATCCGCCACTGCGTAAATGTTCGGAATAAAATTATCAATATTCTACATGGAGTCTGTAAATGAGATAGGGCGATTCATGTTTACAGCAATTGACGGTGCAATCAGTCACTCCTGTCTTTATAGATGTCAGAATAGTTACGTCATCCACGATATCTGACCAAGTATACGATCAGTCAGTGCTATACTCAAGAGATACCGATAGCCAGCGACGGAACTACGAGGGAGGGGGCACGGGGGTGCACTTCCCCCAATTAAATGCCCCAAAAACATAGGAAAAGAGAGAAAAGGAATGGGAGAGGGGAAAGGGACGAGAAACA
The DNA here is from genome assembly GCA_025618425.1 of Heliocidaris tuberculata. Lineage (NCBI taxonomy): Eukaryota > Metazoa > Echinodermata > Echinoidea > Camarodonta > Echinometridae > Heliocidaris > Heliocidaris tuberculata. The sequence continues at coordinate 16,748,499 of CM046834.1, forward strand.
TGAGAAAGAAGGATGGTAAACCCCTCCCACATTCTCTCCCCCCCCCCCCCCGTTGTTAATTAACATTTCATTCAGCGTGTAAGGCCGGTGCCCCACACGCCCACCCTTAGCCATACCAGTGCCCTTCAATGCCTGGACCCAAGCTACATCGCTGGCGATAGCTAGGCCCCGCCACCCCCCCCCCCCCCCCACCTAGGCGGTCAACCATACACATAATTATGCTTGTTCCAGATTCTTAGAGATACCCCCTTTAAGGAGGGAAAGGGGTTAGGATTTTGACCCCCTATCACGGGTTTTTGGGAGGGAAGCCATCAAAATTACCCCCCTATCACGGGCTTTTGGAAGGGAAGCCAGCAAATTACCCCCCCCCCCCCCTATCACAGGATTTTGGTAGGGAAGCTAGCAAAATTACCGCCTAAATGAAGGAAGAGTGCCGAGGAATTTTTCGGGGGTTTGAAGCTAACCCTATTCCGGACCCTATTCCAGACCCTATTTCAGGATTGCTCGGGAGAGATTTGAAAACTACCCCTAATTAAAAATATTTCGGGGAAAAAATGCTAAAAGACCCCCTATTTCAACGATTTTTCAGGATTTTTTTTTCCCGAATTGAGCCCCTAAAATATACCCCTTTTCCCGAAAAATCGGGAACACGCATGTGGTACAGATGACCACCTGAGTGGGGGGGGGGGGGGGGGCGGGAGCTAGGCTACCAACATAATAGCTTGAAGCTGCCCTTTGGCATAAAATGCTCTACAACAAAATTAAAAAGCATTTGAGAACTTTTGTTCCACAAATTTCACAAATTTAAAAAGGGTCATAAAAAAATTATACGCATCGCTCTACACAGGACAGTAATGATTGATTACTATGTTTTATCAAAATGATTATGTTTTTGTTCTAGGTATTATACAAGACCTGGATCGTTTACGGGAAATTGAGCATGTCAACTTAATACTTTTCATGTCAAGAAATGCTGAAGCTAAGTAAAATAGCAAAGGATAGAGAAATATCTATTCAGGCTGAAGAAGGAGGACGGGGGCACGAGAGAGAGAGAGAGAGAGAGAGCGAGAGAAAAGGAGAGTGGATTCAGAGAGAAACGAGGAGACAGACATAGGAAAGAGAGAGAGAGAGGGGGCAGAGAAAAGCGTGGATAGTTAGGAGAGAGAAAAGAGATAGAGAAGTAGATATATATATACAGAGAGACAGAGAGAGAGAGAGAGAGAGAGAGAGAGAGAGAGTGTGTGTGTGTGTGTGTGTGTGTGTGAGAGAGAGAGAGGGAGAGAGACAGAGAGACAGAGAGGGAGATGGGGGGGGGGGGGGAGACAGAGAGCGTGGACCCATGGGAGTAGAATGGGAAAAATTAATCACAAGATAAATACATATAGATGAATCGAGCTCAGACGAAATACGAACTCTAACTTTGAAAAATCATATTCATAAACTGATAATGAATTCAATGATTCATGTATTTCACAACTGGTAAGTATCAATTTGATCCAGGTAATGATAAAACCTCGAAGTTGCCCCCCAAATCAATGAAATCTCTCTGAATAGGATGAAAGATCTTATTCTTCGTTGTGTACGCATGTCCTGCAAGGTAATTCACCAATCAACACCATTACCTTTTCCCCTGATCTATCAACCACTCATTATGGGGTCTCGGAGAGGATTAACACCAAACATGGAGATTTTGTTCTTATTCAACCATCATGTCAACTATTACCAAAAGAAGAAAGAGTTTAAGTGCACTAAGTTTGATAGATGGCTTAGTTGTGATTCGCAAAGCTTATGGAAGTCTCATTTGACTTTGTTGACAAGCACACAAACTTGAAGACGGGAACCAGAGTCTAAAGATTACATCAATCGATCAACTGATTCGAAATCTGTGACGTAGAAGATTTGTAAATTTACGTGAGTGTCACGTGTGTCGTGACGTCACTGTGGCTATCAAAAAAAATCTAGATCACTGAGCGAGTGACTGACCCCCACCCCCTGTTCTTGACAATGTGTCCGCACAACTGCCGTTTAATCACACATTTTATTCGATCTAACTGTACTTACCGTGTGTTTCTTCATGATATTAACAGAAATTTTATACAATTATAATTATAACATCATTATTATTACTTTTATATAGAAATGGTAGGCCTGGAGAAGTAATGCATACAGAAATAGTATAATAGTAATACTAACGGAAATAATTATTACTATATCGTTCACCATTCTCGTCAAGGCATTATCTCACTTATAGCCTACAGTATATAATGTAACAGCATAACCCTACGTCAGAAGTGATTCTTTGTTCTAATTCTTCTGAACTCTCCCAAAAAGTTCAAGTTGGGAATCTTTTAAAGTTCACCGAAAGGATATCACAGGTGGTGCTTGATCTACCTTTCTTCAAAATAGAAAATGATGTCATGTAATGTCTTACAAGCGGGTGAAAATACAAACTGACGGTACCGCTTTCCTTTCCTTTCATCTTTCTTTCTTTCCTCTTCATGACAGAAACAACGTCACACGATTCCACAAGAGGAAGTTTTTGTTGGCTTGCCGCCTATTTTCGTCCTGAGATCGGCGTGTTTTATCAGTGGCACACCGCGGCTACAAATTAGCTCTAATCGGTAGCTTGGAGATAACAATGCAGAAGAAAACACGAAGAAACGCGGCATACCTGGCTGGAGACGTGACAGAATGAACAGAGAATGGAGAATATGGTGGGGGAACCAGCAGGATGGGGGCTCAGGGGCACTTTACTCTGCCCTGAAAAAAAATTGTCGGAGTGAATGAGAGAACAATTTAAAGGAAACCAAAACCCAAGGAGAGAATCAATGTTATTGGAAAGTGAAAATTCAGAGAAGCACTTTACAAAAAGTTTCATTAAATTGGTTAAAAAATGAGAGAGTTATGGAAGTTTGAAAAGTCTCGTTTTACTTTCTATGGGGATCCTCAAATTGGCAAAATTGCTTCAAAATGGCTGACTTTGTGAACAACTCTCCATTTGTTTTGTACACAGATTTTCAGATTTTCCCCATTATCTTTCAAGGTCCAGTTAATCTCCTTCTGAGCTCAACATATATAATGGGAAAATGTATTTTACACCACATATGTCGAGTTCAGGAGGAGACAAGGAGCACCCTGAGAGATAATGGGGAAAATCAGAAAATCTGTGTACAAAACAAATGGAGAGTTGTTCACAAAGTCAGCCATTTTGAAGCAATTTTGCCAATTAGAGGATCCCCATAGAAAGTAAAACGAGACTTTTCAAACTTCCATAACTCTCTCATTTTTTAACCAATTTTAATGAAACTTTTTGTAAAGTGCTTCTCTGAATTTTCACTTTCCAATAACATTGATTCTCTCCTTGGGTTTTGGTTTCCTTTAAAAGGCCAATGGATAATATTACCAGAAAGTTTTTAAATATTTTATGTCGGAGGAGGTGTCGTAAAACATTTCGAGCAAATTCATAGAAGACTATTCATGATAGAGACTATCACAGATGTCCCCGATATTACAGAATTATAATTTTATAACATGTCGTGCAACATCAGCTCTCCTATACCTTATGTGTATTTTCCAGATGATGCATGTATAGCACTGAAGAAAAATAAAAATAGTGTCCAACAAACTTTATGATTTTGTTATAATAATCAATATGCTGTTTTCATAATAGGTTTAACATTGCATGTATATATATATATAACAAATAATGTGTTTGTGCATGTGTGTGCGTGCGTGTGTGTGTGTGTGAAGGGAGGGGGTCATAAAATATCGAGAATAAAGTTTTTAAAAAATCAGTGAAGATGATTACGATATAGAGACTATTACTGATGTATCCGGTACGATACATATACCATACACAAAGAAAATACTGAAAAAATTAGTGTCCAAGAAACTGTATGATTTTGTTATAATAATCACCATGCTGTTTTCATATAACAGGTTTAACATTGCATGGATTGATTTATAACTAATAATGTATTTGTGCATGTGTGTGTATATGAGCCTATGAGGGGGTCATAAAATATCGAGAATAAAGTAAAAAAAAAAATCAATGCAGATGATCATGATACAGAGACTATTACTGATGTATCCGGTATGATACATATACCATACATAAAAGAAAATACTGAAATGTCGCATCGTTGATTTCAGAGGCAAAATAGTGGTTATAAGCAAACAACATTTGATATGAGTGCTTCCGTTGGTCTCGTATTACATCGTTAAGTTCTCCATTATTGTATAACTCCTGTCCCCTCTAAAGCTCGTCAATTTTTTCCTCTCGACAAAAATTGTCATTTTACGAGTGGCTCGCGAACACAGTCTTCCTGATCTCTGACATTTTTACCAAATAAGGACTTTTCTTGTCTTTAATCCCTTTACTGCCATAATGTTTCTAGGTCATAAATATCCACGAGTGAGGACAGACAGTTTCATACAGACTGTAAGTTGATGAATGAGATCAATACAAACATCATTCAGTAGTCAATTTTTGAGATATAGTTTCCGATTGTAGTACCATAATCATTGAGAAATTACAGTCCGACCTCGTTTATCCGGCCGCATTGGGACCGGCACCCATCCGGATAAGTGAAATAGCCGGATATGAGAGAAATGTACATTTTTTATGCAATGAATAGGGTAGGGCAGTCTATTGGCTGTAAAATTTATGTTTTCTTCGTGTAGTTGATGATTGCAAATGATCTTTTTATTTGTAAGAGATGAAATGAAATAAAATTAAACAGAAAATTGCCCATGGTGTTCCCGTTTCCAAGGCTTTTGGGTGAATTGCATGACGAACTGGCCGGAAGACAGGGCCGGTTGATAGAGATGGCCGGATAAATGAAGTTCGGATAAGTGAGGTCGGACTGTAGTTATGATAGACATTGAATAAAAAGTTCAATCAAATTCAGAGAAATGTTCTATAGACCCGTTATGGTTCTTATAGATTCTGGAAGATTTGAAAAAAATAAGAAGAGGAACAATTTAGAGTGAAAATTAAGATGATGAGGAGGATAATTCGTGAAAAGAGAATGGTGTAACGAAAACAGAAAAGGAATAATATAACAAAGAAAAAGAACTGCAGGAAAATTATATGATGGTAGAGCAGGAAGTATGCGGCAGTTGATGGAAATATGATAAAATGAAAGAAGAAAGAAATTGATCAATGATAATCATCAGCCATGTATGTGTAGATTATAATAAACTTTTTTTCCTTTCTAGCCAGTTTAATTGTTCATTTGAGGAACTTTCAACAAGTCCTGATTCCTTAGAGCTTCATTCCATCACACCATCGCCTACTGTCAACAGTTACGGTGAAGATATGCCATTCCCCGGATCATATTCCACCATTTATTCCCCTGTTTTGTTTAGTTTTGCTTTTGTCCGACTTCGTTTCCGCGTACATCGAATAAAAATGAATCATCTTCTGACATTCTTTCATGCACAAAGGTAAAATATTCCCTTCTCTTCCTCTTCCTCTTCTTGAATTCTTTGTCGTATATTCCTCAGCAATCATTGTTTCATGCATTTCTTCTTAATGACGTCCTTCTCCTTCCTTGTTCGCTCTTCTTTTCCAGTCTCAACGACTAACATTCTTTCTTTATAAATCCACACACCTGCGAGGCTTTATAATAAAGAGAGGTTAATCTAATCTGTGTTGCTAAATCTGAAAATTATTGATTACTGATGCCTTTCTCTAGTACACGGAAACAAATACAGAATCAGGTATGTAATCTTCAGCTCTGATATAAGGCATCTTTATTATAGTAGGCCTACTTTATAAAGTTATACAATGAAAAGGATTTGCGAATGTGGATTCCGATTGGCGGGTAATTATGGTACCCAAATCATATTTGCCTTATTTTGGGAATAGCCGTCACAGGAAAATATCCCATGTTGTGTGTTCGTTGTTTTTTAAATTGTCAATTTTCACTATTTGTAGGCCTAATCTACCGATCTTTTATTAATGTACTAAAACCATGATTGTAAAAACATACGTTGTAAGAGGTTCACTTAATTTGTGACAAAATAATTATCTGTATATAGACAGACAGAACAGGGAAATGTAAGATACTTTCTGGCAATATCATCGTTATAACAGCTTTCAAGTGTTGGACATCTAAATTGCTTTTCGAAGCTTTCAACGAAGTTTTTCCTGTTTGATTTTTCTTTTGACCACACCACCTACATTATAGGAGCAGAATTAGCACGACTCTAACCTGCATGTACAGATGTAAGGAATTTTAAGTTTAGTACGATCATCCCCAACTACTTTCAAGTCTTAACGCTCATTGTTGGACTGAAGTACCGTAAGCTTTTTAACTAAGCTTTTTTATTATGTAACTCTTCTTGTTTTGCTAATGCACTAAACTACTTAGGAATGAACTTGACCGTATTTGACAAACTTTTGCTTTATCCTCTTAGCGGTTCTTTCATCTTTCATTTTTCTCTTCCTTCTCAAGCTCATGATCTGGGACAGAATGCTTCCGTGAGCAGTCATGGGTTCCCTGTTTTCCTTTTTTGCTGTATGAATGTGCGTGGACTATTTCCGCATTCTAACATGAAATCTCAGTTCTTTCTTTTTTTAAATTAACCACAACCAACAAATTCAAAAATTTCATAATTTCCGCCATTCTTACACAACTTGCACTCTATACTCTTTAGGCAAGAATATAACATAAGTGCCCTCATCAATAATAATAATAATAATAACTGCTTTTTTTTTTTTTTTTTTTTATAATCGCCTTTCCAATTAAGTCATGGGTTCTCAGTCATGATAGTTAGCAAATCCGGTGGTGATACTTGTAAAATCTGTGGTAGAGAATTATAAAAGGAAAGATAAGACGGTGGCACAACCCTAAAACTTGGCATTTTTGACCTAGTATTTAAAGAGTGTACATGTAGCCTACGTACCAATTTCTTTGTCTCTCTCCCTCCCTCCTCTTTCTCTCTCTCTCTCTCCCTCACTCCTCTTTCTCTCCCTCTCTCTCCCTCTCTCCTATGTCTGTATGCCCAACTCTATATCTTCATTTCCACCTTCCTTCTTCTCTCCTCTGTCTCTCACTTTCGCATTACGATGAAAAATAGAAATTATCCGATAACTGGGCAGTTACGTTCATTCATAATAATTATTTCTCAGAACATGTATTTACCGTGTCACAAAAAGAAGAAGAAAAAAAAAAGAAAAATGAAAGGAAAAGAAACCTAAGCCTGTATTATAAACACGATCCCAAGGTCCCTCATCATCTCTCTCTCTCTCTCTCTTTCCTTTTTTCTCTCTCCCTTTCTTTCTTTCCTTTTCTTTCTTTCTCTCTCTCTTTTTTTCTTTCTTTTTCTCTCTCTCTCTCCCCCCATCCTCGAGTTTGTTATTCGTTGTTCACCATCATGCTCATTCTTCCCCACTCTCTACCTTCTTCCAATTCCAAGGCTACCCAAAAAAGAGAAAGTATCATCCAGGGGACGGGCATCAACATAAATGTATAAACACCAGTAAATCATTTTCCATTTCCATTTTCAGAAGCATTCCTTTGCGGGTGTTTATTACAAAATAGCCGGGCACGCGAAGCGGTAACCTAATACAGCGAGAATTTCATCTCGATATCAGTCGAATATGAGAGGAAAGGAAACGTCATTATCGAGATATCTCAATGCCTCCTTTTGATCTGATACGTCACACATTCGGGCTTGATAACCATTTATCACCTCGCGTGCTACTAAATATTCCATTTTCACTTTGCCTTATGAGGAATGGATGTCTTTAGTATATCAATGTGAAATATGAATAACATTTAAAATGCACTTGATCTAATTTGTGAATTCTGACAAACGCATAACCAGACTCAAATCGCAGTGTTTAAAAAAAAGAAGAATTTGGATGATAACATGAGATGGAGAATCATTACAAAAAGGTAGACAATGTCACCTGTTTAGAATTGAGATAGAAAAGGATAAGAAATCCATGTTAGGAGGCTTCCTGGGCGAAAAATAAGTATACTATTTATGAAGCTGTATAGAATTACACGTAATCCTTATCAAAATTCATCAAAAATTCAAACTCCGAGAGAAATATAAATGATAACAATAATAATCCAAATTTGTACCTAACCGTCAGGTATTAGGGGCATCTTTTCGGGTACATGCATAAGGGTCATTTCTCTTTTGCAAAAAATGAATATTGTTTCCGAATGACTGCAAGTAAATAATTCAATCTGTATGCAAATAGGATGTTTTTAACCAATGTAGTTGAAAGTTGTTATATTAAAATTTCCAATATAGATTTCATATTGGCAAGATTTTCTAAAAATTCATGATTTCTACAATTGTAAAAATGCTTGGTGCCTTTACACTTAAATTTACATCAGTGTCAAAACGATATGACTAACTTATTTGTACTATATGCATTAGAGCATAATAGAGCAGAACTTGTTTGCTGCGGTAAATAAGGAGGGAAAAATCAATGCAATAAACAGATTTCCCAGGAAACATAGTTATGAAACGCGAGTGTAAAAATCAATCTTTTAGCGGTCGATTTTGCACTCGCACTACTTTAAGCAGGTATTAATTTCACTATGGACGAGGAGGGAGGGGGGGGGGAGAAGAGAGAGAGAGAGAGAGAGAGAGAGAGAGAGAGAGAGAGAGAGAGAGAGAGAGAGAGAGAGAGAGGGGGGGGGGAGGGGGGCGATGGGGAAGTGGTATTGATACATGGTTGCCAGTCACGGAGTAAAATTAGAGCAGGGTAGATTTCCAAATCTTTTTCTTCCTATAGTAAAATTACAATTACGCCATTTGTTTCCACATATATCATAAGTACTGAAAGTATATCTTATCTCCTCTTGTCATCATCGTCGTCATCGTTGTCATCATCATCAAGATCATCATCATCACCATTGCAACCATTATCATTTTACGTGATATCTCTTATAACAACCTTATACAACCTTCGTGATCGTCAACCTCGTCATCATCAGTAGTACCACTCACACAATCTTCACCATGCCCACCACCATTTTCATCATCATCACCATCATCATCATCTTCATCATCACCACCACTACCAATACCATCATCTTCATCAAGCACCTCTCACGAACGAACCATCGACGCTGGTCGCTGGAGGTCATGGTTATTCCAGGCCAGGTTCTTTTGTCACTCGACGAACTGGGCATCCTTGTCATTCCGATGGACCGTGGGAAAATACAACTCCATCTCTCTCCCCCATCATCCTCTCTCTCCTCCACTCCCTTTGGATCTTCTTGCTCTCCCCTCCAATCTGCATGTCATCCCCCAACATTCCGACCTGATTATCTTCCATAAGAGAGAAATTTGTGACAAGCCCGGTGCCTCCAATCAGAGTGTTTGCTGTTATGATTATTCCCATATCATAATCATCACACCTACTATATTATATACGTGGGAGTGTGGCAAGTGAGAACTGGGTAATCAGAATTGTTTGGTATGGAAATTATTACCATAAGATTGTATATGAAAATTAGAAAATTGTTTAAAAGAAATCAATGTTAATATTCTAGTAGTAGATGAACATCAGTAATTTAAACAAATATCCGGACATCATCATCATCTTCAACAACAACATTCATCGTTCTCGTTCGTTATTACTGGCATATTATTGTAATCATCTTTAAAGGGAAATCCAACCTTAATAGCAAGTTGCTCTGAAAGAAAGAAGAAAAATTAGAGAAGCAGATTGGTGAAAGTTTGAACGAAATCGGACAAGCAATAAGAAAGTTATGAATTTTTGAAAGTTGTAATCACTATACATATGGGAATTTCAAATTGGCCGAATAGGTAATGTCACTGTGATGTAGCTGTGGACAACTCCATCATTCACTCCAACACACAAAATGACTAAAATGTCACTCTTTTCAAAATGTATTACTCAGTAGGATCTCTTTCTTTCATGAGGACCTATAACAATACCCTATCTCCAATATATTTTGAGTACTGCCCCGAGGGTAAAAGCGCCTCGAAGAAAACCGCAAATTAGTGATATTTTTGTGTACGACAAATGGGAGAGTTGTCCACAAACATGTCACATTTGAATCACCAAATTGCCAATTTGAGATTTGCATAGATGTAGTGATCTCATTTTTCAAACATCCATAACTTTCTTATTCCTTGTCCGATTTCTTTCAAACTTTCACCATCCTGTTTTTCTTATTTTTCTGCTTTCATACAAATCATCTTATTTCCAAGGTTGGATTGCCCTTTAAAAAAAAATATTGAAGTTAATAGTCGTCATCATAATTATCGTCCTTCTCAATTTACCGTAATCCTTTTTATCATCACAGTTATTTTGTTATGCTTCCTCCTCATCCGCTTATCGATATTACTGTCTTTGTCATTCACCATTTTTTTTTTATTAATAGGGGGATAATTTTGCGACAATATTCGTTGATTTCAAAGTTTTGATATCCGTCCCGTATTCCTTTATATTTGCCTTTTCTTTGAAATAAAGAAGTGATTAAAACAACACAGCCCATATTATTAGGCCGAAGAAAATGGCAGCTTCCAATTAAAGTCCAATTTCACTTTACACAATACAAGGCCCTGTGGGAATATGATATAGGACATGAATAAAAAGGTAAATCAAACAGTTCCTATACTTCCAGATCGAATGCTCGTTTTCACTGGCTCTCAAAAGGGCCTATTCATCTATTTTCAATTTACCAAGTTTCCGGTCAGAATTTGAATTCCACCCCCTTTTCACCCCCAACCTCCTTTTTTTTTTTTTTTTTTTTTTTTTGACAAAAACTCCGATTTTGTAGCGTGGGTCTTAATCAGGTTACCCTCTGTTCACAGCACCCACGGCACGCGAGTCGAGTTATCTGCCGAAACTAAACCTCCAAAATCTAATTTCAACTTCTAACAAACCAATTACGATATGGAATCAATGGTTTTGATAGGAAAAAGTACGAATGCCTGCAGTTCGTTTCTCTCTTTCGCTGATAGGGAAGATTTTTTTGACAGTGCCACGCAGTAAGACACACAGTTTGAAGTGTATGCCAGTTTATTGGTATCCATCCATCCCGGTTGTATACTGGTGCCGTGTCCATAGTAACGTCAGTCGAGACTAGTCTCAAAATCCATACCATTCTGTCTTTATTAACGTGCCGGGAGCCTAGCTTCAGCTTGCGCGTGGATCTTAGATGATAATATAATGATTATTACATCATAGATGTATGAGGATGCTGCTTGTCACTTCCCTAACAAGAAAACTTTGTCGGTGTGACTTTTATTGAAATGAGCTTATCCTTGTTGTGTTTTTCAAAAAATTCTGTTGTTAGAAAATGGCAATGGCATACACTGTTTTAGATCAATATATGGACAGTTTTCTCAATGAGGAACGCTCTCTAAATATCCGGTTTTTACCCAAAAAGCTCTTTCTCTTAAAAATATGTTAAAGGTTTTATCAAATAAGATGAAGAGCATTATGATTCTGATGTTGTGAGCGAATAATACGTATACGTATTTAGTCCAGAAACTAAACTCCGCCACAATATTATGTAGTGTAGTAAAAAAAAAAAAATGGTAATTTTGTTCAGCTAACACTCCACTCAACATTGTTCAGCATGGTATTTATAGGATAATGATATTAACAATTTTTGTCGGAGTTTAAATTCCAACTATCAGTGATTGATTGAAGTGAGGGTTGCAAATTCAGTAAAAAGCAATCCGATGTTGCATCTTTTGGCAGCACTGAGAAGTCTGAAAGGATAGACTGGGCACCTCACCGAGCTCTCGAATCTGGCTCTGTACTGGATTTTGGAGGTCACAATAAACGAGGCCCCCTGGCCCGAGCCGACCCCGGGACGCGTCGCAGCGGCACACGACATTCCGATACCCCACGACCCAGCGGCACGCAACCCTTTGCCAAATATGGAAGGCGCCAAGCGAGAAGCGTGCGAGATCGGGGTTCATCAGACCAAATATGGAGGGAAATCCACGCGACCCAGGTCTGTGGCCGGGCCTAAGCGAATCTGCGACCCAGGCGGGATCGTAGTAGCTTCACCGCATACGATGCCGAAAACATCAAACCCCACCCTGCATACCATCACCGTCATTAATTCACATCAAACTTGACAAGACATTATGTGCATCTGTTTTTCTGAAGAGGGGTACCGCCATACCGAAACAGAGACCCCATACTTACCAGTCCGACAGAGCTCCAGACTAACAAAAAAAAACACGAGAAGGCAACATAAATCAGGAACTCTTTTCAGCGCGCAGCTTGCACGTGGCACCAAATTATTGGGGTAAAATGTGGTAAAACCGGGAGCTCGCCATTTACTCAATATCAGCTGTGTTCTAATTTCGGGCGTCGCATAAACACTTCTATTCTTCTTCTCCTCCTTTCTCCAGACAGTATTATTATTGGCTAGATTTCATGCTTATTTCCTGCGGCAATTATCTCGGAAAGCTTGCCCCTTTCAAAAGTTTTAATGAGAGTAGGAATAGCCCCCCCCCCCCCATGTTTTACCACTTGTTTTTATTCGACCTCATCATATTACCCCTCTCTCCTTCTTACTTCCAAACCTTTCCTCCATCAGGATCATAAAAGATTAATCAAAGCCCACAGAGAAACCGATGAGTGAGTCCCATTTCCTTTCTCATTTACATGCATGGTGGGCCCTATGGTATAGTCAATGATACAAACCATGTTTGAATAATACACTCCAAAGCCCCCGGAAAGAGAACGTGGGGTTTGGAATGAGGAAATCTTCCCCCCTGGATTTCAGGTCCCTTGGATAATGCTTTGAGGTGTATAGATAAGATGAAGTGGTATTATCTGTATTTGGAAAGGAATCAAACATTCTGTAATTGAGAATGTTTCGCATAGTTTGGCGCTATTTCCGCCGTAATCGATAACACACCGAACCACACGAGTTTGGGGAATCGGAGTATAAATTCATTCTGGCGAATATAATAAAAGACTCCATGCAGCAAGCAGTTTGTTGGCTTCTGATGTTTAAATAATAATTACGGTCATGTGATCTTTGTCATGAATCATTTTTACATGTCCTGAAAGTACAGGCTGATTCTTGGCAGACAAAAGTGGTTTCAGGACAATAAAGAAAAAACTACGAAGAGAACGAAAGGTGCAGACAAGGAGAGAATAGAAAGGAGTGTGGAGGAGAGATTGAGAGGGAGTACAGATGTTTATTTTAATATATTATTTGACAATATCTTATATCAGTCTTTTAAATGATTTTCATAATAAACCAGCCGAACATATGCCGAGATGACCAAAATATATTCCTAGAATTTCTGTTTAAAGTTCATGTTCACTTTGGGCAACTTTTGCTCGGATCTAGAAAAAAAAAAGATAGTAAGCCGTACTTTAACCACAATGGACCCTTCTGAGAAAAGAAACCACATTGAGAAATCATAAGTATAAAGCTCACAAACTAACTTAAAGTGATTTCACCCCTGTATGGCACTCTGAAAAACACCACAAGATGGTTTATTCAAAGTATGGAGACTGCACCCATCTATATACCGGATTCATTATGGTTGAAAATACGAGCACAAAAGAAAATGATAGATTTGGGGATGCAATTAGTTAGCCACGTTTCATTTTGATAAAGAATAGAGGAAAGGAGGAAGTAAGAAGGAGATGGGAAAAAAGATAGGGTTGAAAGATAATAGAAATATATATATATATATATATATATATATATATATATATAGCATGTAGAGAGAGGTTGAGAGGGAAAGACGGAGAAAGATAGATGGAGGTGTAGACAGAGATAGATAGGTAGAGAGAGAGAGAGAGGGGGGGGGGGGGAGGGGAAGGGGGAAGGGCAGAAATAGAAGTGTGAACGCGTGTGTTCAAAATATAAAAGTATTCATGATGATCGGAAAAGGAAAACAAAATGAAATAAAAATGAAGGTGTCATAATTATTATAAGACAGATAGGGAGAGAAAAGGGACTGGCAAAAGATAGAAAGAGAGAGAGAGAGAGAGAGAGAGAGAGAGAAAAAAAATAGGAGTAGATGAAGAGGAGGAGTTAACGCACGTCTTCACGACAATCATGAGTCGACTAATAAAGCAATAATACGTTGTCTGATGGATGCACGGTTGGAAAAAGAAACTGGAAAGAAAATTGTATTATGTCTGCGTTCCGTCTGCGGACAGTCTTGTGAATATTGTTAGCTTTTGATCAAATTGTGGTTTATGCTTGGCGATCAATGACCTCTTCGAGAGTGAATGGAGTTCCTCTCAGCTGCGCAAATCTCGAAGTTAAAGGTGTAGTATAGCTTTTTACGATATAGCATAAGAAATTCAACGTGTATTTCTTCAATATGCAGTATCATTGCTTTAAAAATAACAGCTGTCAGGCATCTGTGACAAAACTGATTGGTTTGAGCTGAAGAAGTTTGTTTACCTTTTTTAAATAGTCAATCCATGGTAGTGTGGCAGTAGAAGTTTTGTAAGGCGATGTAAAAAAAAAATCTCATATGATCTCCATGATTGAGGAATAGCATGAATTAATAATATTTCATATTGTAGTGTGAAATTAAACTTGTTATGGGCATTTGCCTTTACAAGTCTTCCGCTTCTTCATATACCTCTCTACATTTTTTTGAGTGGTCATAGTTTCCTCTCTAATATATTGTTTTAAAAAATCTCAATCCTCCCTCTCTAATCCACTCACAAGATCTATCTCGATCAAATTTTCCCATTTTTTTCTAATATCAATATTGATAATGTGGTCCAATTATTTTCCCCCCAAATGCTGTGTATGAATGATAATGACAAGGATCACAAAAAAACGAAACAAGAGCTTGATCCGATTCATACATATCTTCTGAAATTCCACTGTGTGAAGACGTAACAGGAGAAGACAAAAACAAAAGAACACATACTACGTGGCCATGGATCTGAATATATATTTTTCGATTCTGTTTTTGACAATCCACTTAAATAGCCAAAACAACTTCAAACACCTTTTTTTGTGTGTAAATATTTTGCATTCATTAACAAAAACCAAAGAAATCTCACGATTGTATTTATATCAACTATTTTTTTTGGGGGGGGGGGCGGAGGGGTAAAACTGCACTGCTTACATAGGCTACAGGCAGGTTGAATCATGAGACTTATTAAATGTCAATTTTGAAGCAACTGTACGGCATAAAATCCTGTTTATTCGTCAGCCAGATTGTGCGAATATCACGATGTATACTAACCCCTACTGTTTGTCATTTAATTAATAACGGTATATAACGGAACGACCTTCTAGAAGTGTTTGCGTAGTGACATATAGCGGTAGGAATTAGAGAGAGGTTCGGACTCAATACTATTAATTAATTCTCTCTCTGCCACCAAGGCGAGTGGTGGAAATTGTCAGAATAAAGGAGAGACGAAATTAATTCGTAGAATGATTGAAACGGTAAAATAGGAAAGCGGAAGCAGAGAGCTCACTGATGCACCAAAACTGCGATGACTTATAAAACATTCGTGAGAAAAAATGGAGGTCATCCTCTGTATAATGTTTTGCCCTCTATAGTAATCGCGGAGTATTCATTCAGAGGTTTGGGTCATTTAAGTACACGTATTATAAGCACACACTGAAGAGTCGTTTGATATAATCGTGTGAATTAACACGTACCCATCTTTGCTAAACAATACAATTTTCTCTCTAAAAAAGATCTCGTTCACTTGGATAAACATCAGATAGCATCAAATCGATTGCCAACGGACCGCAGTGTTTACAATGTTCTCATAAATACATCTCAACATATTTTGAATATTAGTCTTTATTGGACAATGAAAAGCTTATTGATCGGGGAAGACAACTCGAATGTACAATCATGACTTTTATAAAGGGATAAGGATAGGGAGCATAATTCTTACTAAACTAGATTATACGTTTAATAGATTATAGAAAATGTTGATTAATTATTTTATCTAAGTATCTTTCCTCTAATTTGATTAAACAGAAGCGTCACATGCATGGAAGCGTTTCGTAATGTCGAAATAATCATGTTGGCACTAATCATGGCGAGATAATGGATAAGAGAGAGGGGGATAGAGAAAGAGCAAGAAGAAAAGAGAAATAGAAACTAGGAGAGAGATAAAAGAAAAAGAGAGAAAGATTATAATAGATAGATGGAGAGAAAGAAAGAAAGAGACACAGAGAGAGAGAGAAAGAGACACAGAGAGAGAAAGAAAGAGACAGACGGAAAGAAAGAGACACAGAGAGAGAGAAAGAGACAGAGAAAGAGAGAGAGACAGAAAGAGAGAAAGAGACAGAAAACAGACAGAGACAAACAGAGACAGAGAGAAGAGATATAGAAAGAAAGAGGGCCACAGAAAGAGATATGATTTGTACTCCATTATCATCGGAGTACTGGTACATGTTGCTTTCAAAGAGAGAGGGAATGAGGGAGAGAGAAATAGAAGCTATCTGTCAATCGATGAAAAATGAAAATACGGTTGGGCATCTCTAATCATATTGCATTACGATGAAGCACTTGTGTCCATCATGATACACGGCCTTGAATAGAAAGGGATAGATAGCACGAGAGAGCGCGGGACAGGCGAACAAGAAGAATGGTACTGTGTTTGCCGCTAGAGGGTAGCATTCCATTTGAGCCCGCGGTGCAGAGCAGTTACTTACCGGTGTGTTGGTTGAGACCATAGGTTGAGACTCGACGTGATGTTTACATCGTCAGTTCATGGTTTGACATAGCTTCTAATATCATTCTTCTGATCTTCTTGATTTGCTACACTACAAAATTATCAAACAATATTTGTCAATGTTCATGATGAGAAGTTTGGAAATGTCTAAAATTTGCTGTGTCTTCAGCGAAACCATTACAGAACCTATATACAAGACGAAAAAAAGATGGGAAGGTGACGATGAAGTGCCATAGATTAGATCAAGATGATAATTATTCACACTGAGGAGAGATGAAGTACGATCTGAAAGACGACATATTAATGGGTAAGTAACCGTTCTCTCTATGATTTTATAATTCTACCTATTCGTTTCACCATCTGATGATTGCATAGCCTTTGCGACACATCGTTAACCAGTGTTCCCTATATAGGTATCGTCTGAAGTTATTTGCCGGAAAAATTATCCTTTTTCATTGCTGTTATTTATTCGTAATAATTATAGGCTGATGTAAATTTTCACAAACGCTGCATCCAAAAAATAATAATTGCTATGAAATGTGTAGTACTTTTGTATCTACTACTGGTATCTAGCTTTTTTGTTTATTATCTATTACAAGAGGAAAAAATACAGTAACACAATAGGTACCCGGTTATTAATGATTATTTTGATAATAATTCTTCTTTTCTTTTCTTGTCATATTCCTGTTTTACGTCATATACTAGTATTGCTCAAGCATTTTGTATACGAGTACATAAAAGCTTACAGTTTAGTATTCAGAATATAACCAAAGACCGATAAAGCAAAGAATTAATGTAAACTGGATTGAAGGACTGGTTTAGGACATAGGTCTGTCTGAGCATAACAGAAACGTTTCATCATTATGAAAACGTCTCGAGCGAAATTGGTAGTATTTTAGCAAGCAAGATAGCAAAGGAACATGTTGATGATGCGGTAGCCAGCTTGTAGAAGATGGACAACTTACAGGAAGAGACGAAGGCCATTGCCACAGGGTACATCACAGATGAGTAGATGATTCATCAACGCCCGAAGGATACTTACTTGTGGTTCCTTCAGAGAGTACTTGGTGACCGCTTCGAGCTTGTGGTTCCCAGATCCGAGTGTACTTAGTAACCGCGAGTATAGCATCCGTGTGGTCAATGTACTACATGACCACTAATTATCATAAAAATATCCTCAACAGAATGAACATGACAGAGTAGAAGATAATAGGAAAAGCGAATGGAAATAATTTAGATACATGAGCTTCGTGCACAAAGACAATTAGGAGAATATTGTGTTGATATGACTTTGTAAGATATCTAGGAGGTTCACAGGCCTATCTGCTAAATAGGCTTTGATGAAAAACTGGGATGGAGATTCAAAGAGAAACAGAGCACAATATTATGAGACTTATATGAAAGAGGGGGGGGGGGGTAGAAATAAATGAATATGCAAACTAATCGTGATGACAATAAATTCTGAACAACGTCATCGATGGTTATCACAATAATTTGGTTCAAAATGTTCATATCTAACAGTAATTGGAAGCCTTCATGTAAGACAATGCAACAATTCCTTAGAATGAAAACAAAAAATACCCAAGAACACAGTTTTTCAGCTCCAGATTGCAACCATTCCAGGTGAAAACAAACACAACAACAAAAGAACAAACATAATATAGGAATGAAAATTTACAACAGGCTATTATGTCTAAAGCCCTTATAGAAATGTATATACAATATTACGAATAATTTATAGGTCTATTTTGTGAATGCGTTGTTTGTATATTCCAATAGACTATTGGAATATACAAACAACGCATTCACAAAATAGACCTAAAAGTTTCCGAGATATACATTATTGCATTCAAGTCCCTTTTCTTATATCATTCAGAGCTATCAAAATGAATTCTCTGCGCAAAATACACATCTCCCGGCTGTTTTGAATAATGGGTGAATATAACTAGCTTCATTTTAAATCTAACTAAACATGAAAAACACTGTATCAGTGAGACTTCGATATGAATACATTAATTCATTTTAAAAAATAAATTGCAAAAGAATAAGCAGATAAGGGTCATTTTTTTTCGAAACAGATCCACGAACGAAACTCTTATTTTCTACAACAATCAAAATGTATGATATATCGTGGAGAAAGAAATGTAACACGGTTTTTGTCTTTTTATCAAAAGGAGGAAAAACAAACGCCTAAACGCATCTGAACGGCAGTGTAATTTTCATCGTTTTCATCAGCTGTCTATAAGTCAAGCTGAGGAATCGACATTTCGCTCACACCTCGACGAAATGTGTTTTTACACCCGGGGTCCATTGTGATACGGATGAAGAAAAGGAAACTTATGGGATCAGCTAAATTTAGAAAGTGCTAAAGTTTACATAATCCTTTTCAGTTGTCTCATTGAAGACACTGAAAGACATTGAAAGAAAATTCTTCCAAAAGTAATCCATGCATACTTACTAATACATGGGAAGAAGATTTTGTTATGAAAATTTCATATTTTGAAGACCCAAAATCTAAAGGAAAAAAGGGTATTCCTAAAGGTAATTTAAAAAAAAAGCTGAAGGAAATATTAAAGTAGCAACAGTCATGATGTTCGGTAGTATGCCCCCTTTTGGATAGATAAATGTTTCTGAAGGATGTTCGAGAACATTAATTCATCTTTCATATAATCTTATCAGCATGAGATGTTGACATAGCGAATACAATATTTGAAATGTCAAGACAAAGCAATGCTGATAAACTAATAATTTCTTGTTCCATCACACATGGGCGTCTCTTGACTTTCTTAGTTTTGATGGGGGAGGGCAGAGTCGAACCCATTTTGCCGAAAGTTAGCTGAAAATGTTGCAAAACGGAAAAAAGAAGCTTCTCGGATTTCACAATTTGCAAACAATCGTAAAAATATTGTCAGAATTTCCAATTTGCCAACGGGTCTAGACAATTTTCAACTATCTCCCCGAATGAAAACAAATAAATCTGACATATACTATTTTAAAACCCCCTAAATGCAATTTGCTATAATTACGGATTTGCTTACAACAGTTTTGAATGGAGTTTGTCTCATCTTCACAACCTCCTTTCCTCTAGCGCTGCCCTACCTCCACGCAATTAACAAATTTCTTCTTGTCGAGAATTGGTTACAATCTTATTCTGTTTATCCATTCCATTCGAAGTTTAAAAAAAAAAACAACTAAACAAACACGAAAAAAAAACCCCCAGAAAAAACAGAAAAAACAACATATGAGTGGTAAAAAGAGAAATGCAAAGGAAAGGGAGGTGCAGCGGAATGGAATTAGAAGTATACATGCATGAAAGTTGATTGATTGATCGATCAGACTTGACAATTCGACTGTAAACTGAATTCATTACTTACTAACATGATTATAAAGTCCTAGCCTAAATATTTTCTTTGCGAGTCCAGCCTACCCTAATTCAAAACAAGGTCGCTCTCTTTGCTCGGCAGTCGGCCGATATTGGATTTTACTCGATGGAATAATTCAGCCAGTGTGCTCGTGCTGTTTGTGTCAATTATTAATTTTCATTTTTCCCTTTTCAAGGCCACGTGCTTGAGGTAAACAACATCAGCATGATAGTGAATGTTATTGATAAAGCGCTTCGTTGCCTTTTGCGATAGAACCTAATGGACGATTTTATGAAGCTCTTCGGTGGGATTTTCCATCACCAAATGTCATCATCATTTCCTTTTGAAACACACATTGGATTTTTTTTTCTCGTTTGATCTGGTTTGATTTGTATTCATTACTATAACATCAATAGAATAGACTGAAATAACGAGCAATCGCCAATATCATCATTTTATATACTGTTTCAAGATTAGCATTTAAAGATCACGGAATTGGAATCCTACACTCTCGTGACGGCCGATTCATTATTTTGAACCCGAAACTCGTCAATTTGACTAGAATCCAATAAGCAGATTTAAACTCTTAGCAATATCGGAATGATTTTGATTTTTATATTTTTCTATTCATTTTGAATACATTCTCGTTAGTGCTCCACGTACGAGTTTTTCTATTCAAATTTGAATAAATTCTATTCATATATTTGAATAAATATCTTTTACAGTAAAAGATTGGTAAAATGGAGAGAAAGGATAATAATTATACTTCTTTTAACAACGCACGTTCAATAATATTGTTTGTTGTATCCATAAGATGGGCATCAAAGTCCTACTTTACAATATTTTCAAGGACCAAAACTTTTGATTTTCATGTATGGTAATGAGAGAAAATATGAATAAAAAATAGGGTATAGAAGGAGATTGTAATTTATACTCTCTCTCTCTCTCTCTCTTTCTTCCTTAAAAACGAAAGTCACAATCATCCCTCTATCAAATTCTTTGCTTACAATTTAAAAAAAAGGAAAGATACAGGATACTAAGATTGATTTAATTATGATCTGCACATCCTCCATTTTCCGACATCCAAGAAATTCGGCTTTCAAGGTTTGTTATTACCTCACTGGTCATGCAAGACATCCATTAGGTCTATAGTAGTAGTAACATTGGCCTTGGCCGATGTACATAATATCTTAGTCTGCTCAACTTGCAGACTTCTTAGGGGTAAGTCTGCAAAGACGTGACGAACTTTGACAACATTTTTATATGCGTATATGACTGAAGAAGGGATGAGTAAAGCGGAAGCGAATTTTATTCTATGTGGGACAGAAATAAAAATGTTGATAAGATCGCTTTCATCCCGCCTTTAGATTTTGTCAAACATTGATGAAGCGATTGCAAACAGCGTGTGAATTTTTAGGCTAGTGGTGACGTAAGTGTGGAGAGGTTGTGACGTCAGAGGACGCGGGATTTCATTCAGATGGTGAGCAGATTTTTTTCATTCAGGTAAAAGTTGGCTTGCTTGGTCGGCCCATCACCGAGCGATGGGGAGGATGATGGTGACGATGAACGGTAAATGCCTCGAGAGCACCGAGCTCAGACCGCTGGTCAAACATCACCAGGGTGGAGGAGGAATTATGAATGGGAGAGACTGACAGAGAATGACAGAGAGAGAGAGAGAGAGAGAGAGAGAGAGAGTCAGAGGGAGACAGATAGATAATGAGAGAGGAAGGAAGAGAAAGAAAGAGATGTATGGCAGAGTGAAAGAAAAATAAAGATACAGGCAGAGGAAATAGATTTACAAAGAGAAAGGAAATAGATTTACAAGGAGAGAGAAAGAGAAGGGACAGAGACAGATACACGGATACTGGCAGAGAGAGAGAGAGAGAGAGAGAGAGAGAGAGAGAGGGGGGGGGGCAGAGACAGAGGAGAGAGTTAGAGAAAGAGAGAGAGAGGGGGGGGGTGGTAGGCAGATAGAGTGAGACTTAGATAGATTATAGTGAGAGTGAAATAAAGTGATTAACAGAGAGATCAAAGATAGAAATGAGGAAAAGAGAGAAAGAAGGAGAGAGAAAAAATATAGTGGAGGACTGCATGAGGGGAAAATCTATAATGGTGTGCTTTGTATTGTATCAACACGAGATGGATAAAGCGATGTATTGGTTGCTCCTGAGAGCTGTACAAACCTATGAAATGTGATGAATATTTAGGTCAAGAATATACCTCTTCGATCGTCACTGCATAATCACCTCGATAATGCCCGATCATGAGAACGTGAGGTGCTTTCCGTTTTCTAAAACATAAACTTATAGAAAAGATCGGGCCACCTCTGAGCTTTCTTTCTCTACTCCCCGCCTCTCTCTCTCTCTCTCTCTCTCTCTCTCTCAATATATATATATATATATATATATATATATATATATATATATATATATATATATATATATATATATATATATATATATATATATCTGCTTCTCAGCTCTTTCTCTCCCCATCAGCATATATACGTAGTATATTCACATCTCCTGAAGACAGTATAAGATAGGAATATTTAGATAATCGAGATAATAGAATCAAACTTTTTCATTGTGAAATGAAAATTGGGAAATATAAAAGAGTGCTTTAAAAATGGATAGTAAATCTGTATTAAAATACTTCCTCATTAAAGGGATTCGGTAACTTTGTGGAGGCTTGATTTAATAAATTGTTGAATTTTGATATCTGTCTTGTATAATGATGTTCAGAAGGATAAATTAATAGCCAGGCATAGAAAAGTTTTCAAATATATCATGCTATTATTATGATATCTATGGCTGAATACTCCCATTTACATACGCTTTAGTCTAACACTGAGTCTATGGGGGGGGGGGGGGGGGGTGAGTCTGGCATTTCCGGTCACTTGCATATGTTTACTTTTGTGAAGCACATAATGATTGTGAAGTGCTTTTTTTTTCCTGGGCTTCATTTTTACACCATATTACAAACACTGATAGCATGTAAGGCCAGGCAGCTCAGACTTTATCAAGCCTCTACAAAGTTACCAAATCACTTTAAGTGGTATAATGTTTTACGTAGTAATACATTACCTTACACATCAGTTATGTATTTTACACGTTAAGATTTGCTGCATGACTGATGCATATAGACAGATAGCGATAAAGGGATAAAGGGAAATGTAGAAATTATAGAATATATTCCAAAGGACATTGGTAAGATTCATATAGATTTATATACTTGACGTGGGGCTCACATGAGTGGTACTGCTTCGATTATTTATCAATCACTTTTATAAGAATACATTCTTAAACTATACTGTCATATTACACCGCCATCTTTAGAAAGCAGATATTAAGAATCTCTTATGGCAAAATGAGGATTGCAGTGTATTTTGTGTTTTCACACGGATGATTTCATAAAAAGAGAGCAATCTAGGGTTCAATAACATTTAATAGTTACTTTGAAAGCCAAAGATAGAAATCATTCTTCCCAAATAGGAATGGATGGCAGGTATGTACTTTACAAAATAGCACCACAGATCAGCAAAATAATATGATATCGATAGTGTGATAATACATTTTTCCCTTGAAAGGGAAATCAAAACATAATGAAGGACACGCCCATAGAAGTAGCGAATGACCGTTTCATGAACCTTATTACAAGCGGTGTTGATCGACAGTTATGAAGACCAGTCAACCAGCGGGCGACGTCCCGGGTGATATAAACCAGCTTCTCGCTATGAATTCAGCTGAACTGGGTCGATTATAACATTGAAGACTGAACACACATGCTATAGGACTTTCATGTCAAAATCAATCTATGGCGTGAGAGAAGTTTCTTTGAATGACACATGATTGTTAGGGATTTGATGAGGAAACTGACATCTGTTTGTTTGTATGATGCAGTTTATTTTGTGCGTTCAATAGCGTGATACAAAATATCATAATATTACAGAAAAAATGTATAAGCACATTTTCAGACATTAACAATTTACTTCTAAATACAAAGAAAATATGTATATGGGAAATCAACATTTTAGAAATTACCAGAATTTGTGAACGAAAGGGACCGTCATCATGAGCGAGTTGCTTGATGTCGAAGGCGGTCTCAAAGTAAAAAAGCGACATAGAACTAAAAAAAAAAAAAAAAAATGAAAAGAGGTCATGAGGGTGCAATGCATTGACACTAGTGTGAGAAACACGAGCGATATAGGCCTTCCAATGATAATGTATGGAGGACGAAAAGTCGACAAGACATAGAGACATTAAAAATGCTGTTCCTGACGATACTACATCTACTTAAAGATACTATATACTCCAGCTGCTGCAATATGGCAGCCTTGTGCTTCTTGTAATTCCAGTATTACTACAGAATAGTACTGCATTAGTACGACTGATGCTATCACTGTCATTAAGACAGTTCTCGTCCTCATTAAGTTCAAAATTTATTTCATCACCACCATCATCTCCGCCACCACGACAATCACCATCACCACCACCATCATGACCATTACAACCATCAGCACCACCAGCAGTAGCTCCACCACCACTACCATCATCGCCACCCCCACAACAACCACTATCATCACCACCACCATTACAACCATCAGCACCACCAGCACCAGCACCTCCACCACCATCGTCACCACCACAATAACAACTTTGACCATTAGCACCAGCACCACCAACAACGCCACCTTTACTATACTACTACTACTACTACTACTACTACTACTACTACTACTACTACTACTACTACTACTACTACTACTACTACTACTACTACTACTACTACTACTACTACTACTACTACTACTACTACTACTACTACTACTACTACTACTACTACTACTACTAATACTACTACTACAACAACGACTACTACCATCACCAACTTTATCACCATCGTCACCCTCTCTTTACGTGGTTATTTCCTCTTGTACCTTATCAGATCAAAAAGGTACCTATCAAAAGGTACCTATCAAGCACCAAGATTCAAACCCTTGCACTGTTCTACCAAGGAGTAGCGAAGCTGTATCCAAGCCTCGTATAACTCCTTGGTTCTACTCGCTTTCCAAATCCACCACAGACAATGTCATCGCAACGCCAAAAATTAGGCACCCTCGTAAAGCTGAGCTAATAATTAACTCGGTTACTCACCCATTTCTTCTCATATAATCCCTCTCCCTTTCTCCTGACATTTCAGGGGGTTCTTGTGTGAGATACAGACCCCCGGAGTAGCCCAAAGCTAAACCGTGGTGTGCTTTAAACTTGGCCTCTTGCTATTTAAACTCTAATTATTGCGTGCCGATAAAAGAATTCGGGTTAATTAAAAGTTGAGAGCTAGCGGGTGTGTTTTCACAGTCCCCCGATCGGAGCGGCACATGGACATCAGATGTGGCGGCTTACAACAGGATTAATCTTCAATCTTTCACGCTAACGGTGATCCGAGGCCAGCTAAGTTGCAATTTTCCTCGTATTAAGCCCATGATTGGATATAATTGTTAACAGAATTTCATCAATCTTTAGAGATATTTATTTGAACGTGGCATCAACCTTTTTACAACTCGCACTGCTTGAGGAAAAATGTCTGTCTCCGAGGAGCACGATTGCATTATATACCATCTGAAACATCAAACATGAAAAATAACGATATCAATTTCTTTTCTTCACGCTGTCATGTGAGTAATTGACGGTAGTCCTAGTAAAGTAGAATCGAAGAAGATGATGATAATGATGATACTGTCATAATAACATTAATAACGTTACTACTAATGATGATGATCATTAATAATAATAAAAACAATAATAGTAATGATAGTAATGATTATAGTGATTAATCAATAATATCAATAATAATAATAATGATAATAATAATAATAATAATCATCATCATCATCATAATCACAATAATAATAGTAGTATAGTAATAAAAATAGTAATGATGATGATAATGATATTGATGATAATAATAATAGTAACAATAATAATGAAAATAATAATAAAAATGATAATAATAATTATTATAATAATGATAATGATAATAATAATAATAATAATAATAATAATAATAATAATAATAATAATAATAATTGTTATTATTATTATTATTATTATTATTATTATTATTATAATAAATAAATGATTTTGTCATTGATAATGATAATATTACACTAATGATATCAATGATACAAATAGAGAAAATGATAATCATGACGATAATTCTAACAATATCTGTAATAATTACATGAACGTAGGCCTATCAAAAATAATTTATTTTGAGTTATATTAGAGAGGATAGCTGCGACCAAGTAACCATAGTAGTAGTCTTGAAACCAACTGGTCACTGGTTCGAAACCCTTCGGTAAAACATTGATATTACTTCGGATAGGACACAATGTCATAGATTGCCGGCAATCGCTCACCTGTCTTCTTTGGTATTGTCGATTATAGGTTCTTTAAACACTTGTGATACTCAATAAAACAATCGCTAGAATCGGATTGTGTGGAAATCAGTCCATCTTGTTGTTATGAGATTTATCTTGCAAATGTTATCCTAAATGCATAAAGAGTGGAGAGAGAGAGAGAGAGAGAGAGAGAGAGAGAGAGAGGAGGGGGGACTATATGGCGAGGATGTGATAAGCAGATAAGCATAGATGGTATGGGTGTGTGGGGGGTGAGAGAGGGGGAGAGTGAGAGAGAGAGAGGAGAGATAGAGGAGGGGAGGAGGGAGAGAAAGAAAGAAAGAGAGAGGGAGGGACGGAAAGATAAAGAGAGTGGGAGACGAAAGAAATGGAGGGAGAGAGAGGGAGAGAGAGAGAGAGAGAGAGAGAGAGAGAGAGAGAGAGAGAGAGAGAGAGAGAGAGTCAGACCAGTCATTATAATCATGGTCATCAATCTTATTGTTGACCTTAGACTGGTCGACTGGGGTTGCTTCAAGTTCAGTGACATCATACTCGATGTCTCGAACCCCACTCTGCCGTATAATACCGAACATGTAGAATGTCATTGGATGTTCCATGCTATTAAAATGTATGTACATTGCATATATTTTAAATTCTATAAATAATCTGTTAAAAAAAAAAAAGAAAAAGAAGAATAATATGTATGTTTACAGTGAGTGTATAAAATCACTGCGTATGATAACAAGCCAAGTTTTATATGTCCGTATAATTATAAGCAGGGCCCTATATGAGGAAAATGAGAAATTGCAATTAACCAATTAACTTCCACAAACGGAAAGAAAATATATTCATGCTTGTGCAGGACCAAGATGTAAAACAGTCCTACATCTGATCTTAAGTCATCCTGTACTGCATATATAAATATGTGTGAGTAAATAAATGAAGTAAAGGCGGGAGAGGAAGGAATAGAAAAAGAAAGAAAGAAAGAAAGAAAGAAAGAAAGAAGAAAAGAAAGAAATAAAGAAATAAAAACAATCTTAAGATATACCGAAACCACAAATGGACATGATGGATGTTTTCTGTAAAAAAAAAGAAAAAAAATCTCTTTTTTTTTTTTTTTTTTTTTGCGGTTGCTTCGCTTGCTCTCAAACTTGTTTTGATCAGGAGATAATATCTCTCTGCAATAATCAAACTGTAGATATAACTTGGTGAAATGTTCTAAACACAAAGACACTCGTGTATCCGACCGACATTCTGGCAGTTTATCATGGAACTTTGTGAAAAAAAATTACGAATTATTCTTTGCCAACAATATACATGTAGTCAAGTAATATGCCCAAATTTTGGTTGGTCATGATTGTAATTGGCGCTTTCCCTCACTTTAGGCAGTTTGCAAATCGTATTTAAAAAAAAGTTTATGGTATAAGCTTGTTTGTTGGGCAAGCTGGATTTTTGGTATTCGGGCAAGACAGGACACCTCCAACCCTATACCCCAGTCCTTGGCGAAATCGCGTCCATATTTTACGCCACTGTATCGACGGAAAGGGAAAGAGAAAGAAAGATTGAAATCATGATTATGTGAACAATATTCAAATGGCGTCAAGTGTGGAAGTATATAATGTATTTGCTTTGGTTGAATATATTATAAAGCCCATGCATATCTATCATTATCTATCATGCACTTTGTCTTTTTGAACTTGAGAATATTTGAGCTACAAGAATAATCATTGATCAAAATTTTAATTATGAAGTTTATGAAAATGAAAACGAACTTGTCAACACACAGTATGAATCAAGTTTTTTTTTCATTTTATAAACTGTACATCAGACATTAGTTGATTGGAACACGGTGGAGTGCAGTGTAAACATACTTCAATAGTCTGGTGATAATAGCCGGGAGATTCATTATGATCAGCAATAATGTGCTAAATGATAATGAATATATTCATTCTTTATGTCATTTTATTTTTATAGCTCATCCCTTCAGCTATAACAAATAGAAGGAATGGAAACAGAGACCAGAGAGTAATGTTATCAAAGTCTTTTTATACATGACGATGTAACGAGAGAACTATAATTGTCTGTTCAAAATCAAAACAAGTATAGGGAAGTATAGATAACCTAATGGTTGTACGTCACTTGCTTTATATTATGAGTTGCAGTTTCATGTCTATTGTTATTCCATGGCTGAATAAGATACTTTGGGGGAGACAGGGGATAGAAGGTGATATTGCGAAAGGGAGCAAAACAGAAGAAGAAAAAGAAGAAGAAGAAGAAGAGAGAGAGAGAGAGAGAGAGAGAGAAAGAAGACGAGAGGTAGGGAACTTCCCTAAATATTGTGACCCAGTTTTTGTTTTCTTTTAAATAAAACATATAGGCCCCTACCTGTTTACGAATTGTATAGTTTGTGTAATCCATGCTCTCAAATAAGCTGAGGAAGGTGAATGTTAAAGTGGGTTCCTAGAAGTTAAAGAAGTTAAATAGTACCTTTACTAAATGTCTTGAACGATAAGATAGCCATCTTGTGGATTGGCAGGCACGCGTTGGGGTCATGCCCTCATCATCAGCGCCTCTGAGGGGAAAATAATAGCTGGTGTCAAAAGTTCATCATAGCCCCTTGCTTTCTTTCTAGTCCATGGCTAACGAGGTCTGGACATTCTTCAAATTATCGACAGGAACAGTTGTCATTGCTCTCCTCTTGAACACATCGAAGGGATAGAGGGAGGCATAACTATAAACAAGGCATGTTACTACTTCAGGACCCCCTGCCTCTGCGTAGTAGTAGCAAGGAGTTTAGCTTCGAGGTGTGTATTGAAAATGCATGCCTACGTATCTGACTTTTCGTCAATATCGTATTGTCCACAACCAGTTATTTCTATACCAAAACATAAATTGTTGTATCTCCCTCATCAGTTTGGATTTATTGTATGAATGCACATATTTGTATAAACAGGGACAAAAGGGTATATCAAAATCAGGATATGTGACCCTAGACAGCCACAACCCTTCTATCCACATGATCCACGACATAAATAATTTGACACGGACGTAATGCGTAGGAAGTCTCCATGTCAACAAGTCAAGGAATAATACCTGAATGAAATTCCACAGTCGTGAATGTCTTTTGAAGATGTTCATTTCCCTGAAACCATATAAAATTTGCGTGGGCACATCACGTTGGATTGCTTGCATCAGCACTACGCACAAGCAAGAATTGCATCATACCACGAGCTATCTAAATATAGCCTTGTGAAGCGTGACCAATCAGCGCGCGTGTTTTTTAGTCGTTTACCTACGCACTCAAGTAACGCCGTGTTCAATTGGCTGTAGGGTACGTCACAATAGAAATAGTATGCATTATTCATGATAAACAAACCGGCGAATGTGGCGAGCACGAGTCAGTTGCCTCATCTTTTCGTGAATGACAACAATCACAATGTAAATAGATCAGCTACACATACTGCAGTATTCAACACAAGGCGTTCACATCCTCTCGAAAGGACAGCACATTTTTATCATCAGTTTAAGTCACCCATTATCTATCATCTGACATATCATTTCAGGACATTTTGAAGAAGAATCTGGTTGGGATCAGACGCAAACATGGCCCCTCAGACGACTGACAGAGCTGTTTCACCCGAGGAAATGATGGCTCAAGATTGTGTATGGATCTTCGGCTACGGCTCTCTTATATGGCATCCCAACTTCGAATACAGGGAGAGAAAGATAGGCTACGTGAAAGACTATGTGACCAGATTCTGGCAAGGCAGTATATCACATCGTGGTACACCTGATAAGGTATTTACTACACGCTCATCTGCTTTGTGGCATTTATGTTCCGTAGGATTTTTAACATTTTGTATCAATATCACTATGAAGATGTGAAAGTGAGTGAATATAGAAAAATTATTCACTAACCATCTCCCATGTCACTGGCCGTGACATGAAGATGATTAGTGAATATGCAATATAGGTCTACCCCCAAAGTGTAAATGACCGATGTCGCACCTGAAATCATTATAAGATTATTATAAAATGAAGAAAAAAATGCAAATATAGTTATCGGGTTTTGTTTTTGTTATGGAAATGTACTTTTAAGTGGGCAGTTTTCAAAGATACGGTCTAGTGAATTCTTGTCTTGTACATGAACCATCGTGAATCTGTTTTTTGTTCAAGCAGTGTTATCTAAAGACAGTACTTGCACCACACAGTGATGAATATGGTCCAGTGAGTTCATGGTTGTGCATGAACCCATGTTAATCTGTATTTTATTCAAACCCTTTAAACAAAAGTTATGGTCTGGTAATCCCAGTTGTAAGTCCAGCCATTGTGACAATGTATCGTTTATTGAATGTGCTGAGACAATGCACCATGGTCCTAATTCAAGATATGGTCCAGTGAGTATATGATGGGGGTATGAACCCATGTTAATCTGTATTTCATTCAAGCAGTTTAAACAAAAGATATGGTCTGGTAAACACAGTTTCAGTCCAGCCATTGTGACTATAAAGTGAATGTGCTGAGACCATGCACCATAGTCATGACACATGATATGGTCTATTGAGTAATCTGCCGGGTGAAGTCATGAACCTGAGCTTTCTGTAAAGTTGTAAACCACAAAATGGTGGTTTTACAGAAATTCGACATAATGCCTGTAGATTGAGTCATGCATTATGGCATACATGGTAAAAATGGAAGATGTTCCAAGTACATTCAGAATAAATACAGTGACTCACTCAGACAGGACATATTTCATACTGAAATTAATATCTTAATCTTGGTTTCCTGTTAAGGATTACATTCTGGAATGATATCAGCATCCTAAGTCACTCATTATTATTCTAAGAATGGCTGTCACAGAATGAAACTTAACACTATGTTTATTTCAAATATGATGTGCTAGACAATGGAATTTATGTCATACCGTATTGAAAGAGATTGATAGAGATATATGCTGTTTCTGTAGTGGTCAATGGTATACTGTATCATTCCAAGTTGTTATTCCCCTTGACTTTCTCATTACATTGAACCATTTGAAAATAAAAGCTACGTTCATCCGGGACTTGTAGTTTTGAAACTTTAATTTAGCGAAACTTAAGTTAACGAAACAACTACGAGGGTTCACACGGGCCCGAAACAACAACGCTCATTATTCTGAGACTACAAGTCGAGCAATTGTTTAACATGAGCAGATAGGTCATCGTTAACCAGGAGATTGCTAAACTTAAAGTCTATTCTTTATCAGGTATTCAGGTATCGCTAGCAGACAATAAATTTTGCTGAGAAAATCTTGATTTATACCCATCTCGTATATTTTTAACGCAAAGCTACGTAAGACAACAAGAAGGAATAGATTACATCTTTGAATATAAGCACATTTATATTTTGAGGTTAATTCCCCTTTAAAGTTTCAAAACTATGAGTCTGTTCATATAGTCTGAAACTACAAGATATAACTTAGTTTGGAAACTACAAGCGGAACTTAAGTTTAGCTCCCTTTGTGTGAACTTGACTTTGATAACCATGCAAGCCTGAACATTCTATGAACTAGAAATATAACCCCTTTAATTATTAGAGTTTGTGGTGGTAACCTTGGATATATTTAGAAGGTCTTTCTAAATGACTTCCTTTCCTTTCTTTTTATTCACAGCCAGGGAGAGTTGCAACAATGGTTGAACAGGAGGAGGTAAGTTTATCTAAAAATAAGATCACATAACAGGCCTCTCAAAGAGGAAAGGAAAATAATGCACTGACTAGAACATTTAAACATCTTATACAGTAATTATCAAAGGAAAGAGAACAACTCCCAGGTTTGTTGTTTTCAGATTGTAACTATGCAACATTAACAACATAATCAGTTCTGAGACACACTGTCTAGTGTGCTGAAAACAGACTTTTATAGGAAGAGTATAGCAGGAAATAAAACAAAAAATTTAATTACAAAGATCTAAATACATAAAAAATATCAATTGCTTATAATAAAGCAGAAACACTGATAAATAAAAGCTTGTTAAAGGGAAAAACACCAGCAATTGCATGAAACAATTGCTTTAATTAATCTTTTCTCTATTTTCCCTTGAAGATGCTTACCTTGTATAAAAATCAATAGGGCTATTGATCTAGATGTGCACTGAGGCATGCATAGGGCTCTTTGGGGCTTTTGGGCTGTTCACTTGATCATTAAAATATCCTTGCTTTCAAACAATACCACCTCTCTACCTTTCCCAATCATCAGACATGAATGAGCATTGAAAACTGATTAATCAGCTGATATTGTTTACATCTACAATAGGCTGATAAATGTAACATTACAGCTTAAGTTACATTATGAGGGAACTAAGGAAGTACAATGAAGGCCAAAGTAGTAAAAGCAAAAGTTCGTTTAGGAGAAACAAGGATAACTATCTGGGACTGGGAGAAGCATCAGTAAAGGTCACTGCATTTAAACATTTGCGTAACATGGTATTGTCATTTCTTTCTTTTATTCAAGCTTGACAAAACTAACGTTAGTCAGTGTTTAGGCTTGAAAAAAAAAAAAGCATTCATTTAAATGTTGAGGTATAGTAAATTCTTTAATATCCAGTTTTCTTCTCATTTCCCCCATTTCAAAAGTTGCAGAGAGTTCTTGTGATGGTACTGCTGTTAAATTTGACAAAGATAAGTAGGGCTGGTTAATTTTATTTTCGAAATTCCTATATACTTGTTATCAACAATCTAGCAGTAAACAAAAGAAATCAAAGACAAATAAGGATGCAAAAATAACAGTTTTTTTTTTTTTTAGAAAAAAATCATGATACCATGTAAGAGCAAAATGAAACAGACTATGTTCTTCACAGTAGTAAGAGTTCTCTTAACCCATTCAGGACAGGAATTATTTAAGGGCTAAATTGATCACATTTTGATCTGCAAATTGGCAACAATATTTTTCTTATAGTGCTACATGCTTCTAATAAGCTGAAATGTCTTTGAAACAATATACATGGTTAGTAATTTCATCGAAAAGTTGAAATAATTGCCAATTTTGATAAGAAACAGTGATTTTGAACCTCTCAATGTGTTGCCAATTTAAGGATTTTAAAGCCTGTTCTTTTTAAAATTCCTGGCATCAAATGCAGTATGGTCATGCAACAAAAATGGATACATTGTGTGCAGAAATTTTGCTCTTTCTGCTCATCTATCTGGTATATTTTTTAGGGATCTGAATCAAAAGTTATTGAGCCAAACCACAAAATGTGGAGTGATGTCGCGAAAGGGTTGAGTGATGTTGGTATAACGAGTCTTTAATCAGACTGAACTTATTGACCTTTGCAAATGTCCAATTGCTTGATCATACAATATTGAGGAGCCAGGGCAGATAGGATGTAAACAGTTGTGGAATGGTGTGTTATTAACTGCTAAGGCCAAGCATGTAGATCTAGGTCTACTTGTAATACATAAACAATATTGATAGTCACTGTAGGCAGGGGCAGATCCAGGATTTTATATAAGGGAGGGGGGCACACAAATGCAGGATTGTCAACTTTGGGAAACTGTTTGGAGGGAGATCTGTATTTTTTTGGTCTTGCCAGCCCTCCAAAAGTCACTCAGTGGGGGGAGGGGGGGGGGGGGTTATGGGGTCCAGTTTCCCTCTATAATTATAAATGATCTCAACCGAATCTGTATTATGTAGACCAGTCTGTCTCACAACATTCCGTATCATTATAATTGGTATGAGATGGGGAGAGAGAGAGGGAGACAGTGAGATGATAGTCTATAAACTTCAGACACACTCAGTTCATTAATGGGAGGATTCCTGGCATACCACCTTGCTTCCAAATGACGAGAGTGTCATTGACAAAATATATTGATACAGAAAAAGTCAGAGAACAGTGAGAAGGATGTCTTTGGGTTAAGAGTGCTACCATATGATACAAGATATGTGGCACACCTCAAAGTCACCTTCATAGATGACGTGATTCCTTGTCCTGTATTACTAATGCTAATGCTGCAATGTGTTTGTAAGGATTTTTTTGGCGCAAAGCTTGCAATTTCTCAACCATTTATCTGCTTTGTCAGCTTATAGCCATTGTAAACCATGAGATAGAGAGAGAGAGAGAGATAGAGAGAGAAAAAAAGAGAGAGAGAGAGAGAGAACAACGAGTTTCATGTTCAGTTGCTGACATTGAGATGTCATTTGTGGTTGATGATTATGAGATGAACTTGACTTAAAAACTTTCCATCATACTGTAGGGCTGTGGCTGTGCAACATGATGGATATCGATAAGCACAAAAATAATATTACATCTCAAACAAAAGTCATATATAGGACACTGGCAATGATTACATTACAATAGGAAGGCTAACAAAGGGATGCACTCACAAAATTGATGTTAGGAAGACATTATTGCTCCTTTGATTCCACCAAGGTTGAAAACTGGGTTGGGTTTCCTTAAAAACATCCGTATCATAACATTATCTTATCAAGGATAATATGTAGTGGATTATAACACAATCGCTTGCAAACTTATATCTCTGTATACAAGGCTGCCTCTTTAGTATGGCTTTTTTCAACCTTGAAATACCCATGTATTGTTGTATTTTCTATGAAGTTCAAGATTTTCTTTTTACCTAGATTGATTTGTAGTTTTTATGGTCTTTGTGTACATAAAGATATACTTTACTGTTGGTAATGAGATAAAGTGAAGTGCTGTACACCTATTAAACAATTTGTTTGTTTAGATTTTGAATATAAAAGCTTGGTACTGTTTTGGTGGAAAGCAAATTAGAAGACGAAGATCAGTTTTCTTCCTTAACAGAAAAAAGAAGAAGTTTTCTTACGGATAGAAATATTACATTGATGAAACCAAAATATAGTTTTGATATATACCATGTGCACTAAGTGGAATTTGCTCTCAGTGCAAGGCCGGACCTTAAACATGTTGCTATGACTTAAAGCAGAATTTAGCTAGTAGGGAGAGTCCCCAGTGTATTGTGTGCATGTATGTAGAGAAATGACACATAATTTGCCAATTTTATAGGCAGTGGTAATTAATCTTTCTAAAAATAATTTGTTTTAGTCATTTTTTTAAAAATGTTGCATAAACAATACTTCCACACCATATGTTGAACCATACCTGTATCAATAACAGACGGTAAAATGAACAAAGAAGCAAATACAATATTGAAATTATCTACCATATTGTTCTAGAGTAAGCTACATTTTTCTCATCAGGAATCTGACATGAGAGATATGAGAAAACAAAATCAGATCAATGCCAGTTTCACCATGCACTGAAGCTTGGTATCAAGGATATTGTTAACGTACTTCATTTCTAGAAACATTTTTGTTAGCATGAAACCATTCATGGATCTTCGTTTCATTGTCCTTTGTCATTTTCACTATGATTAATTTCCGCCCCATCCCACGTACTAATTACAGAATGAAATCAGATCTTTTGAACAGAATATTGGACGTGATTTGCAGGTTCACAACAAGGTCGAATGAGCTGAAAACCTCAATATTTGCTGTCATTTATGGGATCCTATCCTGACAGCTTATTGCAGTATTGAGCAGGCTTCAAAGCTATACATGAATACATTCTACTAACTCCAATACACAAATGAGACTGTAAGGTGATGCTTGTTGATTGCATTTTCTTCTTTGAATTCATACAGATATCGGTTTCTAAATCTTTTTTTATTTTTTGAATAAATAATTATTAGAGTTTAAATCTGAGCTTAGTAATGATCAAGGAGATTCAGTGGTAAAATTGGGCCTATATGTAGTTTACATGTATAATGATTATTGATTTTGCAAGGTTAGTTTGAGAAGAACAAAAGGACCTTATGCAATGGCAGTAAAGCATGTATCTTACAGAATGATGAAGATAAATTTTGTTTGACGTTTTCAAATATGTACCCAGAAATGTGAATGCCATACAAGGATACAATTTTCAATGAAATTTTGCACACACATGTAGGACATTATCTTTACATGAAGCATTATATAACTGTCTCACTGATGCAACAAAAATTGAAAGTAATTTAACTAAACAGCTCTATCAGGCAGGTCTGTTCAGCCTATATTTGAGTTTTGGGGACAGAGTTTACAAAAGCACCAAACTTTGCAGATGCACTTGTTAGGACAATATTTTTGTTTTTTTCCCCCACAGGACCCATCGAATCAAACCACATCTTCATGCAAAATTATGTTACTAATTATGCTAATAATGCTGATAAGTTAAATCAGTAAGTCCATTGACAATGTAAATATCATTGAGCTTCAGCTCTTCAATACATACAATATTTGCATAAAAATCAAGAAATATACTCTGAAAATTGCAGTTTAACATTATCTTTTCATTTACCTGACCTTATTTACCAGTGAGAATCAAATTGGAAGTGCTGGTGTAGTTGGTTATTGATATACCCTTGAAATTTTATTTTATGCATTAATAAGCATAAATTATAATAAAATAGTTTAAAAAGTCAAGAAATTTACTCAGAATATCACACCTAACATAGTCATTTCATTAACCTGACCTTATTCACCAATATCTTACAAATTTGAGGTGCTTGTATAGTTGTTGATAAGCCATTGGAAATGTGCATTATGCATAAATTTGAATCAGTTATAATGAATTACCATTTAAATCAATAAACATTACAATATTATTGCAATTATTAAATTTATTTCAATCTAACTGATCAACCTAACCTCCAGATTTATTTTGCAAGTATATAGAATATGTATTTCATGCATAAATTATCATAAATTAGCATTAATTAACATTAAGATAAAGAAAAATGAATTTGTTGATTTCATCAGATTCACCTGGATATGAAAAATTAAGAAACTTGTTTATATATTTCCAGATAAACAATTGAATTTGTGTTTTTTGCATAAATTAGCATTTTTCATAGATACGACTCACCGGCAAAAAAATTGCACTTTTGTAAATTCTGTCCCCCAAATTTTGTTAACAGACCTGACTATAATTGCTTCAGTAATTTATCTGAGAAAAACACATGTATGCCACGAGACATCTTAAATCAAGATCCCAATCAGATGTGACCTGTCTGGTAAATGAGTGCTGCAAGTCACAGCTGGCTTTGTAAACAATGGTTCTTACATCCACTTTGCACTGGCTGGGATAGTGGTACATGCAGTATGCTTCTGCAAAATTGTTGCATCATGCTCTTTGGCCTCCACCTTTTTTTGTTGAGGGTGTGGTTATAAATCGGAAGTGCTAATAAATAGTGCTTCTGGGTGTTATAACCTATTCACATTTTGTCATTGACAATAACTTTGACATTGCCAATGTTTTGAAGAATGCAGAATGATAAAAGGATTATTTTGCAGAGTATGCTTAACACAATCATATTATTTTGATAGAAGAGTAAACACAGTATATGATTTTTGTATAGCGCATATAATACTAAATGAATGTCTATTTGCTTTGAAATATAAATACAATGGATTAGGAGAAACCAAAAATAATGAGTCATTTTAGAATGATCCACATGAGCATAATAAGATCTATTTATGACTGAAAAAAAGTTTTTTTTTTAATGTATTTCAATTGTTTTGTTATAGGAGTTAGCTCCTTTATATTGTGCAGAAATTCATTCTACATTTCGTGATGAAAAAAAAAATTAACAATGGGTTTCATTTAGTAGTGTATTAAGTGATATAATTCTACATGATTATGCAATTATATTTCCTTTATTTGGGGAAAAATCAGTGTTTGTCATGAAATAATATTGAAAAAATTAAATGCAAAAACATCTGATGAGCAAGAAAATATTTTTTATAACATTGTGAAATAATTACAGTTTTATCAATCTAATGATTTTTTTCTTGTTTCTCGATCTTTTTGTATGCAGGGTCAAGCATGGGGCGTAGTGTTCAAGTTAGAAGGAAGTGAACAGATCACCAAGGCTTTTCTTCATCTTAACATGCGGGAGTGTCTTCTAGGCTGTTACCAGGTTCAACAAGTTACCTTTAACATCGTTGGCGAAAAAGACCAGTCCAGTGTTCAAGCCATTGCCTTCCGAGCCACACCCGACAACGAGCTCTTTGTTGGACCAGACTCGGTCGAGGCTGCAGCAAGAATCGTTGCTTCTTCATGGGGCAGAACTGGACATAATGCCGAGTACTTGTTCCGTCTTGTTGACTTCATGCATAAGACTGTCCCTGATGCAAAGGACCGTTATTTATTTGAATTGGAGAACCTCACCAGGAAACTCCTCAACTGTGATTGTTCTTCAAAGACTGTTAAAGGTCACCAGGGGTCAAAGGTCATAGCGCAGACTCGGACCTCGAGGCCAGACCAAATACAGTATTATCACAAGTGCTATCTCCATGTCTTGCCATCTTCTTTAGATCACAGAGTTCATTAATAAAATCTTGTCTTTTCCTTTTGTGGCGATGTTTGTGAGCAAGTGCAGAACCATAGAAATAAATTCAAAGATACCTGAAACGAGCCATTGAAGAAAGATTTCTTGTCCACTTTGAAATATCGAAATAGCGATTGTGTGCTCCATCTTGTCCCATAAGGGTGCTGTATCAACAGAAATAGGTATGGTCTAATACTTACTTGGGCTGGTCAGGGTAATTAACTTTTCCAAGTATTTGCAGGGATTGTAGGGTTATAGATAGTCCATGTTTGCTTTGTTGTTGTCCCATTTTATTTTTTATTTTGTTGTCGCAGAGAATTTGTAAATAAATTAATGTAAATAATCATGAAACAACTAATATCTTTTATTTCCTTGGATATTCTGATACCATCCCCTTCCCATGATTACACAACACAAGCTCTTGAACTTTTCAAGCATTAACCTTTATCAAATTTGTTGTGGATCATGAATGAAGACATCCTAGTACACCCTATTCATTATGTCTAGTATCTCAGTCTGTATTTATAGTCTGCTGCATGTATTAAAAACTTCTATTTTGCCAAATTTATGCCAACTTCATGCCAACTTGAGGCATAAACCAGTTTCACACTAGTTCTGTCTTATAGAATAGATAGCCCATGAAAGTGTAGTCTACAAACCAGAGAGTTCAGACCTCATATTATGTATTTTGAATGACAGAGGTTTATGCCTTAAAATGAGTATTAATAGAAGCAGACAGGAATTAAAAAAAAAAACATATACAAAGATTAATTTTGTTTCTTTTTAAAAGCCAAAATCCAGTAACAAAAAGTGAAAATAGAACTACTAAACGGGAGTATGCAAGTTATGCAAACAAGAATTTATTCTGTTTTTCATTAGGAATTCAGCTCTGTTTGCTCTGCATATTCACCTTTTGTCCTTTTGTGCTAACTAACCTTGTTTGAATGAGGGTACATTGAACCTTTGTTTTTTAAAGAATATCTTTATAGGTTATCATATTGTTATGGCATTCCAAAATACTCAGTATTTTATATATATATATATATATATACTTTAACTTTACTGGCGTTAGCAGGACGTACAACAATGGGATTTCTTACGTCAGGCGAGAACAAAAGGCGTTAGTGGGACTTGAGCATGATTATCGGGACATTTGTGATGACGTAGAACAAAAGAATGTCCTCCGAATGCTAGTATTATGAATTTGTATATATATATACTTGACCTAGTGTGTGAGTAAATTATTAGTTGGATAACATACATTGTGATATTGCAATACAGTATTGGTAATACTGCATTAGTGTTGTGAGTTCATCTAAAAAGACAGATATACCAAATTTCCCCAGTGTACCTAATATTATAATAATTTAAAGAAATATCAAATGAAGTATTGATATTAGAGTAGCAAAAAAAAAAAAAAAAAAGCATTAACCCTTTCGAGACAATTGACCACATTTTGTGGTTTGACTCAATATCTTTTGGTATAGAGCTCTAAAAAATATACAAGATGCATGAGTAGAAAGAGCAAAAATTTATGCATAAACTACATCCATTTTAATTGCATGACCATATTGCGTTTGATGCCAGGAATTTTAAAAAGGAGAATAAGCTTTAAAATCCTTAAATTGGCAACACATAGAGAGGTTCAAAATCATTGTTTTTTATCAAAATTGGCAATTATTTCAACTTTTCAACAACATTTGTAACTGTGTATATTGTTTTCAAAGACATTACACCTTATCAGAAACCTGCAGCACTAAAAGAAAAATATTACTGTTGCCAATTTGAAGAACAAAATGTGATCAATTTAGCCCTTGATTAATTCCTGTCCTGAAAGGGTTAACACCCCCCTACTGACTAACATTACTCTATTTTCTAATATTGTAACATCTAACACATTTAACATGAGAAGTATATCGAATGTACAGCTACTAAAAGAGAAATTAAGAAAACTGAAATAATGAATATAGCTGAAGAAAAACTGAGGAAAAGAGAAACAGGGTGAGACAGCTTATCAAATATACAAATGCAATAATATCGAATAGTGGCAATATCTTGAGATATGTTTTGTTTTGTTTTGTTTTGGCTTGCAGATTGTTAACTAAACATGATGAGAGGTAAACAAATAGACTATTTGAAATGGATTGAGGGCTTGCAATGAATTGATACAATCATACATTTTTTTCTTCTATTCCATAGTTAAAAGAATTTCCTTTGATGAATAGACCCCCTGTCCACATACTCCACTTTGACGAAAAAAAGTCCACCTGATATCGGCTCAATCATTATATAAGGTGTTTTATTCTTTAATGATAATTCCCTCCAAAAGAGTTTGTCAGATCACAATATTTTAAATGCTGGTAAAGTTGTTCTGCCCCAAAGTCAAGCGAGAGGCACGTAAGAGGAGAACAATAATTTCCCAGCTTACCATATAATTAAATTTGCTTTTATTTTCCTTTATCTTTGTAATTCTTCCATGTCTTTATGATGTGAATTATCACATATTTTTTCAACAAGTTGTGTTTATGACAGGATCCCTCTTTTTAATCTGATTCTGTTATACTGACCACTATGTTGGTCAAGTAGTCATATCTCAAATACAAATGTCTTCTTATTTTCAAGTTGGCAAGCTAATATGTTAACATTGAATATGAGTGTGACTGTATTGGTGCTTACTTCATCCAGTTTGGATGAACTACATAATGTATATAAAAGATGAACTATATATTGTATTAAAATATTCATAGATTTAACCGAAGTGTGTCTGTTTTAATATTTAGTGGATGAATTTTTCAATTATTGTTGTCCGAAAGATGGATGAGGTGAGAAGAGGAAGAGAGAATATGCTGAAGAGAGAAAACTAAACCTATAATTAGATAGCAGTGTATGAAATTCAATTTCACAGAACTCATGTGGTTACTTTTCATTATTTCTATATGGAAAGTGAAGGGGGGGGGGGGGGGTATAGAGATGGGTGAGAGAGAGAGAGAAGAGAGAGAGAGAGAGAGAGAGAAGGGGTGAGAACAAGAAAAAAATGACATGCGGGAGAGTAACGAAGCAACCGGGGGGGGGGGGGGGGGGGGGGGATAGAGGAGAGTGAATGAGATAGCTAATAGACTCTGTATGTATGTGTATGTGTGTGTGCATTTGTGTGATAGAGAGAGAGAGAGAGAGAAAGAGAAAGAGAGAATATAATACATAGCTGTGCGTACCCCTCCTGGGGTGGGTTGAAGATGTCTTCCTATGAATTATGTATATAGATAGCCGACAGTGACTTCTCTGACCTACTTAGCTGTCTTACCTCTCTGTTGAGTAGGAGGATACTGGTCATAACGATGTTAATTTTCACGCACCATTTCACCCCATCAATCAATCTAATCTAATATCATTATAAGACCCCTTCCTTCCTTAATGGATGCAGAAATCTCCCCATCCTCTCTATCTCTCTCTCTTCATCTTTCCCCATCACTCTCTTTTTCTCTACCTCCCTCCTTCCTTTCTTCATCTTCACCTTCCTTCTCTTTCTCTTCATCTCCTGTCTCTTCATTCTCCCCATCCCTCTTCCTTTCTCTCTGCCTCTTTCTGTCTCTCCCCTCTCTCTTTCCCTGTCTCTATCTCTATCTCCCTCCTGATACTTTTTAATTTGCTTTCATTCATTTATCTTTTTATTTATTTATTTATTCATTCATTTATTTATTCTGTGTTCTTTACACTGCATAGTCTCTTCAGTATTTAAAAACTACTACGCAACAGAGCCCTACATTACATAAAATAATTAAAATAATATAAATAATATACACATGTAAAACAAATAAAAAATACAATGTAAAAAAAAGTATAATAGTAATATATTACAATACGCGACAAGCAAAAAGGTTTAAAAAATAACGACAAATGTTTTCTTATAACAATGAAGAAAGAAGAGGATTCATAAATCTTTGATAAATGGGACGATTCCCTTGTAAATGTTAGAAGGTCAATAACCATTTCAT
Source organism: Heliocidaris tuberculata (assembly GCA_025618425.1). NCBI lineage: Eukaryota > Metazoa > Echinodermata > Echinoidea > Camarodonta > Echinometridae > Heliocidaris > Heliocidaris tuberculata. The sequence goes on from CM046834.1 coordinate 16,791,291, forward strand.
GAATGACTGGTTTAATGAGGATGGATTCTATTTGTGATTCTCTTATCATTACATCGCCAAGAGCAATGGCTCATGAATGGAACGCAAATACTGTATCTAAGCAGGGGATGTTGACACTTGACAGCCTGCAGAGAAAGATGGGACATTAAAATAAGAGAGATAGACAAGCAGTAAGAGAAAAGAGAGTCACAAACAAGTAGATAGGTAGAGAGAAAGAAAGAGGGAGAGAGAGAGAGAGAGAGAGAGGGTGAGAGAGAGAGAGGGAGAGAGAGAAAGAGAGAGAGGGAGAGAGAGAGAAAGTTGGGGAGAAAGAGAAAGACACTAAGTGAGAGAAGAGAGTGGGGGGGGGGGGGGGTGTAGGCAGAAAAAACAGAAACTAAGAAGGGAGAGAGGTGAAGAGGGGAGACAGAGTGTGTGTAAGAGAGAAAGGATGAGAAGGAAGGTTGTGTGTAAGGGATGTGTGTTTGTAAGAGGGGGGGGGGGGGGGGGGGGGGAGTGTTAAGGATGGAGAAAGGGAGAGGGAGGGAGGGGGATGGAAGGAGGGAGGGTGAGGGGGAGAGATAGAGAGAGAGAGAGAGAGAGAGAAAGAGAGAGAGAGAGAGAGAGATACAGACAGACACACAGACAGCACAATGAAACAGAGAAGGACAAGCGATCAGGTAGGGGTCTCCTGTTCGTCAAGGTCCCCGGGCAATATCTTTCAATCAAGGCTTCTAATTGAAATGTCAACATTTATGACTTCAGACTCCTTCAGACCTAACATCAATCATCTTCATCTCTTCTCACAAACACAAAAGAATCCATCATGAAGATGAAGTTCAGCCATGGGGGCCAACACCTTGCATTATACTTCAAAGCTTTGCAAGAGTTACGTATATCCAGTAGGCCTGTACAATGCTATAGAACTACAATGAGTTTATTCATTTCATCATGGTACACAAAATGCTTTGGTAGCTGCTTTCTATAAATAATAAAACTGCAATCATATTCATGTACAAGATGGCATAATAACACAAAAAGAGGTTGTGTCAAAACAAAATGCAAGCAACAACTATACACTGCCCAATAACATCCAGAATATAGCCATGTGTATATCTTTTTACACCCATTTAATCAACCTTCTAAACACATGCACTTAAATATATCCTTCCACACATTCATGAATGTAGAATTCATGTGCACTAGCAAACACTTCATAAATTCATATGATTTTTTATTTTAACTTGCACTGTATTCATTTGTTAAACTGAAACACACTGATTTTTATAATGAACACTGATGAAAATATCTATGAAATAAGTTAATAACTTAAACAAATGCAGTTCAGTTTTCTTCTTCACAATTATTCAGTGTGTATATTTTTTCCAAGATGTCATTTCTATCTCTCTATAGAAAGTAAGCACTCTGTTATCAACTGGATTGTAAGGATGTGTGTTTTCAAGTACTTTGAAATTGATTCATCTGATTGAGAGAAAAGATAATAGCTCAAAGGAGAGCATTCTCCCTCTGGTCGTTTTACCTTTCCTAGTCCTTGACCAAGAGCCATATATTGGTCAGTTTTCCATGACCTTTCCTCTTATGTGAAGTAGCCAATTAAACACAAAACAATTCAATAATCATCAAGTATGCACGATGGCCCATTTCATCAAAGTGAAGTAGCGTATAAAATGAAAAAAAAAAAGACTTATGCATGGTATTGTGATATTGTGAAATTCTCGCATGTCATATCAGTATAAATTGCACAGTATTTGCAGTACAATCCCTATAACTTTCTTTATACATGTATTTTTTTGCCCTTATTAATTCTCTTAAGTAAGTTATTCTCCTCAAGAGCTCAGATACTTTTTAAGTCAATGAGAAACACATTTAAAAAACAACAACCCCAAAACAAAAAACAAACTAAATAAAAACAAACACAACACAGCACTACACATGTAGTAAAATATCATAATTTTAAAATAACTTAAAGAACACTCCCTTTCTGTTCTAAAATTCTTGAAAAACAGCAACAAGCAATCTTTAAATGGGTAACTTTTGTAACACGTCTCAACATAGCAGCAGCCCTATATTCTAATTATATTGTATATGTATTATGCATCTCATATTTGTTATCATTTAAATCTGACACTCTTTTCAATAATTGTAAGAATATGCTTTAGATCATCACCATTTTTTGCCTTATCCTGGCTCATATAAATTATATTTCCCTACAAGCTACTAAAATTCTCTTCCATTAACATGTTGATTCTTTTACCTAATATAATAGGATTCTTTATTGTTTTATGTCAGTATAGTGGACATATTGAATCAGAAATAAATGAGATTTACCTTTTACTCTGAAATTCTCAGTAAAACACATAGGCTTAGAATTCTTCATTCCCTTCTCACTAATAAGGAAAATTTAGAATTATACACATCTTTTAAGCATAATATTTGACATTTACAATTTTTAAAGAAACAAGTAGAATATATTTTCATTTGACTTCACTGCATAGATAAAAACCTTTTAAAATAACATGAATACATGAATATAGTTTATGTCAAGACATATAAAAAAAGAGATGAAGAAAGAGAGAGAGAGAGAGAGAAAGAGAAAGAGAGAGAGAGAGAGAGAGAGAGAGAGAGAGAGATTTAGGAAGTACAAATCTACGAAGGAGAATTGCTAAATATTTCCATGTTCTTCTCTGCACCATGGCGGTTACTACTTTGATCTCCGAACGATTTTTTTATGCCTTTGCTGAAAATAGCTTCTGCACTCGTCAGCCGATAAGAGAGCATTTAATCTCTTGACGATATTGAATATTACATTGACTTGATTTCTCTCTGTTTCATTGCCCTGGTGATGGCAGGCCGAGTATGATGTTTAATGGGGTAAGTAAGTGTAGATCAGCGGTTCCTTTGTGACACTGATTCTAGAGTAAGGTGACTGGTAGCGAGAGAGATGAATGGAAATAACTAGGAGAAGCTCTAATGGCTATAGTCGGCTGGCTCACTGCCTGCCTGAGAGGGTTAATACAAGAGAGTGGCTAATGCAGCACAGGAAACATTAGTAGCAGAGAATGGGAAGGTATGAAAGATGGACAGACAGACAGACAGAAAATTACATAAGTACAGACAGACAGACATGGTGAGAGATACAGGCTGGTAAGAGATGTTTAAAGGTAATGGTCATTACTTGTAAGGGCATACAATTTCGAGAGATAAAGTGTTAAAATACCAGCCCAACAAACATATCCTCAGTTGAGAGCCAGAAATATGTTAACTCATATACTTTGACACAGTGCTAATGCCCCTCTAGTTCTCTCTCTAGATGATAAGATAACTTGAAATGTAATGCCTTTTAATATTAGGCTTGAAATGGAAATATAACTTCTATAAAAAAGGCTATTGCAAAATATATATATATATATATATATATATATATATATCTATAGAAAGATGATATTCTAGAACCAAATGGAAACAATAAAAAAAAGAAGGAACAAATGGGGAATAAAATCTACATGAGCATTCAAAATGTTTCATAAATTAAAACAGTAAAGGAGGACATTATTCGCTAAATGAATATCATAATGGAAAGAAAAACAAAAGGTAAGAAAACATAATACAGAAAGGACAAGATGGATGGTGAGACATAAGGATGGATGCTATCTTATGCACATGGAATGATACTGAGAGAAAGGTATAGGGAAGGGGGAGGGGGGGGGGGAGGCCAAAAAATTGAATCAAAAGAGAAACCAAAGAGAGATATACAGACATATCAATAGTGAGAGAAGAGAAGAGAAAAGAAGATGATTTAAGATGATCCATACTACTACTAATATCCTTAACAGTATCCAGATCCGACATTTACCGTGATAAAGTGGCCCACTCATGGCAAATCATGGAGTTCAAAGTTTACAGGGAGGAGCATTTCATATAACTGTAAATTATTCCTCTCAGAAAAACAAATTAATCATGCTTTATTGTCCCTTACCCTTACCATATCTTTGCAATTAGCGCTAGCAACAGTATTGGTCTTTGAAACACTTAATTGGGTCTCTCTATGATTTATGAGGGCATTAATAACAGGGAGGTAGGTAATTGAAACCCCAGTCAGCCAGGGACTTGAACAAAATTGTTAGTGGCAGAAGGAAATACTGCAATAAACCTTTTTTTCATGGAATTTATAGATTCTGTGGGTACTGTAATGCTTGGTACATCATGTTACATCAGTAATATTGCTTTTTGGCTTCAATGTATTAAAATAATCATCATTTCCTTCAGTATTTACTACTCATTCCCTTTCTATTTGGAGCTTGATATTACCTAAAATTACCTAAAATTGTTGTCTTTCTGATCTCACCTCTTTAATGCGGGAAGCATTATACTTATCACCTATCAATAAGCTACTTATTATCCTATGTTCAAGCATGCAATTAGTAGAGAATACTCATCAAATGTCTCACATGAAGGGATAACATAGAAAATCATCCTTAGATGTGAACACATTATGCTTGATGAGTATACCCCTGGGAGTAAGCACAGTATACATACATATATATATATATATATATATATATATATATCCGGAAAAGAATAAAAACAGGGAAATCATGGAAGATAAAGAGAGTGCAAGTGAATGGGAGGGAGAGGAAAGAGAGAATTTAAAAGCACAAAAAAGTGTAAAAACAAAAGCAAAATACACAGTATGTGAAAACCACATGCTCAGACATTACGTTACCGTTTTCACTATTAAAGTGGCTGCGTAGCGCGCCCAGGAACAAAAAGTAAATTTCGAGAAAAATGCAATTTAAAAGTTAACATTATTCAAATTGTGATTTTTGGGGTTAAACGTACATGTTCCAGGATTTCGTTTGATAACCACATAGTGCAAAATTTAGCGATTCCGCCCATATACTTTTTATCTACAATAAAATCAAGAGGAAATGTTATTATAAACTGTGGGGTGGTTCGTGAAAACGACACATATGGAATATTTTTTTTTTTGTTTTCACGAACCGTCCCCACAGTTTGTAAAAACATTCCTTCTTGTTTATAAGCTGATTATGTATTTACTGTTAACAAAAAGTATATGGGCAGAATGGTTAAATTCTGTACTATATCATTATCAAAAGAAATCCTGAGGTAGTTTAACCCCCAAAATCATATTTGAATAACATAAACTTTTATAATGTGTTATTTTCTAAATTTACTTTCGTTGCTGTGCATGCTTTTCACGGCCACTATGTTTACATTATTCAAATTGTGATTTTGGGGGTTAAACATACATCTTCCAGGATTTCTTTTGAAAATGACATAGTACAGAATTCATTTAACGATTCAGCCCATATACTTTTTTTTTTACAATAATACATAATCAGCTGATAATCAAGTGGGAATGTTGTTACCAACTGTGGGGATGGTTCGTGAAAACAAAATAAATTTTAACAGGGCAATGATACTGACCCCACACATTTTGCTCAGGACTCAAAGGAGAAAAGTTAGTGTGGATGGGTGGTGTGAACCCATTAAGGGTAAACTTCAAATTTTAAACCATTCAAGTCTGTTCATGAAAGCTAATGTGGTTAGTTTAATATACAAAGCAGATGTAAAAGAAGTGGGAGCTAGGGAGGGAAAGGTGGTGGAAGGAGGGGGGAGGGGGCTCTTCTCAGACAAGACTTGACAGCATTCTCCCTTAGTATAAGTTGTTTAGGTTGCTAGGTGAAAAAACCCCAATACAATCCATCAAGATTTGCATGACAAACAGTTTCTATCCCCAGGTAAGGCTTCAACACTAAATCAATAGCAATCTAATGAAACCTAATTAAGCTAATGCTACGCTGCATAACAGCAAGAGAGGGAGACAGTCAGAGAATTAGTGTGTGGAAGAAAGAGACTGAATGACAGAGAGAAATAAAATGAGAAAGGGAGACAGATTGAAAGAGTGAGAGAGAGAGAGGGAGAAAGAGGCAGACAGAGTCAGAGAGAGGGAAAGACAGAATGAGACATGTGTGAGAGAGCGTGAGAGAAACACACAGAGTGAGAGAAAGACATAGAGTGAGAAAGAGAGAAAGACATAGAGTGAGAAAGAGAGAAAGAGAGCTGTAGCATGCTAGAGAGAAAAAAATGTGTGTGAGTGAGAGAGAGAGAGAGAGAGAGAGAGAGGGGGGGGGGGCGAGGGGGTATGTGCAGAAAAACAGAAAGAGAGAAATATTGTGATAGTGGGGTAGAAATATCGAATAAGAGTTTAAATATATTCGGGGTAGCTAACTATAACTTAAACCACACCTGATAAATGGTGATGATGAGGGATCGCGGGATTTACAGACATCTTTCTTCCTGCTAAAAGGCAAGTTAAACATTATTTGCAAAAATTTTACAATATTAAGAGTGTTAATTATTATGACCTTTTTAACAGTTAACCATCTGTTCATCCACTTTAATTATAAAGATGTGATAAACTCATATGACACAGTGGAAAAACTGAAAGTAGATACCTTTTAACAAGAGATGGCAGTATGTACACATAACTGATAAATCTTTAACAACTTCTTTCTTCATGAAGACAAAGGTACATTGGAAGGTAATGGGACCCAACATAATGGGAACATTTACACTAGTGCTTAATTATGCAAACTTTGCTTAACATCATATCAAAAATTTTCCCATCCATCTGAGCAATTATGATAAGTAATGAGCATGTTTGTTCATGACAGGGTCAGACGCATTTATTTATTGATTGAACAAACAGACATTTTGACCAATCATTTATGGAAATTAGCTTGAAAATAGCCTGTCAAATTATTCTGCGAATCAATATACGTCGACTTGTCTCGGCATACGCACATTTACTTTTCTGTTTGCAAATAGAATAGAAAACGTGTCTGCAGCAGACAATCATTTCGATCATTTGTACATATTTCTTACCTAATGTGAAATTTACTTTGTCCAGAAAAAGTGTTAATTTCTTGTAATCAGTATCTCTTATGTAAATGGTAAATGGAAGTTTTCTTCAAATAAATTATATAAACAGAAGAATCCACACAGAGTATCCATATTGTTCTAGATGAAATATAGTCAAATCCTTTTCATTGTTTCATATAAAATCAAAAGCAGATTTAACGGTTACAAATGGTCAATAGTTGAATCTGGTAAAAAAAAAACATGATCAGAACAAGGCCAAGTACCTTGAGCTCCTTGTATTGATATAATAAAAAAAAAAGACAAAGACAAAATTAAAAAAAAAAGTCCTAACACACTACAGAGAAGTAATCGCGAAAGATGTTTACACCGTCTAAGCTAGCCTTTATGGAAGCCCTAATACCTTATCATCACAGTAAGATGCCCTATAGGAAAGATTTCTTTTTGACTGTGATTAGAGTTTGTTATGAATGGATGGACAGTTCTGCCCTGGGACAGTCAATGTTTGTATATGTCAAAAGAGTTGTTCAGGCCGGACGAGGGCTGATGAGTGGACTTAGATGCGATTTAATCATTAAGCTACACACCTGCAAACTAAGTGACAACTCTTAGCCCCCTGAACAAGGTGTTGATAAATACGGTCTGATTCAACAAATTGTCCTTACCTACTTAATGCTACATGTCAAGGGCACTGCCTAAAGCTTATATCTGTCCACATAACTTACTTAAAACAACTTTGCTTAACTTTAGCTTCCATTCAAGTCTGGGGTATATTTTTGTCATTACAATTAGTTTTCCATGAAAAACAGAAGTCACTATATTCATATCAAATCAATACTGTCCACTTTTTCCTATTTTTGCTTCAAAAACTGTTTTGTGAATTCTTTGAGGACATTAAAAAAAAAAAACTTTTGAATTGATGACAGATAAACAATTAAACTTTTAAAACTAAATCTAATCAATGCCTGAACTAACCCTAGCATCATCCATCACAGACAAACTAATTCTGAGTTCAACAAACTCAATAAAAAGTACTCTGCTTCTCTTGTCAGTTTTCAATTCCCTTTGATCACAGATCTATTTTCAATTGGGAAAGGCAAATGACTATGTAAACAAACTGAGCTTTACATAACTTAGAATACACACTAGTAGAGACTTATTCAACCGGGCATTTTGTATTGAGTAAAGTCCAGGTAAATTGATAAGAGTAAGCTCACATCTGCATTAGATAGCACCCAGAACAATATTAAACCATGCAAACACGATGTGGAGTATTCTGCATATCAGTTGATGAACACGATAAACAATTTTACATAATCATGTTTCAGTCTTTCATTTATAGATGTATTTTCATTCAACTTAGATTATTGTGGAAGCGCGTAAAACTTGAATCATAACACAAATGAAGGGTAGCATCACTTATGCCCTCTTTGGTGGTGCAGTGAGAGGGCACGACTGTGGTACGATCACTTTCACAGGGGATTTAAATAAGCAAATAATGGGATTAGCATGGTAGATATATCTGATGGTGTGTGCTGTACAAAGGTGCAGAGATATCTTCTCTCCATAATACAACAGGTTGACTGCCCCTACCCTAGCTGACAATGAGTCATAGTAGGTTATATACATGTGGATCACATTCATGGCATGGCTTCACAGAAAATGCTTTAATTTCGGATTAATATGTTTGAAGATGATCTCATATCCCATATTTTCTCATTCTATCGTTAAAAATGGCAAAACTAGCATTCATTTAAAAATGTATCTGTGTACTAAAATACACTAATGTTTTTCATGTAATTAGTATACCAACACTACAACTTGAAATATAATTTATGATTACCTTAAATATAAGTGTTCTATGAAACAATGATAAACTGACATTCATGCTTTTACCCATAATAGAGTCTTTGACTGTTCAATTCCTGTATTTCTCATTCATATCTCTAAAAATATCACCATCAACCAAGTGCATCAGCTTGTGAGCACTTTTCAATGACATGTTACATAATCCAGTCACAATATCAAGAGGCAGTGCAATATTGTATGATCAATGCAATTCTATGGCTGACAGCACAATAAAAAGTCATTTAAAGGAGATGAAGAGACAATTAAGAAAAGGAAGAAGTGGTACTAGTTATCTTCACTGAAACTCAGGGGAAATCTTTACTGATGAATAAAAGAAAATAACAGGCATTTCCAAAAGGCAATTTTGATGAGAGCAAAAGGGGTCATGAGGAAAAAAATGCATAAAAGGGAACAATATGACTTGTTGGTTGTGGTATGTAGGCGTGACAGCCAGTTCCCTTTTCTTTCTTTCTCTCTTTTTTTTTTTTTGGGGGGGGGGGTGGCAATTCTGCCCCCAAGATACAGGGTGAAGAGGTTGCCTTCTGCCCCACCACTCTCAAGGCAACAATAACATGAATATATCAATAGCTGATAACTATGATTTCTTTGACATAAAAATCAAAAGTTTGCATTCATGACATTCACAAGATTTGCAAAATGACACATAAAGCAATGCAAACTATCATCCTGCATAGGGTGGAATGACCAAACACTAGTCACTCTCCTGGGACGCAGGTGAATCAAAGGTAAGAAAAGAATCTTGACATTCCAGATATTATTCTACTTCGACTTTCCTGGATGCTTCCATACACCCCAATCCAATTAAAGATATGCAGGAAAATGTCAAGGGCAGGCTGACCGAAAGGCACTCACCATTTACCTAGAAAAAGCATGGAACTCTCTCTCATCATATTTCTGACTCTCTTCATCTGTCCTGTCCTGCATCCTCTCTTTATATCTGTCTATGTCTCTGTTGCCGTCTCTTCTCCTATTATCTGCATCTCTGTCCTTTATATCTCTTTTGGTGTCTCTGTTTCGGATGTTGCATCAGCTGGCGAGCTCCACATTTCTAAGAAAGAGGAAGGTTGCTGACTCACATTGATATACAGCCGTAGTCATAACATGGATGTTGCTTTGACCGCTGCTTCAACCCAAATGGAAGGGAAAGCTTGGGAAGTAATACACTGTGTGGTGTCTTCGATAGCAAACTACTTAAAAGAAACAACAAAACAAAACAACATATAACTAACCAATATCAACAATCAAGTATGGAGAGCATGCAGTGTGAAGGACAGAAATGTAATATTATCTAATAAATGGGTAACAATACATCTTAGAGCATATTGAAATGTTTCTTGTAGGATTGGAAAAAGGCTTCATAAGATAAGTAAGTTATCATGCATACAAAAGAGAGAAAAAAAAGGTATGCAATAAAGAATTTTATGTTTCTCAAAAAATTGTTTTCCTTGTTCATCAATATTACAATATATAAGTAAGACACAAAAGAAAAGAAACAGGAGGGAGCAAGAGAGAGGAACCGAGAGAGAGAAAGGGAGAGAAGGGAAAGAGCGAGATGTTGAGGGAGAGAGAGAGAGAGAGAGAGAGAGAGAGAGAGAGAGAGAGAGAGAGAGAGAGAGAGATGCTTTTCTTCCATCCAGTATACTGATCTGTATAGAGGCCACCATTTCTAGGGCAGCGTCCATGACATGATAATTCTAATGGAACAATTTCAAATAGGTACTATGGTAACCAATTTACCAGCAAATTTATGACCCATAACTGCAATATTGAGTATCATATGATGGCAGTTTATTGCATTCTATCAGAGATGACTTACTAATGAAAGGATCATGCACCATATCAGTTGATGAATACAATACTTTATGAACAAGCAATCATAAAAGCTACACAAAATTGTGTGGTGTTTTGTGCACATAGAATTTGTAACGTCACAGATATACATAGAATTATATATCATCTGTTGAGAGCAACAAGGGTGTTAATTCTATGTGAAAGTATATGAGTGAACGCCCTTCTGGCTCTCAGTAGACAATATTTACATTCACTTTCTCGTGAAATGGGAAAAACCTCATGCAAAGAGGGAAATGAGAAAGACAGGAAAAAAGTGGCACCTTCAGATAAACTTCAACAAACAATGACAACTCAAATATTTTGTCCATTTCAAAAGGACAAAAGAAAGGGAAATTAGGAGAAAAATAATCCTTCGGACTGACGCACTCAAATATGAAGTATCCGAATGGTATATTAGCCTGATGAAATGGTGTTATAAAATCTTTTATTCTATCCCATTCATCTGAGCAATGAAAAATAATACTACATGTATATGGCCTTGACAATTATTACCATCCTAACACCTCGAACTCGACCTCGTCATCTTCTTGTGGCTCGTACTTCTAAAAGATAATGAAGCACAAATCGACATCCGGGAGCAGATAGACAACAGCTTCAGATAAACCTTGGCAATGTAATATAAACAGATATCTATACCCCTGACCGATAAGTGACCCCTACCCATTTTTCCTCCATTGCATCATCTAGTTGGATTATATCATGTAGCTAAATAATCATTTGAAACATGACACTATGGCAGTTTTAATTTCCCTGTCATCATCGTCGCTGCACGCAGATCTTGGCTATCCACCAGAGGCCGAAGCTGAAGGTAATTTACGTCAGGTCCCGCATCACGTCATGATACCCCTCTCCTACCAATCGGCAATAATTATCAAATGGAAGAATCCGACGCAGGATGTTTTATAACCCTATCTCGTATAAATAATTAGGGATGGGATATTATTGTGTGATTTACAACTATCACTGCCCTCGTAAGCTGCCAAGAAATGCATAGAGGGAACAAATATGTGTGTATGAAAATATATTAAAGATACAACTCAAATTTTTTGGATAAAATAATGAAGGAAATCAAATTGTGCATGGATCTTTGAACAAAAATGTATTGTGGAAAGTTATTAACATTACTTGCTGTGTCAAGAGGGAAATTTGCCTCTTTTGCACTTTTCTGTTGTTTTTTTTCAGTGCTTTTTGGAAGCATAATTGGGGAAAATGCAAAAATTGAATAAAATTTCATATCATTTTTTTTTTTCCTGTTTTAAGATACTGCACTTTTTAATACTATGAATGACACAAAGTCAATTCCATTTCTGTTCTTTTTCAGTCTATAGTCAGAAGCAAATAGTAATTCTCTTCTCTGATAGGTTTCTTACCTCTCTCTGTCTATTTCTATGATATATCATCTCTTCAGGTGATCTAAAGCATTCAATGTTTTCATGATTTAACGTGTGCTCTATCGCATGACATAGCAATATCCTTTTTATTTGGTGCCTTGAGATTATGAAATGGCTCACATGATTAAGACTTTGAAATGCACGGATGTTGCCTTCGGGCTAAATCTTTTCATATTTCCCCTTTCAAGTCACTGTATCCTATGCATGGTTTGATATAGAATAGTTCATGACACTGCATCAGAAAGGAAGATGAGCGTTGAGGGGGGAAGGTGAAGTTGAAGTGCGCGGGATCGTGACTGGTTATCTGCGAATCATAATAATACCACGCGAGTCAAGGTGAGGGAGGATATGGCAGGGCACTGCGGCTGATCAATAACCCAATGTCTCGTAATGAATACCGATATGGGATAAACGCAGGCTATAAGGATGGCTTCCACTCCAAATGGTGTGCCTGGCAGGGACACAAACGATCTGTTTTTAATTAAGGCTATCGGTAACGAATCCCGTAAATAGAATACAAGGAATATATTTTTTTCAGTAAGTGAGGTGGGGGGGGGGGGAGGGATGGGTGAAGAGGATGTTGTCTTCTTCAAGTAAGTTCATGACCTCTAGATACAGCTTTTGGTCCTGGGGAGTATGATGATCAAAACCAGAAGACCGAGAGAATGGTCTGAGGGTCTATTCTGTTCGGTGAGAAAAAATAAATGGGTAGAAGAAATTTCTGGAGCAGATAAAAAAAAAAGGGAGAGGCAAACTATTTTTTAACAAATTTGATTTCGTAGAACAGAGAATGTAAAAATTGTCTGAAGAGGCAAAGAGAAGATAATCAACAGGAGCTCATATTGTTAAAGAGGCTCACTAAGGTTGGATTAGACATTAACAGCAGGTAGTTTTAACATTTAACTCAAAGGGTGTAATATTTTGGCACGAATTGATCAAAACATCAACATCAGTCATATTACACAAAATCAAGAACAGAATGAAATATCGCTTTAAAAATGGGACATCCACAGCTACAGACAGCTATGGCTTTTTTGTCAATTCCCCCAAAAGCATATCTCTCTCGAGCTCACTGATGAAATAAAACGTCAAAATAAGCATGCAAGCAGCAAGATTCTCTTTTCACCATATACGATCTTGTCCACTCTTACATAGGATGAGATAGAAAGCATTTTGATCAGCAGACAGCTAGCTACCTGAGCAAGGTGAGACCCTAATTGCCCAATATGGTGGAAGAGCAGGGTTTTCAGGTACAGACGATGAAACCTGGGGATGCTGAGGGCACGTTCATCTCGCAGCATTCCAAGAAAACTCACCAATCATTTCAGGTCACCTACACTTTCTGCCACTTTCTATTACCCATTTCTTTTCCATTCTTCACTTGGAGTATCAATGTATGGTGAAGATTGAGGGTGAATGAATTCATTCACAACCTCAGAGCAAATATAGAAAGGAAGAATTGAAAAGACAATAAAAAAGAGAAATGGGATGCATGAGTAGGATGGGCCACGGGGGAGGGCAATGACTGGGTATCTTTTCTGGCAGTTGTGAGGGAACTGGTGCATTTCATAGAAAGAGCTTCACTCAAGCAAAAATTTCATTTTCACAATTTTCAGATAATATAAAGAAAAAGGTGGATATTTCAGATCCAATGAAATGATCTTAATGTCCTCATTGTCCTGTACTGTATATATTGGTAATGTGCCTTTTTCTCCTGTTCTCTTCTTTTCTTGATTGTTACATATAAGGATTAACATTTGTAGCAGCACCAGAATTTTATCAGTGTAGATGGGGGATGGGGGGGGGGGGCAAATCTGAGGGCAAGGAAAGATATTAGTCAGGTTCACATGAAGGGAGCTAAACTTTAAGTTGCGCTTGTAGTCTCAAAACTTTAAGTTATCTTGTAGTTTCAGACCGTATGAACCGACATGTAGTTTCGAAACTTTAAGTTTACTTGTAGTTCCTAGTTGTTGTTAACGCTGAAACCACGAGCAGCGGGGGTCCTCCTCGTAGTTTCGGACTGTGTGGATAGAACAAACTTTAAGTTTAGCAATATCATTGTTAACAATGACCTCTCTGCTCATTAAATGACTAACGCTCGACTTGTAGTTCGGGCCATGTGAACCCGCGTCGCTGTTAGTGAGCCGTTGTTTCGTTAACTTAACTTAACAAGTCCCGTATGAACATAGCTAACATAGGGATTTTGTTTTCTTGATCCAGAACTGGAGAGAAATGTGTCATTGCACCTGCTCTCCAAGTTTCACTTTAGTGTTCAAAAGACTGGGTGAAAGAAGTTTGCTAGATCTATTTATCTATGGGCTGACCAAATATTCATAACAAACTACTCAAGGCATTGGAAAATATTGTCATTTAAAGAGGGAAGTATATTAAAATTCCATAGTTGCTTTCCTTTCTTTCAACATGACTTCAAAAGCCCCTATCATACAGTTGTGTTATTCATGAATTTGGATAAGAAATATATCATGAACATGAGTACAAGACAAGAACAGAGAAATCAGTATACCCTCTCAATAAAATATTTACAGAACAGACAGGAAGACTGTTTTTTCATTACTTGTGGATGTGTGAAAATAAGAGACAGGGAAAACCTTTCATCTTGCCGCTTATTGCTAGATCAAAAAAGGTCAAGATCTGATAAAAGATACACTGCATGGGGGTATTTATAATCAGATTGCATTACCATTTAAAGGGGGAAATAATCTCTCTCTCCTACAAAGTACATTGTCATTGGAGTCATGTACTACACAAATGACTTCAACATGACAGAACATGGAGAAACCAATCACAAATGTTCATATTAATTATTATTTTTTGTTTCATGGCTTTGTTTTCTGATAATGGTTATCACTCCAAATGGATAATCATTACTTTGAAGTGCGAATCAGTTTGAGAAAACCATTTTGACATTGATTACATTAGTGTAGATTTTCTGGTATTTAGTGAGGTTGGACTGAGCTTGGGAAGATTAAAAGTATCCATGAATTTTTGGCAAAGAAAAGAAGCTTTCTCCATTTATTTTGTTTGATCACAATTCTTATCATAAGAAATTAGTTAAGCTAATTTGAACATTTCCCCAAATATGTTTTAATTTGCTTTGAATTCATATTCCTAAAGCACTGTATGAATGTAAACACAAAACAAAATTGACATTTTCCAGATCACACACATCATACATGTATGAATATTAGAAGCATTAAAATGACTAATTAACTTTGATGAGTGAAAAAAAGATTACAGATGTGAATACACCTTTCGATTGAGATCAACCCCTCCCCCATCCTTACACTTAGTTAACCCAAATGGATGGAATAACTGACAAGGTTAAAAGAGACTTCACAGATTTTTGCGCATCACAAAATGTTTGACGGAGCGTGATACAGTTAGACAAGGCCTAGGTGACTGTACTCTGCCTCTCTTACACATCTTTAAAAAAGGACGTCAATGATGTAGAAGGACGTGGTGAACTTGAGACTGTGCAACAGTAACGACCAATGCAACGTAGTTAGATCCCACTCAGGCTTGGAAGGGATACACTACATGGTCTGTTCCCATTAGGCCATGTTTGTAAATTAGGGAAGAGGGGTTGGAAGAACTGTCAACTAATAGTGCCAGGTCAAGGATTCTAATGATGACAGTAGACAAGACATCAAGATCTACAAGTACATTAAGAGAATCAAGCAAATCGGAGTTGCTAACTATTGCTTGGTGACATGTGAAAGTCAAATAATAATTGGCTTGATAGAGTCTACAGCTATGCCAGACATGTATTTCTATAAAAAGAAAGAAAAAAAATTGTCTTACTCTTTATAAAGCTGTAGACCTTTTCAATAAATCAATCTCAAATAAAACAGTATCTTCACCTGGTCAAAATTTGTATCACTTCACTTTCAATAAAACATTCTTCCTTCAAGAATTGCGAAGGGTTTCAACCTCACCTAAAATGCTATTATACCACAATTGCTGGCATGACATCAATTTCCACATCATACCAGACCCAAACCAAAGTCTGTGAGAGTGGTATCACAGCTTCGTTAGTGGTCTCTGGATCAGGCGCAGTCTCTTCAAAACGAACGATCAGTCGAGAAAATGAGCACATGCCAATCAGGGTTAGGGTGATTGTACTCTAGTCACTAATTAGAGCCAGGATGCTGGGTGGGGAGTATACCACAGACTGGGGCTGGCATTTCAGGTCGGACCTACCAATGCAAATGTTTACATATCTACCAATTGTATTTGGAGTTCATGTGTGTCCCTAAACCTCATCCAGTGATGATTCCATTAGGACTTATTCAGCATCTTTACTCTAAAATAATTCTCATAATCTGACAATGAAATAGATGCAAGAAAGAATTTTCATTTTTAATCGCAGAAAAGATGATCAAGACAAATAAAAAAAAACAACATTGATTTCATCATAAGTTTAGTGGAATATTGAGAAGGTGAGGTCAAGAAATATCATGCACAAAATCCTGTTCCTCCTTCTTCTCTCTGATAGTGTGAAAACTTATAAACTAGCAAGAGAGATGAAACTTTTTTTAGTTAGCATTTTACTTAATAACCAATTGTTTAAACATGTAGGCCAATACTTGTTCACATTCATTAAGACAGAAAATAACACATATTCTCTAATTTGTTGAATGTGTGTGTAGGCCTATAAGTCAAAATTGCTATACAAGAAAGAGAGAGAGAGAGAGCAAGAGAAAGAAAGAGAATTGATGATATCTGCATACTCCATCCACAAGAATGTGTCTATATTTAGATTTGATTAACACAAGTTTCACTTTCTAATATCTCTACCCATAAAACATAAGGAAATAAGAGAATATCATCAATCACTCTTTTGCTGAAATGTATTTTAAAACACTCCCATGGGTCAAAGGTCTTCTGCCATGCCCAAAAGTCAATAAACCATAACTTTTTAGATGGAGTTTTTGAGAAAATAGTGAAATCTTAATAAATCTGATCAAATAACAGAGGAGCAAATCGTTCTTTATCTCAAAACAAACCTCCTCATAATTCAACTTTTTCTTTTCCACATTATAGGAAAGGAGAAAAACTTCTTAGTTTAAGACAACAAGATTTCAATTATTTTGAAATCCGTGACTCTTTCGTCAAGTAATTAAAGACATCAACTTTTTAAATAATTGGTCTGAATAGCATGTATTACAAAATGTTTGGAGTAATACCAACAGCCTATACTGTAAGTCAGGTTCACACAGAGGGAGCTAAAAGTATTTTCAAAACTTCCAAGTTATCTTGTAGTTTCAGAATGTATGAACAGACTTTTATTTTCAAAACTTAAAGTTTACTTCTAGTTCTAGAACCACAAGCGAGCTTATAGTCCTATGTCGTAGTTATGGACTGTGTGGACAGAATAAACTTTAACTCGTTGTTAACGATGACCTCTCTGGTCATATTAAACAAAGATTGCTCGTAATTTGAGAACATTGAGCATCGTTGTTTCGGGCCCTTGTGAACTTAACTTAAATTTTCGCTAACTTACAGCTCATGGACAGTTTTGGTAGCAAAAAGGAAATTGGAAAGAAAACTGTTCAGTATAGTCTCATGCTGTTCTCCTTGTATCAAAAGAGGTTTGTAGAAGATCATGTGGTATTCCATCAATGATTTCTGGTGAATTTTAATGTAAATATCTGTAAGGAATACTGGATCACGGTAACATACCGCCTTACGTTAGGACCTTTCCACTTCAATGGCTCACCACACAACAGTCTCGGGGCTTTGCGTGGAGATGGCATCACTGTGTGTGGAATATACATAATTCTCATAGGTTTTTGCACACGCTATACGGTATAGTACAGGCTGCCATTGTTGGGAGTTTATATCCGTGGCCTGGTATATAAAAAGTTTTTTTTACCTCTCATTCGTAAAACATTTCACTTTAGGAGGTGAAATCATCACATCTTAGTATTGCTAGTATCTGGCTATTTATCAACAAAAATCCAAGAAATCTGATGAAGTTTTGAGGGAGTACCACTACCAAAACTAAATATTACCTTTAAAGTTTCAAAATCACAAGTCCTTATGAAAGCAGCCAGTAAAATCAGAACTGATTTTATTATTTGCTAGATAAATCTATGTACCTACCTATTTTGCTAGTCTTCCGACTACGCAAGCCATTCGAGTAATTTAAGTCACGAAAGTGCATATACCCCCCTCGGGACCCCGCCTTCCTCTGTGCACGTACGCATGACGCGCGCACACAATCATCCTCTTTACGAGCAGCCTCAGACAAGCCTTGACATGTTGCTGGGCAAGGAGTGGGGTAGGAGGGTGGGACATAGGTAGGTACATAGATTTATCTAGCAAATAATAAAATCAGTTCTGATTTTACTGATTTACTACAATAAATCAATGTACCTACCTATTTTGCTAGACAAGCACAGATTCAAATGGGGGGCATGTCCCAAGAGGAAGGTTAACGGGAAACCAA
Organism: Heliocidaris tuberculata; assembly: GCA_025618425.1. NCBI lineage: Eukaryota > Metazoa > Echinodermata > Echinoidea > Camarodonta > Echinometridae > Heliocidaris > Heliocidaris tuberculata. The sequence goes on from CM046834.1 coordinate 16,809,777, forward strand.
GGAGGACGTTGCAGCTTGCAACGTCCTGATAGAAAAAGACTCTTCACTTGACAGAATGTCCTTTAAATAAAAGGATGTAAAGGAAGTGGAGGAGCGCCAATAAGCCGCCCTCATAATATCCACTAAGGGCACCCCCTGGAAAAGAGCCCATGAAGCACTGATACCCCTGGTATCGTGAGCACGGGGCTTCCCATCCGACACTAGAGCCTCCGGCCCAGCTGCCTGGATTGCTTCGACTATCCATCTAGAGATGGATTCTCTGGAAGCAGGGGAAAAGGGCTCTCGAGTGATGACAAAGAGCTGATCACCCTTACGGAGAGTCTTCGTTCTATCCAAATACCATTTCAAGGCCCTCACCGGACACCAGACCTTGTCCTCCTGTACTGAGGAATGGTCCGAAAGCGGCCTAAGACAAATCTCAACTGGTCCAGAGGAAGCAGTCTGATTTTTGGCAATAAATGAGGGCTTAGGTATAAGTCGCACACCACGGTTCTCCCAACGGATGTGACCCGGGTTGATACAAAGGGCATGGAGAGTACTCCTCCTCTGTCCTGAAGCAATAGCGACTAAAAACAGCGTCTTGACTGTCAAATGATGAAGAGACGCATTACCCAACGGTTCAAAAGGTGGCTTGGCAAATGCATCAAGGACCTTGGGTAGACTCCAAGACGGAGTCAGACTACGAGTTGATGGACGCTGCAAAAAGAAGGAGCGAGTCAACCTAGTCAAGAGGGGGGAGTTGGAGACTCCCGAACCGTCAGCAAAACCAACGTGGATGGCGGCAATAGCCGAACGATAGCCACGGATGGTTGAAATCGATCTACCCTTATCGAAAAGGGAGATCAAAAAATCGGCAATAACACCGATGGGGGCTTCACGCGGCGAGACACCCTGGTTCTCGCACCAAGAAAAGAAAGCCCCTAAACGAGAATTGTAGAGATCTCTAGTGGAGTCTCTACGACTTCTCATCACAAACTGGGAGGCTCTCTCGGAGAGTCCCGAGTTTCTGGCGTCTTCCCCAACAACGGCCAGGCAGTCAAGTGGAGAACTGCTGGGCGTTGATGAACAATCCCCGAGAGGGGTTGAATAATCAAATCCTCTCTGAGAGGAAGGGGAAACGGCTGGCCGGCCAGGAGACTCAGTAGGTCTGGGAACCAAGGTCTCGCTGGCCAATGTGGGGCTATCAGCAAGAGCCAAGCCCCGTCCTCCTTGACCTTTCTCAGGACCTGAGGGATCAGAGGAATGGGGGGAAAAGCGTACCCCCGGAGAGCTCCCCAATGGAGGGAGAAGGCATCCAGTGCCCACGCCTCCTGATCCCGAACTCGCGAGCAATACCTCGGGAGTCGGTGATTTAGGGTGGAGGCGAAAAGATCGATCTCCAGAGGACCCCATACCTCTTGGAGAAGAGTAAACACCTCCGGATGAAGAGTCCACTCTGACGGGAGGCATCTGCCCCGAGACAGAAAATCCGCGATCAGATTGTCGTGACCGGGAATGTAGGAGGCCACCGGTATAATGTTCATGGACCGGCACCACCTCCATAGCTGGGCAGCTAAGGTGTTCAGAGAGGAAGACCGAGTGCCGCCTTGGCGATTGATGTAAGCAGCTACTGTGACATTGTCCGAAAGTACAAGTACAGTGCGACCAACAAGAGCGGGTCTGAAATGATGAAGAGACAGGCTGACTGCCATCATTTCCAAAACATTGATATGGGGAATAACTCTCAAGTGAGACCAGTCCCCTGAAATCATCTCGCCCCGACAATGACCGCCCCAACCTAGAAGGGAGGCGTCTGTCGTCAGAGAAACTGACGGAAGAGGGGTGCTGAGAGGCTTGCCTTGGGCAAGAAACGAATCGTTCGACCATGGGGCGAGAAGGAGCTTGATATCTCTTGGGATCAGAATCCACCCCAAAGGAGAATCTCTGCCCGGTTTGAAAAACTTGAGGAAGTGCCTCTGGAAGGGCCTCATCAACAGCCTGCAGTCTGGTAAGACGTCCACTAGACTGGCCAGATAGCCCAGGAATTGAAGCCAATGTCTGGCTCTGACCCTGCGGGCCATCCGCAATGACCGTGCGGTCATGGTAATAGTCCGAATTCTGTCCCGACTGGGGCGGGCAAGCTGATTCGGGATGTCTATCTCCGCACCTAAGTACACTGGGGTGCGTGTGGGAGATAATTCCGATTTCTCCCAGTTTATCAGAAAGCCTAAGTCTTGCGTTAGACGCAGTAAAAGGCGTAACTGATCCAACAAGAGGGACTCTGAGTTTGCAACTAGGAGCCAATCGTCTAGATAGACGAACAATCGGAGGCCGCGGTTCCGTAAAAACGCGGCCAGGGCCGACACTATTCGAGTGAAGACTCGAGGGGCCGGTCTCAGCCCGAACGGCAGGGCACGAAATCGGAAAGTTTCGCCCTGGAACGCGAATCCCAGCAAATCTCTTGACAGAGAATGAATGGGGATGTGAAAGTACGCGTCTTTGAGATCGAGGGAGATCGCGAGGTCGTCCCGTTTGATCAAGGGCAGAATAGATGCCAAGGTCTCCATGCGGAAATGCACTGGAGGGATGAACCTGTTGATCCTTTTCATATTTAGGATCATTCTTAGACTTCCCGAGCGCTTGGGAATAACAAAAATAGGGGAGAGACAGAGATGAGGATGATCTCTCACCCTTTCTATGGCGCCCTTTTCCAGCAGCGTGCCGATCTCTGAAGAGATGTGCTGCTGAAAAAGGGCGGACATTGGAGGCGGACGACTTCTGATAGCGCCGTTTGGAATCGGCTGGATCAGATCTATGTAGAAGCCGTCGCGCACGACGGATAGCACAAAGGCGTCGCCGGAGATTGCCTCCCATGCTGGGAGGAATCTCTGGAGCCGCCCGCCTACACTGTCCACAAGCACTCGGGGCAAGGCATCAAAAGGCCGACTTAGGCCGGGCCGGGGCCCTGGCGGCGGACTTATGCCCCCCTCTTCCTCTCGCCGAGCCTCTACCACGACTGCCCCATGACGGCGCCTGGGTAGAGGTCACAACCCGAGGGATGGTCACCGTCACTCGACGATCTGAGCGCTTAACGCCTGTCGAGACTGACTTAGCCTTCGGAGTAGACCGAGCAGACTGAGGAGGCAAGAACTGTCTAGCCATCTCCTTCGCCTGCTTGCGACCTTCTATCTCTTTGTGGAAAACCTCATTAAACTGGCCCCCAAAGAGATTCGGGTGAGAGGAAGGGATACCCCGCAAGAGAGGCGGGATATCCTTCTCTAGCACTCCCAGTGTGGAGAGCGCCAACTTGCGGCGTTGATGTGTGATGTCAATAGCCGCTGATGAGAGCTGAGACCACTGAAGTCCAGCTAACAAAAGCAGGAGTTCGTCCAATAAATTGGAGTCCTCCTCGGTCACATTCAGTTCAGCTGATCTGGCCCTAAGGCGCAACAGTGAACCCAAGTAAGCCGATAATCTCAAGCCCGACCTGACTTTAGTTTCAAGGTTCACTAGGGGCTTCTCGGCGGTTCTATAGGACTGAGTCTTGAAGTTGATATTCAGACATTGTCCCATACCAATAATCTCCTGAGACAAACCCTTGGCAGAAAAGAAGCCCTGGGTGTCCTCCGGATGGAAAGAGAAGGCACTGCCGTGGGGACGTCGAGAGACCCGACCCGCATCGGCGAGTGCCTCCCTATTCCCATACTCCTGTTTGAAATCCTCTGTAAGAGGAATACCAGGAGTCGGGCCATGCTGTCTGAATAACAGCGACGGCTGATCATTATCCGACCGGCCTTGGGGAAAAATGTCCGGCATATACTTCTCTAACAGGGCCTTGGCATCTGCCGCCATAGCCTGGCAAGGCTGGGGGTCCAAGCCGGCCTGAGATTCTGAAGCAGACAGGGAAGAAACCTGCGAGACAGAATCAAAATCGGGAGAAGTAGTCCGAGGGGGGACATCCCAGGGGGATGGATATACCCACGGACCAGGGACAGACTCCTCACCCGGCGGGGCTCCAAGAGCCGCAGGCACAGGGGGAGTAGGCCGAGATACCGCCTCCGGACAAAATTGTCCGGACAAATTTGTCCGGGGTTCTGATCACGGACATCGGAGCCCGGGCCAAAAACACCGGGGTCCGGCTCGGGAACATCCTCCGTTACAGTGACAACTGACTGGGGAGAACCCGGCTCAGTAGCTGGCAGCGTCGGGGGGTTAGAATCCCACCCTTGCTGCTCTGCAAAGAGTCTCAATAATCTGAGTAATTCAGATTGAGAGTCGGGGGGAGGAGAGGGCTGAGCCGTCTTCCCCGACTTGGGTTTATCCTTGGATTTACCCTTCTTGGATTTACGCTTCTTTGTGGGGGTGTGAGCCACCACAGTAGAAGGTCGTTTAGAAGCACGGGAAGTGTTTGGCTGTAATATAGGAGCCACACTACCCAAATTGTCCGGGCCGAACTCCCCAGTGGCGGGGAGCGGATCGGCCGTAATAACAGGGACTGTGCTTCCCCGACCAGAGCCCCGATTCGCATTGCCTGCCGGGGAATGGACGGGCTGCTGCATAGCAGCACTGCTGGGTAAAACTCCCGGAGCACTAACGGTGGTCAGTGGCTGGCGGGAACCAGCAGTCTTCCGCTGCGAGAGCCTGCTCAAAGAGGAGGTCTTCTTAGCGGGGTGCGGATTTGCGATACCAGCTGTAATTCCCCCAGACACACCGACGGTGGTCGTGAGTCGAGGGAAGCTAGTATCACTGGGTGAAATCTCGCTAGGCACCCCGACGGAGGTCGGGGGTCGGCAAGACCCAGTAACATCATTAGTTGACCGCTTCGCGGTCTTACCAGTTAATGCCCCCTCCAAGCTCCCGACAGTGGTCGGGGGTCGAGAGGACCCGGTAATACTAGCTACCGCCCCTCCAACTGCAGACACGGTGGTCGTGAGTTGGGGGGAGCCAGACTTGCTAATGACGGGTGTTCGGTCCGAAACAGGGTGAACACCTAACTTACCTATAGAGCCCGTCTTGCTCGACACTCCCGGTATAAAAATACCAGTACGAGCCGACAGGCTAACGCCCTTACCTCCCCTGACCATCGTGTTAGACTCGCTGGAAGGCGAGCGGAACACAGAGGTCTCCACCACACTCACTGGGCTGACGCCCTTATAAGTAAGAATAGTGGAAGGGAGGAAAGAAGAATTAGAAGAGTTCGGAGGTAACCAAGACCTCGACTGCTCTTCTTCAGACGAACTCATTATCACCTGTAAGGAGATATAAACAGAGTTAAAACAATAACACTAAGTGTAAAGAAAAGGGCGTAACAACACGAGAGCGAAAGGGAATGGAAAATTTCCAACTCTAGTGTATGGAAAATTCCACTCACGCACAAAGAACAATACAACACTCTCGTAAGGGTATATGCACACAAACAGCCACACACCGCAATAATAACGGAACGAACAGGGCTGAACGCCCGGGCAATACGCCACAGCGAATGCCCAAGGCCACAACGAAAGAGGTGAAAAATATGAGGTATGAAAATAAGCTCAAAAATCACCAAAGTGTGTACGTGACAGACATAAACCGACACTAAAACAGAATTAAAACAAGTTTAGGACGGAAATATTGGCAAAAGTCAACAGAAAACGCGCTATAAGAGAAAAACTCTGAATTTTTTGCGCAAGATTGTGACTTAGCTGCAACTCTTTAGGCTGCGAGAAGGAAAGAGGAAGATTGTGTGCGCGCGTCATGCGTACGTGCACAGAGGAAGGCGGGGTCCCGAGGGGGGTATATGCACTTTCGTGACTTAAATTACTCGAATGGCTTGCGTAGTCGGAAGACTAGCAAAATAGGTAGGTACATTGATTTATTGTAGTAAATTATAGCTACTGTCCACGGCTTATGGCAGGAATGATATTTATGTTTAAAAAGCCTGAAGTACACAAATACAAAGATACTTGCATAAAATATGGAAAAGAATGCTCAAGAGATCATGTTTAGACTTGTTACAGTATCTTTAGTGGAAGACCACATGTGGAGGTCAAAAGTCATAGGGGAGAGACCTGAAGTTTGTGTGTCAGGTCAAAACATTTTTAGCACAATTGTAGGTGTGCAGGAATGTAGGGGAATTTTAAAATGACTACTATGATAGTATCTAGTTACACTTCCCTGGTATGAATCAGGGAGATTCCCTGCCTGAATGATGCAAGAATGTTCTACACTCTTGAGCTACGTTCATACGGGACTTGTAGTTTCGAAACTTTAAGTTAGCGAAACTTTAAGTTAATGAAACCACGACTCCCTAACCGCAGCGAGGGTTCACATGAGCCCTAAACAACGAGCTGAAACTACAAGCCGAGCGATCGTTTGGGCTAACCCCGGAAGTAGATACTACCGATTGTGTGTACAGTACACATACAGATCCTGTGTTCATACTTCACGCGAAAGGGTATGACCCGGAAATTTAACATGAACAGCATGGTCATCCTAAACCACCAGCCTGCGAAACTTAAAGTTTATTCTGTTCACAAGGTGCGAAACTCCGACGGAGGACCACCCACTTCTCATGGTTTCGAACTTTACCACAAGCTCGCTTGTGGTTATAGAACTACAAGTAAACTTAAAGTTTCGAAACCACGAGTCCGTTCATACGGGCTGAAACTATAAGATAACTACAAGTTAACTTAAAATTTTGAAATTACAAGCGAAACTTAAAGTTTAGCTCCCATCGTGTGAATGTAACTTTTGTAAGAGATATTAGTAGCTAGGTTTACATGAGACTTCCTAAACTTCGAGTGTCGCTCATGATTTAAAAACTCTACTTTATCTTTAAGTTTCAGACTGTGTGGACACACTCGTATTTCAAAACTTTAAATTAACTTGAAGTTTTGAAATCACAAGCAGCGGGTCCTCCCTCTTAGTTATTCGCCTGCAGACATAATAAACTTTAAGTTAAGCCAAGCTCGTCATTACGATTCACCTTTCTAGTCATGTTAAAGGGAAGCTGGAGTTCTGGGAAAGGTAAAAAATAATTTGTGAGCTTTTTCATTCTTTTGATGATAGTTTGGAGGATTATCATAGTAGATATGTCCCCTGAAAAGGATTGCTCTTCAAATGCTCTCACATTCAAAATATGACTAGAAACAGCTGAAATGTTCGGGCCGAACATCTGTGTGTAGTCCCATATACACATTTCTGAGTGCAACTAACTAGTGCATGTGACTCTTAGCAGGATTGAGTCAATTTCTTATCATTTGGGTGATTCCAAAACCTAACCCTTACACCAATTCTTATGTGCTATATAATCAACCTTTCCCAATTGCTTTGAGACAGTTTCTTTCACAATTCAATCTCATGACCAGAACTCAACTTTATCTTTAAGCTATACAACTCAATCACTTGGCTTATAATTTCATAACTTTGAGCAGTCATTGTTTCGGCCCTATGTGAACCCTCGTCGTCGTCGTCGGGTCGTTGTCTGTAAACTTTAAGTTTCACTAAATTAAAATATTGAAATCATGACCCGGCCCATGCAAATGTAGCTTTATTATATAAAGAGGAGTAATCTCTATTCACCTCTTCTCAAACTTGTATTATCTCAAATCATCCCCAACTGAAGCTCTTCAGATTACCTTAAGACAAGAAAAACTTCCTGCCAGATTGCCAGCACATTACAGGACAATCAGCATCACCACTTGGTCACTAATTGTTTTCAGTGTGGTCTTATGTAAGCAAGCAAATCTTTCACCCTCTCATATGGAGTAAAGAATGATACAGCCTTGTTGCAACCATCTTATCAGAAGGAAAGCTTCCTCTCTCTCTCTCCCTCTTATCTCTTTATCTTGATTTCAACAAACAAGACATAAATTCCGATGGAATATCCAACATGTCCTCTCTTATCACATGCTCCTCATGTAAAAAGGAGTAACATGCAGTGAGCATACGCAGATTGTCATCTGGTAGTCAGCGCCAAAAAGGGATTTGTTTTTCCATACCCCTGAACACAGGGTTAATGTCTTTCTGGCTCTCACCACACAATGTATCTCTTAAAGGGAAATCCAACCTTGGTAATAAGATGATTTGTATGAAAGCAAAAAAATAAGAAAAACAGGATGCTGAAAGTTTGAAAGAAATCGGACAAGGACTAAGAAAGTTATGGGTGTTTGAAAAATGAGATCACTACATCTATGCGAATCTCAAATTGGCAATTTGGTGAGTCAATTGTGACATTTTTGTGGACAACTCTCCCATTTGTCGTACACAAAAATATCATTAATTTGCGGTTTTCTTTGAGGCGCCTTTACCCTCAGGGCAGTACTCAAAATATATTGGAGATAGCATATTGTTATAGGTCCTCATGAACGAAAAGATCCTACTGAGTAATGCATTTTGAAAAAAAGTGACATTTTAGTCATTTTGTGCGTCAGAGCGAATGGGGGAGTTGTCCACAGCTACATCACAGTGACATTACCTATTCGGCCAGTTTGAAATTCCCATATGTATAGTGATTACAACTTTCAAAAAATCATAACTTTCTTATTACTTGTCCGATTTTGTTCAAACTTTCACCGATCTGCTTCTCTGATTTTTCCTCTTTCTTTCAAAGCAACTTGCTATTAAGGTTGGATTTCCCTTTAAACTTAGGAGAAAAAAGGTATGAGCATACATAGCATGCATCTCTATTAGCCATGAATCTTGATTTTAAAAAATATAGGATGACATTTACCTCTATTTCACTCCCTTATATTTTTTCAAAAGAGAGAGAAAAAAAAAAGAAGTTATGTCTGTATACTGCATCAGGTGAATCATTATTGAAGCATGAAAAAAGACAAATTCCTCAAACATGATGGCATAATTTTAGTTGCTTTCTCTTCTAAATGTTATCCAATGATATACATTTCGCAATTGTTATTACATACATTTTGAGTTCACAAAGAATAAGGAACATCTCAGTGTTGACTCATTTTAGTATTCTAAACTTCTCAGCTTCAGTAGAGAAATGAAAATATTGCAAGCCCCAAAGTTGCCTAAAATGATCCCAACTGAAATGAAAAGATTTCTTCTCCTTGCCTAACTTTATGTTTTTATCTGATATTCAACAAACAATTGGTTGATACCAGCTGGGTGTTTGGTATATGTCTGCCTGGTCTAATCTTGATATGATGAGGGTAATCCATCACTCCCCCCCCCCCCCCCCCCTTGACTGACCCCTCTGGTCTTGGATGCAGGCCACAAAAGGGGTCAGGATTAAACTCTGCCTAACTCTAGAGGTAGAACCAGTTCCAAGGGCAAGATCAGACTTGTTTTTAGGCCAGACTACCTTTATGACATGTGAGTCTACTGTGGGAAAGTTTGAAGAATGATCACTTTGATTATCTTTGCAGGTTGGTTACCAGTCATGATGAATGTTTAAAGGTACAGTTCATCTTATTTTGGACCTTGATGCAAAATAAATCCAAAGCATTTGATGAATGGCATGATATTCAAGGGGCCGGGAGGAAGAAAAACTACTAGTGTTATTTTTTCCTTAAACAGAAATTTCGAGATAGTTTTTCTCTATGGGTGTGTTCACACATTGTATTGTAAGACAGAATTAGGAACATGAAACACAGATCAAGATTGCTGATTGAAACATAACTTCAGAGTACCATGATCATAACATTTTTTTGGGAAGGGAGGGGGGGGGGGGAGGGGATGAAGAATCAGGTTAAACAACCACAAATCTCTTTTTTTACTATAAGTAATTCTTAGTTTTGAGATTTGAGAGATGTTTAGTGGGACCTTGTATATTGTGGTCTATGAATACAACATCATTCTAAAGTACAAAAAAAAAAATTATGCTACATAAACATTATGAATTATAAGTTAATATCTTTAAAAGCATTCCAAACAGACTACATATCAAAGAGAATATTTCTCATTGAGAAGACATATAAATATTTGCACATAACCAACATATTTCGTCATAACCTTATTAGGGGAACCACCTCTTCACATGATTATTTATAACTGATGAACAAGTCTACAGCAATTGACCAAGGCTGAAATTTGTTTGCAGACATGAGGTTAGAAACAAACTCAAAGATTGCAACATAATTCTTCAACCAAATCACATTATCAAACTTCATTTCTTCTGGAATTTGTCACTTTATTCCCCTTTTCTACCAGCAACCCAGGCATCGTGGGAAAGTCCAGCCCTCTACCAGTGACTCAAGAGGGGCAAGAAGGAACATGATTTGGCCTTGTGGTGGTGTAAGCTTTACGAGATTCTGGCCTGATAAATGTGTGGGAAAGTGGAGATATTTATTGCTGCTCATAAAATTAAAAAGTAGAAAAAGGCACAAATAAAACCCAAGAATGTAAATGGACACTGGAAAATACTTGATCCAGTGAAATTGATGGATAATGATGTTAAATTGCCCATTGTTGAACTGTGGGAACTACATAATTTAGAGTGTCAGTGGAGAACCCCCTTCTTCAGGCCTGAGGAGGTGACAAGTATGATCAATTAAAACACAATGGAAAGCCTTATGATCTCAAATCATCATGGCATTTTGATGAGTGGTCGTGCCGTTAAACACAATTACCCGGATCCCAAGTTCTAAAATCGAGGTTACACTCCATTTTGAATTTTACTTGGCTCAACAAGTTCTACAGTTGCATTTTTGGACTTCATACTAAACAAAGCTAACAAAAGCTATTAACCTGATATTGGCATAATCCATCCTAGTTCTTTGCATATTACATGAATAAATATTTAAAAAAAGAAAACTTGTTAAACAGCTCTCCACCTGCAAGCAGCCTATGTATATTTTATTCAACATTTCAAAATATACTAATTGAAAGCTGCAAGGAGTTTATACCCATTTATAGTTACAGTCTACCAGGGGTGTAGATCCGTGTCCATGATTGGGGGGGGGGGGGGGGTGACCGGCGAGGGAGCGTAGCAACCGAGAGGGGGAGGGTGTGGGAGGAGGGTATCTCCCTCCCACACCAGGGACTTTTAATGAGTTTGGATAATTATTAGTTTTAAGTTAATATATCATAATTCATATCTATTTTATCCAAAAATATTGGGGGGGGGGGTGTCAAAATACAGGCCATCCCCCCACCTCAAATTTTTGTTGTTGATATAGAGGGTCTATACCCCCATCCCTCCTGGGATTGACACCCACAGTCTACATATATGCACAGGAGAAAGGAGGGGTGAGGGTGGGTTAGGAGGCCATTGTTTAAAGGGAAATCCAACCTTGGTAATAAGATGATTTGTATGAAAGCAAAAAAATAAGAAAAACTGGATGGTGAAAGTTTGAAAGAAATCAGACAAGGACTAAGAAAGTTATGGATGTTTGAAAAATGAGATCACTACATCTATGCGAATCTCAAATTGGCAATTTGGTCAGTCAATTGTGACATTTTTGTGGACAACTCTCCTATTTGTCGTACACAAAAATATCATTAATTTATGGTTTTCTTCGAGGCGCTTTTACCCTCAGGGCAGTACTCAAAATATATTGGAGATAGCATATTGTTATAGGTCCTCATGAAAGAAAAAGATCCTACTGAGTAATACATTTTGAAAAAAGTGACATTTTAGTCATTTTGTGTGTTGGAGCGAATGGGGGAGTTGTCCACAGCTACATCACAGTGACATTACCTATTCGGCCAGTTTGAAATTCCCATATGTATAGTGATTACAACTTTCAAAAATTCATAACTTTCTTATTGCTTGTCCGATTTTTTTCAAACTTTCACCAATCTGCTTCTCTGATTTTTCCTCTTTCTTTCAAAGCAACTTGCTATTAAGGTTGGATTTCCTTTTAACACTTCATTTCTGGGTAGGCCTACATTTATTTGAGAATTTGCTTGTAGGCCTATGTATGACAAATTGTCAGTGAATGTTGACACATCATTCTTTTCTGTGTTCTCTGTTTTGTTTGAGCACCCTCATAGTGTACATAAATCCTAACTGTACCAAATTTTCTTCTGAAGTCAGTCAAGAGATGTAATTTCTAAAAGTCATTTGTATCGAGTTACATGAGGGCTGCTTTTAAATTCTAAAAAAATAACATATTAAGCATTGTTGCTAAAATCAAAATATTCAGCATGTATACAGATTTGCAACCAACTTTGTCAGTCTGGTCTTCACACTGAGTATAATTGTACATATTGCAACTAACACATGTACTAACACCAATTCAGGTGCACTGTAACACCTATTATACATGTCAAAAGGCCTTGTGACCTTTCCTGAAGAGATTCATGAAAATATATTAATGAGATAAATCATCACCCATTATACAAGCAGAAATCCTCTCACCACTGTATAGACCTTCATCTCATCTCCGATGATACTTTCCAAGAAACCAACGACGCAGAGAGAAAGTCGATGCCAAATTGAAATGATACCAGTTGACCATATTCCACCACAAGAGGGAGGCAATGCACGAAGTCACTGATCACTTTTGTGAAGTTTCAAAAAAAAAAGGTGATATACCACCTTGCCAAGTAATATGACAGCTAGTTGATTTACTTTCAGTTTCCATCACAGAAGTCGAGTCAGAATAATATAAAAATGACCCTGTTCTTTCATTTCATGATCTGAAGATTCCAAATTGATGAGCATCCCAATCATGCTACCTTGGCATTTCTTACAACCTTGACAGCACATTGTACATAGCAATCTATTATTGGATTTAGCAGTGTAGTTTGTACTTGCCTATTACTTTTGTTCGAAAATTGAAATTCTTATTAAAATGACCAATCATGATATCATTTTTAATGTACTATATCCTTCTTCTGAGACTAAAAAACATATATTACCCCCACTTTAAATTCATGCTCGTATGATTGTAAATGGCAATAACTGGCCATCTATGGCACTGCAGAGGCATCTTGGTAGGTACATATAAAATTCTTATTCAAATGACCAATCATGATATTATTTTTAATGTACTATATCTTCTTCTGAGACTCAAAAAACATATATTACGTCCACTTTAAATTCATCCTCGTATGATTGTAAATGGCAATAACTGGCCATCTGTGGCACTGCAGAGGCATCTTGGTAAGTACATATAAAATTCTTATTCAAATGACCAATCATGATATTATTTTTAATGTACTATATCTTCTTCTGAGACTCAAAAAACATATATTACGTCCACTTTAAATTCATCCTCGTATGATTGTAAATGGCAATAACTGGCCATCTATGGCACTGCAGAGGCATATTGGTAAGTACATATAAAATTCTTATTCAAATGACCAATCATGATATTATTTTTAATGTACTATATCTTCTTCTGAGACTCAAAAAACATATATTACGTCCACTTTAAATTCATCCTCGTATGATTGTAAATGGCAATAACTGGCCATCTGTGGCACTGCAGAGGCATCTTGGTAAGTATATAACTCTTGCAGGTGTTTTGAAGAGATTCCACACTTGATTCAAGTTCACATGGCTAAGGGCTTTAAACCCTGATGATCATTCATCTCATGCGACGTTCGCCCCTCTTCAGGCATGCAGCGTGGGTCCGTAAAGACCAAGAGAATGTAGATTCTTGGAGGAACTCTCGAGACCTTTATTAAAGCGTAGTAGCCAAGAGTAAGTACCTGGTAAGATAGAGGTATCCTGAGGGAGGATGCAATGGATGGGGGATGGAAGGTTAGAGAGAGGGTGAGAGAGAAGGAAATATAGAGAGAGGGAGATAGAGCAATGGGGGGGGGAGCCTGAGAATGAGAGCAAGATAGAGAAAGAGAAAGAAAGAGAGAGAGAGCAAGAGAGTAAGAAACAGAGAGAGAGAGAGAGAGAGAGATAGAGCAATGGGGGGGGGGCTGAGAACGAGAGCAAGGGAAAGGGAAAGAAAGAGAGAGAGCGAGCAAGAGAGTAAGAAACAGAGAAAGAGAGGGAGAGAGAAAGAGAGAGTTGGAGAAAAGGAGAGAAAAGTAGTCAGGTAGAAAGAGAAGGTAAATATGAAAGCCAATCAGAAACCATTATCAGATATAAAAAAAAAAGTAAAAATGAAGCTGTAAGTGAAAGAGAGACAGTGAGAAAACAAGAGAGACAGAAAGAGAGAATAAGAAAGATGAACAGGGAGAGAGAGAGAGAGAGAGAAGAAGAAGAATATAATGAGAAAAAGGATGAGTGATGCAGCTGAACCAAGCAAAGGATTAAATGAGAAAGAGAGATGTAAAAGATACAATTTGATGCATAAAGCATATAAAGCCATTAAAAACTAAGAGAAACTAAATCATCTCTGTGGGAGATGAGGGTAGGGAAATGAGATACAAAGAGATAAATATAAGATGGTTAGAGGAAAGAGAGAAGGGAAGGGGGAAAGGAAGTTCACGTGTGATCCCTCTTTCCGTTATGCTTCCTTCGCAATGTCAGTGGGATGAATGGCGATGGAAGCTTTAAAGAGTGTAGCCATCGATTATTGTGGCAAACAGGTGCACAAGTGTCTATTGGCGGATGCTTGAGTCTGGAGGTTTAGCGCTGTAAAGAGCCCCATTCATCCACATGCTTGCCGTTATACACGACCTATCATTGTACCTTCAGTTAGAATGCACACCATGCAGCACCACATTGTTATTAAATTGTAGCACACTAATGTTCTTTTATTTTCCCATTTACTCTAATCATATTTTATCTGTTCTAACTTCAGTCAGGCCCTTTTTTCTTCTCTCTCTCTCTCTCTCTCTCTCTCCTACAAATTTCATACATCCTTTAGTCTTATTTTCATATACCATCTATACATAATTTCAAAAAAATTGATTATAATCTCCTTTGGGAATTTTGCAGTTGCTAGGCTACAGCTTTTGCAGCCAATAGTGTGTATCAAATGTTATTTCAAAGTGAAAAAGCATAAAACTCAGTTCATTTATGATAGTGCCACATTTTAAATGAGTATTTGGCTACGTACCATTGAAATCTCATGAAAAATATTAGCAAAAAGCAACAAAGAAAAAATATTCAAAAACATGCAACTACAAACTTTCCCCCAAATACTTTTAAATGCAGCTTTCATAACTTTGACCCAAACACCAATAATGGAGGTATATTTCTTTTAAATGCTAAACATAAACCTAACAGTTACAGAGCAAAACTTTCAAAATTGAATTATGAGAAAATAGGAACTAAAAACTGACATTTTGTACAATTTTATCAACTGTTAGATTTTAATGGAATTATCAGTAGTTCATTTAATATTCCAAAAGTGTGAATTATGAGAAACTACGCCAACAAGTACATGTTTAAGAAAAACCACTGAATGTATGAAAGTACAATTCCATACATGTTATTGCTAGTGTACAATGCTGATCCATATTATTTTTTTTTTTTCAAAGAGATGTGCCATTTTCAAGTTCCTTCATGAAAAACAAAGCTTGAATGAAAGAGTTTTTCATACGTCAATGCAGCATGGAAAAGACAGGTGCAACCAGTGGGTTATTTCATTAGAGAACTTTCATTAAAAAAAAAACAAGGTCGAAATTGGATTCCATCATCAGATGTTCTCTATTGTCCTACAACATTTCATTAATCCTTCACAAGAAGGGGCGTGTGATATACGTAACATTTAACAACACCGCTAGGTCAAGATGAATGGGGTTTTCAAAATGTCAGTGAGGGTCTAAATGTCATTTATGTGTTTATCTAACTAGAGTGACAATATGAATGCAATGCTTTATAAGAGGTCTACCCTAAGCGTTAATTAAATTTCATCTTCCATAATAAACAATTCATTTTTCCCCGAAATTCATATCTGTGAGGCATTCGGTATGAAATCCTTAGTAATTGCGAACTAAATTCAATTTCAGCTGGCAGAGTGGGATGAATGAAACTGTACCTGTGAAGTGGAGCAGGCAGTGAATGTGGGAAAGCTAAGTAGTTCACGGTGATATAAATGGAAAGTTTTGGCGTCACTTCTTCAAAGGGCAAATGAGATTAAAGAGAGATAAAAAAAATAGTGGAAGATAGAGGGATTTATAAAATGTGTCAAGGTTAAGTATCCCACCAGAAGGGCAAGGACAAAGAGGGGGTGGGGGTGGTTATAAGGCAGGGGTACCTAGCACAAGCATTCCAGTTTGCTGACTGCTGTTGACAAATGACGATTTATTATTCTACCTCAAAGATGCAACCCTGTACATATTTGAATAGTTAAGTGTATGACAAAATTATTAACTTCTCCCACCTCCAAAAACACTTTTAATTACCGTACCCCTCATATCTGAATATATTTTGGGTTCACACTAAATATTGTCAATACCAGCACTAAAAGTGTGTTTTCTTGAAAGCATAAGCATTCAAGAAGAGATATTTGTGGATACTTTCAATTACAGGAATCAAAACAGAAGGCAATTAAGAAATGAAGCACATGAGCTCCTGTAAGTTTCACCCGAAATCGCAGTATATCTCTGAAATGTTGTAACGTCCACCCTTAAGCCATATACATGATTGATACGGTGGTCTTTGTGCACAGGTGGTCACATTGAGCAGGTTGATCTCACGTAACCTTCAAGTGAGAGTGGTCACTTTAATCATATCCAGCCAGCTGATGGTCAGATTAGTAAAATATAGCTGGAATGGTTGGCTAGTGGTCAGAGAATGGTTTAACATCTGCATTAGATATGTAAATAGTAGCATGATACCATCAACTAATGCCTCTGGGATCATGATGAACAAAGCATAATTTATACAAAGAGAGTGAAGAGTTCAGTCAAAATATTGAATTCTCTATGATGATAAATGACTTTTCCAGCTGCTTTTAAACATACAATAGCTTTGCTTTTTCATAATTTACTACCATGCCGTGGACTGCACATCCCGCCCTAAAATGTGAGTGTTGAACATTGCGTTTGGGCTCAGAATGGTTTGAAAATTCTTTCTCATACAGAAACCTGTGCCTTCAATATAATTTCTATGTAATATATCTTTGCTCAGTTTGCTCATGAAAAACTCATTGAAAGTTAAAGGGCAATCCAACCTTGGTAATAAGATGATTTGTGTGAAAGTATAAAAATAAGAAAAACAGGGTGGTGAAAGTTTGAAAGAAATCGGACAAGGACTAAGAAAGTTATGGATGTTTGAAAAATGAGATCACTACATCTATGCGAATCTCAAATTGGCAATTTGGTGAGTCGATTGTGACATTTCTGTGGACAACTCTCCCATTTGTCGTACACAAAAATATCATTAATTTGTGGTTTTCTTTGAGGCGCTTTTACCCTCGGGGCAGTACTCAAAATATATTGGATATAGCATATTGTTATAGGTCCTCATGAAAGAAAAAGATCCTACTGAGTAATACATTTTGAAAAAAGTGACATTTTAGTCATTTTGTGTGTTGGAGCGAATGGGGGAGTTGTCCACAGCTACATCACAGTGACATTACCTATTCGGTCAATTTGAAATTCCCATATGTATAGTGATTACAACTTTCAAAAATTCATAACTTTCTTATTGCTTGTCCGATTTCGTGCAAACTTTCACCAATCTGCTTCTCTGATTTTTCCTCTTTCTTTCAAAGCAACTTGCTATTAAGGTTGGATTTCCCTTTAATATTCTACTCTTGAAACTTCATTTTGGACAATTGCTCAAAAATCTGGTGGCATGGAAGGGGTCAAGTACCAAGTTGCATATAGGCCTATACCTTTTATATTCATTTAAGATCATTGAGAAATGAAAAAAAAAAAAGATTTCTTACATGCATACCATTCGAATATCAATTTCATATGGGATCCATTTTCAAAGATCTCATCCTAAAAACAAATCTACCTGCTCACTACCACTCACTTTAGGTCATTTATAAAAGTAGGGCAGACAAGACACAAACTCAATACTGAAAACTCGGTTGATATTACATCTAGAGCGCCAACGTCAATTTTTAGTATGTGCCGTTGCCATGCAAGCATGCACCGTTTGCTTGACATAAAAACCCATATAATGGTAATCTTTGACCTAGTGATACCCATCTACACTCTCTTGTTGTAACTGGGCTAATGCAGCATCGTCTCTCATCCTTTCCCCCTCCTCCTCTTCATCCAATGGAACCTTCTCGTTGCTTCTTCATCTTCATGTAGGTTCTCGTAAAATCAATTGGGTTGAAAACAAATAAAGGCTTGTCAATGTCTAGCGGTCAGTAGCCTTTCTGATAAACAATTACTGAAGGGACGAAGGGTTCTAAGAAAGGCGACAAGAAGCCGCGGGTGGGCAAGAAGAAAGAAAGAGAGAGAGAGAGAGAGAGAGAAAGGGAGAAATGTAGGAAGACAGCAAAAGAGGGGGAGAATGAGAGAGAAAGAGAGAGAAGGGAGAAATGGAGGAAAACAGAAAGAGGGGGAATGAGAGAGAGGGAGAGTGAGAGAGTGAGAGAATGAAAGAGAGAGAGAGAGAAAGGAAAGGGAGATAAGATAGGAAATGAAAAAAAAGAAAGAATATGAGAGGAAGACAGAGAAAGGTAACAGGCACAAAAAAATATATACATGTAGTAAAACTTGGAGAAAGCAAATTTGCAGAGGTACAACGAATTGAGAGAGAGAGGCAGAGAGACAGAGAATGACAGAGAGAGAGAGAAAAGGAAAGGGAGATAGGATAGGAAATAAAAAAAGAAAGAATATGAGAGGAAGACGAAGAAAGGTAACAGGTGGAGGTACAACAAAGTGATAGAGAGAGAGAGAGAGAGAGGCAGAGAGACAGAGACAGACAGAAGGGAGAGGGATAGAAATAGGCTTAGAGAGATCATAGTCTGAGAAAGGGACAGACACTTGGAAAAGGTAAAGAGGGCGGGGGGGGGGGGGGGAGCATAGAATGAGGGAAAGGCAAAAAGAAAATGGGAAAGCCAAGAGAAAATACAGAGCATGTGATACAGAGGCAAACAGAAAAGAGAAATAGAGAGAGAGAGGATCAAGAGAGATGACGGCAAGCTGAGGTGAAAAACGATGCACAGGAAAAGGAGAGAATGAATGAGAGGGGGAAAGAAGAGGAAAGGGGCATAAACCATTGACGAAGAAAGAAGAGCACATCAATAATAATCATGAGAGAAGACTTATTGTCTTAGCGTTAGCTTGACCTGAATACAGATAAATTGGAAGTCGTTTCTACATCTGTCTCAATCGGCCCATTCTTATTTCTGCTGTGTAATTTGGGTGCCATTTGTCCCGAGGGGGTTTTACATGTATTGTCAGGGGAAATTGATTGGGTGAGATGGGCCAATAGAAAAATGACCGGAGCGAGTTGGAGAGAATTCTCATCATGCAAATGAGAATTTCTTCATCATGTAAATGATATGCTACATTATGTTAGTGAGAATACAGATACACACTATAAATAACAGGAAGTACAATACATGTATTTCTGAGAATGAAAATTATTTCCCTTCAGTGTTTTCTGCTTATCTATTTTTTTAATAATCACTCCTCTCTACTATGCTTTCTTTCTCTCTCATTTCTGTTCAATGTTTTCTGTTTCTTCCTTTTTTTTTCATTCCACATGATTACTATGTGTTACTCTTTCTTTCTTACTTTTTTTTTTTGTGTATGCACAACCATAGAATTCTAACATTTCCTCTGAAACTGAAGTAAACTGATACAAGATCCCAGATGGTATAACATGCTGCAAGATGAGCAACGATTAAAACTGCATAAAATAGTCTTATTATCTGAATAGTCAACATAGAGGTTGCATGCCAAAGGGAGAGTTAATTTGTATGCAGAAGTCTTTTTCTGTTTGCATTAGCTAACAGTCAGTCTGCATTAGACCCAAGCCAGAAGACGATGACACAACACTCAATTAAGCAAATTTTATTGATCACCCAAAAAATCTATATGAGAATACGGGAATTACGTGAGGGCAATTAAAGCGAATTAATCAGTCAAGTGATAGAGACAATACGATTTCATGCACTCCATTATGTGTTGTGCCTTGGCTAAAATTGCTTTTCATACAATTCTTATTGGATGTAAGGAGTAAATAGAGCATGTTCAGAGAGCAGATTCATGGCATGATAAAATGGGATAAAATCAGTATTTTAGTGATGGTTAATTTCTAAAGGCTTTAGGGTGACATGTATATTTGTTTCATGTTAATGATATCATATACCTTGGAGGCCTACTATGTCACATCAAAAAAATCTATGTAATTTACGATTTTTAAATATATCTGACAAAAAGGATTTGAAAAAGGAATGGGCTGTTATCTGTTAAGTGTTTATGTAAATGTTGATATAATCTCAAATCTCACCAAGAACAGAATCATTGCATTGCTCTTCTATAAGCAATGTGTTTATCACTATTTAAAGTCAAGACAACCATTTTTTTATTGACTGTGCAGCACCAATTGATTAATTAGCTACAAGTACAAATTCGATTCCTTTCTAGACCATCATCCATTCCCAAGCCTACAAGCATGAACCCGACACTGCAAGCAAGCCCATGTTTTAAATTACAAACTGACGAGGAAGGCAACTCATCATCGCGCCTTAGAGAAACATCCTGCAAATTCCAACCGGTCGTACCGCTGCAGCAGCAGCGCGTCGGGCGGAACGAGAAATGGATGGCCGATGAAGTGATAAAGTGGAAAGAGTTTAAAGAAGAGATAGTAATGAGACTGGAATTGAGATCAATACCCTGGCTTTCTGACCATGGACTTAAGATCCAAGGGCACCAGCTAGGTGAAGGAAAAGGGAGTATTCAGAGAGAGAGGTATTGGTAGAAAAGAAGCAAAGGGCCAATATTAGCTAGAGATGGTAGTTTACAATAGGAACTGAAAATTCTAGATGATTTACCCAATCAATATGATATGTGATCTAAGTCAGCTAACTTAATCTAGTGGAGACAGTTTAATGAAGCACTGCAATTTTTTGACTAGTCCTAAATGAGATAAGCACCTCAGACATACATTTATTTCAGGAAAGAAAGCTCATTTCAACTTAATATTTAGGTCAGACTTACAATGAATTGTAATCAATGAACTGCACTTCCAAACTCACTGGGGATAAAAATGTCTTTAAGCAGAAAATTTTCATGAGGAGTTCGTACTCATTGATGGATGTTTTGTAACTGCCCCCTCCAATTAAATACCTATATGTTTTTAATGCTGTACATGAGAGTGAAAATATGAATTTTCATGTTGTAGCAGTATTTTCATATACTCAGATTTATCCAGGAGCCAAAAATGAATTGGAAATGACTGCTGAATGTCAGGAGTACATGTTCATGCAAAATTTCATTCTCACATCGTTAGCAGGCAGTTTTCCTATAATTTCCTCTTCTGCAAATGACAAATGACACTGACAAATGCCTGCTAAATTCTTGTGGGTACTTGTATATGGTGAACATAATCAAGTCACGTCCCATTCCCAAACAACTACTCTAAACTTTCCTAATCTTCTTTATTAGAACAACATTAATAACATACCACAGATACAGACTCCCTGTATGGAGAATGAAAAAATCAGTTTTGTCTTTGAATAAAGCTGAAAATCCCAAGGATAATTGTTTGTCATTCCTGTCGGTTCAACATGTAAAACCTAATTCTTGGAGCCGGTTCTACCAATCGGCGTCGACCTTGGCTCCGTTTTAAATCATGTCTCTAAGTCTGCGAGAGGGAAGTGATGCTCTCAATCAGCAATAACTTTATGAAATTGTGTCTGTTGCGCCGTGCTTCCCCTGCGGAGGCAAGCAGTACGTGATGGTATACCCATTGACGTCACCTGGGCTGGGTAGTACGGTGTAACTTGCAGCCGGCTCCCCCCATGCGTAAGAGGGCTATCAACATGGGGTAGCTAGATATCAATTTTCACAATAATCACTCAATATGAACTACCAAGGCTGATATACATACAATCATGTCTCTCTGGTAAAGTGGAGGTTGCATTTTACTTTATAGTTCTATTAATCTCGATGTAAAGCCCAGTAGAGTTTATGGTAAGATAAATATAATGCACATTGCAACATGAATCTACCTCGCATTTAGAAAATTTCCATCTTCCAACACCAATTTGACAACTTCTACACCAATGTTGACAATATTTCTTACAATTTTAAATCAGTCATGGGATATAATCGAAAAATTGGAAGGCTTAACTTACCTAGTCTTTTTCTCTGTCACATCCCTTCAGTGTTCTTGCCTCTTGGCCTGTATTGTTGAAAACATGGAAGAGGAAAAAATATATTTGAGTTCTCCTAATGAAATAAGTCCATGGATGAAATTTTCATGAACAAATTCTCAGTGAAAACTGTAAGTTTGTGTATTGAAATTCTTACAATGTTAAGTTTAAAGATAAAGATGAGTTCTGGTCATGAGACTGAACTGCGAAAGAAACTGTCTCAAAGCAATTGGGAAAGGTTGACTGTATAGCACATAAGAATTTATGTATGCTGTAAGGTTTCGGAATCACCAAAAATGATAAGAAATTGACTCAATCCAGCTGAGGGCCACATGCACTGCACACAGAAATGTGTATATGGGACTACACACAAATGTTCAGGCCGAACATTTCAGCTGTTTCTTGTCATATTCTTCATGTGAGGGCATTTGAAGAGCAATCCTTTTCAGGGGACATTTCTACTATGATAATCTTCCAAACTAACATAAAAAGAATGAGAAAGCTCATAAATTATTTTTTACCTTTCCCAGAACTCAACTTTCCCTTTAAATAAGTTGCTGTATTCACTTATTCATAAATTAACAACATATTTATTTCATTACACTATCATCAAGACCATGAGTACAAAATACAACAGGAAACAAAAATGTAAAACACTTACCAAAAGCTTTGTTGCCCTGTTATCTTGTACTTCAGTGTACTTCAGTGAGCAAGCTTTTGGCAAGTCAAGTCATTTCTTTAAATGAAAATAAAAAATAGAATATATTTGCATTGAAATATCTTGCAATGATACACTTCTTAAACTTCTCCATTTCATTAGTTATTACATTAATGCCAGTTCATATACCATTGTTTCTAAAGTATGTCATGCTTGTTGGGAATGCAAAAATGAAAACTATTTATATGACATCGCATTTCTGTCAAAGATGGCAAAAAGAAATCCAGCTACACAAGGGTTCTTGGGCACTTCACATGACTGTATCCTATCATTGAAAACAAGCACTTTATGACCATTCAAAGCATTCAAGAAAAGATTACAAGCATTCCTTTCAGCTCTAATAAGAGTACCGTTTGAAACGTTAAGTATCGTGAGACACACAATAGTTGTTTCCCTCACTGAGAGAAAAAAAAAGAAAGATAGATAAAGTCATCTTCAAATGTGATGATGATTTATCATACAGATCCAAGACATTTCATAAAAACTGCATGAAAATTTCCCAGACATGATGTGTACATGCATAAATGCATATCTGGAGTACAATTTGAGTGAGCACTTGCTACACAATTGCTGTTTTCCTGAGAAACGTTAAATCAGCAAGGTCATCTATCAAAACGATGCTTATCTCTCATCTGAACTCACCAGGGACCAGCATGTCTTTTTACTGCATGCCAGCAAGATGGTAGTCAACATTTTTAGGATGCTGCTAAGATGCTTGGTGGATAGTCATTTGGACTATGTGAAGAACTGCTTAAACATTTGCAGAAGCTGTTATTTCAAGGGAAAAAACCCTGCAACATTAATCCATGCACTTTTTAAAGGATAAAAACATCAAATCTCATTAATCGATTTATCCTACAAACATCAACATATAAAAGACTTGCTAATTTGGACATTGGTAACATACATCTACTACAGATGTGAAGTTCTTTTTCATGTTTTTCTTCATTTAAGATACATTATCTTCTGCATTTCTCTCTCTTTTCCTTTGCATCTGAGTTTCTTTTTTTCCACAAATTGACAGCACTCTACTTTGTGCAATATGTTACAAGTTTGATTTCAATCTAGCAATAACTAAGCAGAGTGACAATTTTTTTTTCATACGAAATTGATTTCAAGTGGTGGCAATTCAAACAATATACTGCCTTAATTGGTGGCTAATAGAATACTCTCCTGCTGATTTGAAGATGAGGCACCAGTTACCATTAGGATACAATATTAAATGCAGAATAAAGTGTCAGCATAAAGTTCTGTTTGACTGAAAAACAGGAGGATCATAGATGTAAACTGGGTGATATCCTGGGAGGATGGTGAAGGCTGTTTACCCGTCCTCAGCGTGGTATCTGTTAGGATACCACCAGGCTAGCTGCATCCCGAGCGTACCATCACGCCTTTTACTTCCCATTCCTAGCACTGTTTGTCACCTCAAGGATGGTCCAAAGAAGATCTTGTCCTAGGTTTTCGCCATTTATTTTCCCTTTTCAATATTCTCTTCATCCAAAATTACTTCTTTTCAATGTTTTTTTTTTTAATTTTCAATTCAGTGTGTTTGATGCATCCAATTGTTGTTGTTTTTTGTGTGTGTGAATGGATCAGCCTAAAATCGAAATGAACCAATTCAGTCATATCATTAAAACAAAATTTGATGTATACACAGTGCATCCAGAATCTTCAGTCCTGTTTAATTTGTATAATAACTCATCAATACAGATGTTCATATCCCTACTGACATCACAAACAGAGAGGGCACCATACTCATATCTTCTGCTAAGAGCCAGAAGGGCTTTAACTTATATACATAGCGTCAACACCCTTCTGCCCCTAAACAGACGATATGGGGTAACTTGCAGGTTACCATTAGGAGACTCTACTGTCCCCACCAATCTTATCTATCAAGGCAGTCATTCCTTTTAAGGAAAAAAAAGTCTGACATATTGGTGTTTTCTTCTGGCATATCACATTTCAGCAGGTCACCACCCCTCCCCTCCTCTCTAAATCCATTCTTTCAAACCTTTGAGTGATAACTACATTTAAAAAATTGAATGAGAAAGATGTTGCCATAATCTTAACATGGATACAATATCACTAATATTTTATTTGACACGTAATAGATATCACGTGGGGGCAGATGTCATTGCTAACAAGCAATACATTTTGTAATAAAATTTGGCACCAACAAATTTCAGGTTGCTTTTTAGGGATTTTACTTCTTTTATGTGGGAGAATATTAACATCATCTTCATCTAATAACTCATTATGTTATACAAACATTATTCCTATTATGCATGATGATTCATGAGTGTTAAGAATCGACATGGCTAAATCTTCCCACATAATTCACTCTCGTGACAGAGGATCCCTCAGGCAACGTGAATGCATCAATGAACATATCACAACTACAAATCATCATCATCCTTGAATTGGCAATGTCATACCCACGATTAACATTATCAATGCCATCAACTTTGGATCAGTAAGGTAAATACAAGCTTCAAGTCAAAGATGAGCCAACTGGCTGCCAGTGTCTGGGTTAATTTCTTTTCCTTTCTTATTGACAAAAAAAAAAAAAAATCATTTGGGAAATTAAAAGTGATTCATAATCAAGGTCCTGTAAAGAGAATTCTTTTCAAAGGTGCCATATCAGACAAATAAAACTTGTCATCCTTTAGTAGTTAATTAAATGTACAACATTGTATGCTTCCTTTGTAAACTAATAGTTGTCCCTTGTGCATTTGTTTACAGCATTCTGTATTAATCTATCATATTCAATGCTAAAAAAAAAATCATTATGTTTTAAATGAGGCTTGCATTCTAGACATAACATAATTGAATCTATTACCTCTAATGACATGAAATATTCAAATAATTAGTCAATAGCTCTATACAAATCGATGTTGACAGAAATAAAACATTGTGGACAAGTATTAATGACTTAAAGGCAGTAGCTGGTTAGACAATGTTTAGATTCCTCTTTCAATAAACAGCATGTATGAAATGCTTAGAACACCAATGCTTGTTGCTCTCTTCACACGCCTCTCTACCTGGGAGTCCATTTATTAAAGGTAATATACAGGGATAAAGCATTTGGAAATGACATTGGCGCGTATTCTGAACTCCGGTTTAACTTAAACTCCAGTCTAAGTTAAACCAGAGCTTTAATCAAAACTGACTTAAACCGTAAGTCCCGTCTAAATTTCTGTACAAAGTCAAGCCATACTAGACTGGAGTTTAAGTTAAACCGGATTTCAGAATGTGATTTTCTAAAACTCTGGTTCAAAGGGCAGTTTTAGACTGGGTTTAAACCACTCCTAGACTGCCGTTTAAGTTAAACCGGAGTTCAGAATACGGGCCATTGAGTTTCTTTACCCACCTAGATGGCTATAATTACAACCTTGTCATTTATCCTTCATAAAGCCTTGAAAGGCTGAGGATGAGTTTATCTGTCTGATGGAAAAGCACTTTTCCTTTCTTGGGAATTCCCATATAGTTTACTTTGAGATTTATCAACGGAAATATGCATTGTTTAGCAAGTTATCTGTAAACCATGGTAATTTACTATGGGCAAAAATACAGCCCAAAATGAACACTGAATAAATTTCTAAAAAATGCAGAGGCGAGTTGGCTCAGTCGGTAAAGCGTCTGCCTGTCGAACCAAAGATCGTGGGTTCGAATCCACCCTGGGCGGATGACTGAAGCCTGCGTTGTGTGTTAACGTGCCCCTCCCTTGTTTCATAGACGCAGGCTATGTTACAGTGGAAAACACTCCGTCCCTCAGATAGGATGTTAACTGGAGGCCCCGTGTAGAGGACAGTCACCACCTTTGCACGTTAAGAACCCACTGCACTCCTCGAATAAGAGTAGGGGGAAACCCCCGTGTAGTGGTACACCTGCACATCCCAATCAGTTATATCGGGAGGAGAGACCCGAGGGTTACAGTGATTCAGTTCGCTTTTCCCCTCCCAGGCACAGGTGACGCCAAAAACTTAATAATAATAATAATAATAATAATTAAAGGGATTGGTGTTATACTATTAGGGATTATCAAAATGCTCGAAAAAGGAAGAAGACAGAATTTCAACCCTTGACTGTGCCTATACTGTACACAACCCTCACAGTACTCCCAAATTCATTATTCCTTCCGCACATTTCAAACAACAGCAAAATTTCTATTCTACACTCTCCACATATACTCACTACATAACTTTTCTTGAGAATTCAGCTTGATATGAAAGTCATCAAATTTGTATACCAAACTACTATTACCACGATTGGCAATACAACTACAAGTACTACTGTGACAATTACTACTTTTTACTTTCACCACTACTAACTACTACTACTACTACTACTACTACTACTACTACTACTACTACTACTACTACTACTACTACTACCACTACTACCACCACTACTACTACTACTACTACTACTACTACTACTACTATTACTACTACTATTACTACTACTACTACTACTACTACTACCACTACTACCACTACTACTACTACTACTACTACTACTACTACTACTATTACTACTACTACTACTACTACTACTACTACTACTACTACTACTACTACTACTACTACACACAGAAAACGCTGTTTAAAAATGCAAACAGTTGTTTACCATATAAACTGAACAACCCGTTGTACAGTTCATATTGTAAACAATTTGTTTAAATATTACACAGGTTGTATAAGTTTTGAACAACCTTTTAAACAGTGTTTTTACTGTGTACAACACCTGTACTACTACTACTATTACTACTACTACCACTACTACTTCTACTACTAGTACTCCTACTCCTACCACCACTACTACTACTA
Source organism: Heliocidaris tuberculata (assembly GCA_025618425.1). Lineage (NCBI taxonomy): Eukaryota > Metazoa > Echinodermata > Echinoidea > Camarodonta > Echinometridae > Heliocidaris > Heliocidaris tuberculata. The sequence goes on from CM046834.1 coordinate 16,837,397, forward strand.
CTACTTCTACTACTAACACCATCAGCGCAACTGGCATTACTACTTCTAATATTTCTATTTACAAAAACAACATATTATCTGTGACTTTTGTCATCCTTTTCATAAAAAAGTGAAGAAAATAAAATTTTCCTGATAAAAAAATATGTAAGTCTATGGAACATTAGTTTTGCTCAAGTAATGAACACATAATTGTTCCAATTCCTCCTAGTTGTTACCTACTAACTATCCTTCATTCTATCAATCCAATAAGAAAACTAGATGTAGAGCATTCATTCACTCTGCTTCCCCTTCCATCTATCATCAAATATCCAAAGGGAGTTTTCACCATTCCATACATCGCCATGATTTATTCAGCTTTCTAAAATTCTCCATTTCTCACTCGCTAACTCTGAAAATTACAGATAGAAGACGGATGAATGCCCCAGCCTGCCCATCATTTATCTTGTCTCGTTATCCCGCATTACGCATCTCCCTTAAATTTGCTAATGTGCAAGGTGCTTTATCATATTATTTAGACGCCCGGACACCCATCTCTGCCTGTAGCCTCCGAGAGAGAGGCGCATTGAAATGAAATCAGCTTATTTACAAGAGATTTGGGAGTTTGTAGGAGAAATCAGTTAATTCACTATTTTCGCTTGCCATCTGTGCATGACTGTTGCCTAGGGGTTGTAGCTGCGTGCAAACTGGGTCTTCGTTTTTCATTCATAAAGCAGGTTAAAGGGATAATCAAAATCAAAATTGCATAATGATTCACATTGGTAAATGGTGTAGGATTGTTTTCAGTAAAGGACTGTTTCAACAATTGTATTTACTCTTTGATCATATAATAGAAAGTAAAGCGAAAAATTGTTTTAAAATTTTGGTCAAAGAATAATGATTTCATCACTACTCCTTCCCTTTCAATTGAAATGATAGTAAAGTTATAATTTTTGTCTTCCTCTATCATCTGAAACTGTATTCCAAAACATCTTTACTCTAGAACTTCAATGTAGTGCAAAACCAAATATTTTGGTGACATAAATCTTTTTTGTGAATGGTCAATTATGGCTAATTTCACAGCAAGAGCTCTCATAAATTGGAAAATTGCAATGCTGGGATTCATGAACTTTGCAACATGAAACTTGCCATTTTTACAGTAGATACAGTTTTACAGATAAATAAGATGACATAATAATGGAATATTGTACATTTTCAGAATACATTCATCATTTATTTTTAGTCCAAATCTTGTTGCAGTACATTTCATAAACTTTCGGTCATTCATTTTTAAGGGTCATTCAGTCATATATATATATATATACAATACCCAAAAAACATATCTGCTTCACTTTGTAGTACAAAGAAAAAAGAATCCATATGGCAAAGTGAAATATTACATTCAACATGTGTGCATTGTGAGAAATTAGATTGCCATTTAATAGAAGGATGTATTGTGTGATGAAATATATGTAACATATAACTATTATATATAGAACCTGATGAATATTTGAACAAACTTCAATATTCCATGTAACATCACAGAAAATAAAACTATGTGCCCTGATCTAATGTATCTGCAACATTTAAAAGAATGTATAAACAACACACAAAATAAGATCAAATTCAAGTCTAATCAACCCTCTTTGAGTGACGTAGCAGACAAAACAATGACAAGTCAAGAGACAAGAAAACCATGGTTAAGACCTTAGCAATATCACATTGAATTCAAGAATGTGCAATTAAATTTCTGAAAGACAAACCCTTTCAAGTGCAGTGTCATATGTGCTCGATTGTGAAGAAAAGTGATAGAATAGCAAACTTGATTGTAAGTTTTCAAAATTTACTTGGATTTAACTTGAAGAATAAGACAACTTACAACCCTTAAACAAATTTAGACATAACAAATAGGTTTTACATTACTGTCATACACATCAACATTTAGTATGTACTTCTTTAATTTTCCTAAAACTGTAACGGCCATGAAATATTCAACATATTAACAAAAATTACATTATAATGGAATTCCTTCTGATTTTATTAGTCATTCATCAAAATGTCTGAATGATACAGCACCAAAATAAACCCACCCTATGCTTTGGAAGTGTTATTTACATATAAGAAACAAATCAAAAGAAAACTATTGTAATCCATTATATATTTCCTGCAGAATTCATCTTCCAGTTGGAAAGTAAATAAAACAATTAGCATTGCGTACATATGTACATATTATGAAAAAATATGTGTATTTCATACTTTGTCATTCACATATCAAGTTGTTATTTTACTTTTTTAAATTCCTCACATAAGCAAATGAGGACATTTTCTCTCTGCATCAGTTTCTTAGTCCGAGAGTGGACCCTGCATGTGAGTGGAAAAATTTTCCGTCTCATTTGGTTTGGGATCCACAGTGATATTAATATGGAATGGCAGAGAGTGAATGAGTTCATGTTCCCAATCAATTCTAAGCTCCGTCTTCTTGAAATGTCCAGGGCAGTAAACCTATTGGATCAAATGAGCCTTTCCTGATTCAATGTAATGCTCATTTCTCAATAAATTGATTGCACAATATCAACTGAGAAGTCTTTGTCAATACACATTACTCAGAAATGTGCTAGGGTAGTCAAGAATGGTTGTTTTCTAATCATCAAAGCCTTCAAGTTCAGGTATTGTCACGAATCATCGTTGCATGTATTTAATTTTGCGAGCAATTCTGTTCTCCTTGGTAAAAAAAATGAATACACAATATTGGCAAGGGTATAAAACCCTCAATGTATTTTACTCTGGTGCATTCATATGGCAAACAGCCACAGTATGAAGTGATGCGAAAAGGCTTAAACTGTCCTAAACTTGAATTCTTCAGATGCAAGTGACATTTCGTACAGTTAATAATTAATCAAACCAAAAGGAACTGAACATACATTAATGTGAAATATTTTTATGCCAAAGAAACACACGAGTTTGAAGAGTTACATCAAAGACTTGCTAAGAGAGTGAGACCGTATTTTTGCAAAAGGCAGGAATTGGTAACTCATGTTTTGTAAGCGTATACATGAACTGATGCATGAAATAAGTCATCTACATAACTGACAATGTGGTTTACTATTATCTTCATGGTAGGTATACAGTTTGATTGGTTTGGCATATTCACTGTTTCAGGACATATTCATTCCTAACATATAAATAGAGGCAAACAAAAGATATGACCTTTAACATTTCACATGTATTCAGAAGCAGTCAAAAGTTTATCCCTTGAATCAAGTCCCTAATTTAAAAAAAAAAAATAGTCTACAAAGTTTAGTATTTTGAGATTAGCCAACAAATATCTGAATCAGCAAACCATTTCACCAATAATACATCCTCGAGGCTCGTTCACATGCCATGGTAAACAGCCGCAATTTTTTTTTTTAAATGCGCAGTTCTTGTGTATTAAATGAATGGCAGGTGAGGATGCATGACGCAACAAAGGTCCTACGGGAGGGACCACGCTAGCCATAAGGACTGCTATTCATAACGCCTGACTAAATGAATAGTGGTTTTGTAAGAATAGCGGTCCTTTGCGAGCAAACCATAGACAAATTACCTTGCTATTCATAAAGACATCCATTCACAAGGACCACTATTCATAACTACTCATAAGGACCCCTATTCATAATGGGTGTTAAATGAATAACGGTTTTCTATGAATAGCGGTTCTTATGAATAGCGAGCGGACCCCCTACGGGTACTCACTTATCTTTGTGTTATAAGATACAGCAATGTGAAGCACAGTATGCTTTAAAAAAAAAAAAAAAAAAAAACCTGCGATTTTTTTGAGGTGGTTTACCGTGGCATATTTGAATGAGCCTTTAAGGATAGATGACCATATTCATGTACTGTCAAAATATGTTGTTGTTGTTTCTGTATTGGAATAATACATTGTAATAGTGTTTACTTAAAGAAATTTGTATTTTTTAATTTGCCTCATGTGAGTCAATATGTTCCATTTGCCATATTGCAAATTACATCCATCAGTCGTTTCTAGGCCATTCAACCCTTCAGATATAGCTCTTTTAATTGACACCAGATTTTATCTCTTAAGATAGAAATAAATATACAGTCTGTCAATTATCTATGATATCAGAAGGAGGGGGTTTCCCCTATTGATGCACTAGCTGCATGTAAATGAAGTATGATGCATGGCTAATAAAACATCCAGAGTTATCCTATAAGTGTGTTTGAAAGCCTTCAGTTTAAATATTAAGTGAATGAGAAATGTATTTCTAAGTTTGTACTAGTAAAATTAGTATCTAATAAATTTGGAATCTGCAAAGGAAATGCATTATGATGGTATGACAGTGTTGTAGTAATGCATACATCTGGAATCTCTATTTCCAATATACTATTCCAATATAGAAACAACAACAAAAGAATCAAAGGTCTGGTTATGATAGGAGCTGATGTTTACATAATACATTATAAAATATAGCTTGTTTTAGATTCTTCTCTCTTAAAGTCATAATCTTATAAAAAGTAAGCCTCTTGAATTATCCTATTAGTACAATCATATTAATAAAGATATTAATTTAATCATATAATACTGGGAAATAGAATGAACAACAGGCGATAGAAATGAAAAGGGCAGGATGAATAAGAGATAGATAGCTAGTGAAAGATAGATATAGGATGGATTGAATCATAACAGGAAATATTTCAAGATTAATCTCTGTGGCCAATCCTTGGACGGTGTGAACAGGTCAATAAGACGCTCAACAAAAGCTGACCCTAGATTAGATCATGTATTACCACCAGGATTTTAATTACATTGTCGGGGGAAACATGATGTGGGCCGGGACACGTATCATGAGCAAGCACGTAACTTGGAGCCGACTTTGTTTGTGTTACACATACTGTTGCCAAGGCGACCATAAGATGCGTAGAAACACTATATGACGGCGATCAAACAACGCCTCTCGTCTGGTGGCATGTTGCTTTGCCCAACCCAATTACAACACAAATAGAGGAACACTAGATGGGAGAGAGCTGCTGCTGGGATTGGGAGAGAGTTAGATGATGGATGGTAAGGAGCTAAAAGATAAGACACACAGAAGAGACTAATAGAGAGCAGAGAGAAAGAGAGAGAGAGAGAGAGAGAGAGAGAGAGAGAGGGGGGGAGAGGAAGTGAGAAAGAAAATGAAAGAAGAATAAGTGATATAAGCTAGAAAGAAAAAGAGTATTGTCTCAATTCGATAGAGAAGCTCGAAAGAACTAAGTCAAATATGAAAAGACAGATTCTGTCTGTGAAAGTGATTTCAAAGCTGTCATGCATGACAAGAAATCAATAAAATCGACCAGTAGAGGGGGAAAAAAAAAAAATACTGCATTCATATTTTTAGTTTGCACATTTAATGCACAGGTACCATACGTAAGGAAAACATTTCTCTCTGCTAAAAAGCAGCATGAAAACTGAGAAAAGGAATAAGCAAGATAGTTGGAATACCGTATCACCGTCAATGTCACTAGAACGTGATGAGCTAGAGAATGAGTTCAAGTGAAATGGGCGTGTCATGTATTCCTTGGATGCGTACTATGGCAGAGCAAATCTAGATCAGTGATAGCATCATCCGCTCAATTCTGTATTGCCTGATCCGCTATTATTAGGGCTTATCAAAACATCTTGGGGATTAGGCTCCCATGTCCTCTGCCAACAGTACAGCTAAACCCAGGCCAATTTAGGCCCGTCAGCTCTCATACGCTACAACATTGGTGCTACAGAGTTGTATACCTGGGTCTTGACTTTGATGACTGACATCACATAAACATGTATTTATCTTGCTCCTGTATACACTGACTGAGATATGAACATTTTGTGGCTGCAACATATTTGTAGAATTGCATAGCGGTGAAGTATAAGACACAATATACAGTAGTACCCATTTGTCATATGCAGTATATTCCATTTAAATTTTTCATACTAATGACCCAAAAATAGTTTTAAAAAATTAAAAAAACAAACAAACAAACATAAAAAAAACATATACAAATGTCACATCACGGTATTCTATTTGACAAAACAGTACTTGCTAGTAGCTCTAGTTTATTGACTACTTATGTCAAGGATTTATCAAGGTAGCGCCACAAAAAAGAAACAATTAAAATTATGAATATACATGTATTTTCTACATCTGTGTACATTGCATTACAGAAATGATGGTTATTCTTCAAATCAATAAATTAAGGCTTGGCAAGGATATAATATTTTATTTCTTTGATGTTAATCCTGGCCCTAGTCATGACATGATTATTCATCTAGATTTTCTATGGGATATCACTTTACAGAAATTAATCCCCACTTCTTGGAGATGAATAATTTAAAAAATTCTAAGCAAACATCTCGGTACCTCCACTTGAAAGGAAAGTTCCACATGCTTGCCTATGGGTTACTTGGTGAGGTGTAAATGTATACATTCTCTTTATGAGTCAAAGATGATGTGCAGTTTTGGTAAGCCCTCAGAAACTTTTCCATCAGATTTCTTGGATTTATGTTGATAAATAGCAAGATACTAGCAATACAAAGATCCTGTGAAGATTTCACCTCCTAAAGTCAGATATTAAACAAATGAGAGGCAAACAATAATTTAGATGCCAGGTCAGGGATATAAACTCCAAACAACGGCACTATACACCATACACGCATTCAAAACCTACACACAGTGACACACGTGCTATCTCTGTGCGAAGCCCCCGAGATTGTTGTGCGGGGAGCCGTCAAGGAGGGAAGGTCCTAGCGTGGGGGCAGTATATTGCCGTGATCTGGCGCTCCTTACATACATTTACAGTAAAAATCACCAGATACCACTGATGGAATACCAAATGATCTTATACATCTTTTGATACAAGGAGAACAACCTGAGACTATATTTAACACCTTTCTTCCAATTTCTTTGTGCTACCAAAACTGTACATGAGCTGTAAGTGAATTTGATCCTCTAAATCAAAACTGAATGACTTGACAGAGGTAGATGACACTGCATTATCTGTTGATACAGCATAACTGCCCAGTGGTTTTCTGGAGCAAGTGAAACAGTGGATCAACTACTGTTCTGTACAGTGGTAGGAGGTCCAGAGGATGTAGCAGATGGTTTGGTGACTCCAGGTTTTGCACGCAGATCTAGAGGGGCTACTTGCCCTGGTGATTGCCTTCCTGGACTCTTCTGAGAAGGAGAGTTGGAGTTGGCATTTAGGCCAACAGGGGACTTGCTGCTGTGTGCAGAGCTGACAAGATACTTACTGCTATCGGCAGCGCTTACGGGAGACTTGCTACGATGGGCAGAACTCATAGGGGACTTGCTCCTATTGACAGAACTTACAAGAGACTTGATGCTTTCGGCAGCGCTAACTGGAGACTTGCTACGATGGGCAGAACTCATAGGGGACTTGCTCCGATTGACAGAACTTACAAGAGACTTGAAGCTCTCGGCAGAGCTAACAGGGGACTTGCTACGATTGACAGAACTTACAGGAGACTTGATGCTATCAGCAGAGCTCACAGGAGACTTGCTACGATGGGCAGAGCTCACAGGGGACTTGCTCCTATTGACAGAACTTACAGCAGACTTGATGATATCAGCAGAGCTCACAGGGGACTTACTGCTATGGGTAGCACTTACTGGAGAATTGCGAAGATTGGCAGAACCTGCAGGAGACTTGCTACGATGAACAGTGCTTACAGGAGACTCGCTACCATGGGAAGAGTGTACTGGAGACTTGCTATGATGGGCAGAACATATAGGAGATTTGCTACGATGAGCAGAACTAGCAGGAGACTCACTTCGATAAAAGGAGCTTATGGGGGACTTGGCACGGCGTGGTGAAGTATAAATAGGAGACTTTGGTGGAGACGTCCTAACAAGCTCTCCTGGTAGTCCTATATTTTGAGGTTTGGATTGCTGCAGCATTACTTGACTTGAAAACATTGGTGTTTGTGTGTCCAAACTCTGAGGCTGCATCCTAGTCCCAGACCTTTTCTGGGATTCTGTTGTAACAGTCACAAAGTTATCAGCTTTCTTGTGCTGAACAGCATTTTCCAAAGATGTTGAGGTCTCACTGTTACTTGTCACTAACAGTTTGGAGTCTTTGAGCAAAACAGAAGGTGGTAATTGACCAGAAGCTTTTTGGACAACCGATATTGGGTGCAGATGTGAGTCCTTTGGGGGACCCTGCCCATCTGATTTGGCCAGACTGATATGGAAAGACATTTTCCCTTGATCAGCAGCTTTGGGGTTGGTTACAACTGACAGGGTTGATTTGTTTGGCATCTGTCCTTTCATCGTGGTCAAGTCTGGTGACTTCCTCAGAGCAGAATTGACATTGACTGTCCCTCTACTAGGACTAACTTGGAGTAATACTTTCGCTGAACTTGATACCTTAGGAGGCGAGGTCTGCACCACAGTTCCATCTGAGTTTGATATCACAGAGGCAGCCTTCTCTACTCTGGGAGAGTATTTTGCTACCACAGAAGCATCGTTCACACTAAGCTCCAATCTACTTTCTCCCATCTTTGTACTGTCTTTCAGAGGAAGAGTTTGAGTGGGCTCTGGTGTTCCTGTTGCTTCATCTCCTTGTTTCTTAGGAGCCTGATGAGCAGTCTTTGCAGGTGGGGATGTAGTAGACCCTGCTTTCAATTCTATTGATGCTGCTGGAGGAGACTTGAGTCCTTCGTTAGAAGTTACACCAGGAGGAGGAGTAGTACTTGCTGGACTACTGGATTCTTGTTTACCTGGAAAATAAAAAAAATAAATGAATGACAATTAGTCTTCTATCATTTTACAAATCATAACTTTTATGCAACATGATACAATATGATTTATATCTTTTTTTATTGTTTATGGTACAAAGCATGGTTTATGGTACAAAGATTTCCATAATCACTGAATTGACAGCTTGCATAGAAATGATAGTATTAATCTAACAAATTTTGTTTCCAGATATTCCCAAGTATGGAATGGAAGCAATTTCATATTCATCCCATGCTTCATGAAAAATCTGTTAAACTAAATGTTTTTCTTCAGTTAATATTATCATTTAAGATCTTTAAAATCATGAAAATATACATTTCAATTACTTCTTCAAAAGTTCAATCAATATATCTTGGGAATACACAAAGGATTTTCCAATCATCTGGGCAATAAGTTAAAAAGGAAGAGCAAATACTGACTAATCTCTATTGAAGTGCAGTTTTCCTCATCCTTACTTCTCCAACCCTAAGGGTGAGTGGGCCCTTTAAGAGCATCCTGCCACCCATCCCATTCATTGTAGCAATGCATTGCGGCTAAGCAGTCACATGGGTATTTTCAGAATAAGCACACGCAACTGCCATCACATGATCACTTCAATTCTCGACATCATGCATCCCGGGGTCTCTAACCACACCACCGTCTCTCTCCTCGTATCTCTCTCTTCAGTGACCATTTCTCTCTTACTGCGCTTCCTTCTCTTTCTCACCCGTCCACCTCTCTCATCTTCTTCTTCCCTCTCTTCCTCTACACCCCTCTCTCTTTCTCTCCAGTCTCTCACAACGCCATCCAGGGGCCAGGTAGTGAACATTTGTCGTATTTTGGCTCGCAGCCAGACCTTTCATCATCATCATCACTGGCATCGTCATCGTGGTCTCTTCTTGATCATAGCGATCCATCCCTCTTAGTTGTCATTATGCATGCATGTGGCGTGCCCCCTGGCCGCGTGTGCTCCTTCCTGCCATGCTGATTTGCATGGAGAATCGGATCAAGCTATCATTCAACCGACTGCTTGCATTCAATCAGCCCTTATTACCAATGCACATCAACATCCTTATCTCTCACTCTCTCTTCCCCCCCCCCCCTGTCTTTCTGCTTAGTATGCAGGAACCCATTTCGGAATCTCTCAGAAATCTCTCAAAATCACTTTTCAGTCAGGAAAAGCGACTTTGGACAAACCAAAGAAGTTTCTTGATACTTGAAAGGCCTCAATGTGAACAATCTCCATACTTAAATGTATGCCATAAACTGTTTTCTCTTATAGTTCAATCTTATTTGAGCCTTAAGAGGAACAGACAAAAATCAAACATACAAAGAGCCATGAAAAAAACTTGAATAATAATTCAGATTTTCATAAATATTTGTAAACTACTAATCTTCTGAAGAATTAGCTACACAGCATAAATAATCCTTAATTACTCAAGGAATCTTCAAGTTCTACAAAATATTGATCTATAAAGTAAACCTCTTAATTCAAAATTTTTACTTATACATCTTCTAGTGCTACGATTGTTCTTTGTTTTTTTGTTAACTGCTGCATACATATGTATCTAGCATTTATTGGGAGACAAATACGAAGTGATGAACACATTATTTTCAAAATGTTTCAAGTACTACAAAAAATGACAATATCATGCTCCAAACTTTTTTTTTGCATTACAAAACATACGGGACAGTGCTGAAATGTGATTCAATATCTCCACTAACATCCCTCTCCCACTCCCTATCTCTCTCTCTCTCTTTCCCTCCTGTAAGAATTTCCTATCAAACTGTGCAACTGTATCCACTCTGCATCTTTCGTTCAGAAAATGGATCACTGCCATCACTTCCACTCTGGTTGCATCTTTCTCAATTGCTCAAACCAATTTCCTCTAGAATGAGTTAGGATCTCCCTGCAGGCATAAACCAGTTGTCTGTTACACACAGGACGACGATACCAACAAAATTCTCCAGGAAAGTGCTCAAATAGCGAATCATGCAAACCAGCTAATGATCGAGTGGATGCATCCTGGTATCCTTGCCCTTTCTTATATTGGGGAAAAAACGAGCCAGGCTTTCTAGTTTAATCAAACATGGAAAAGGACTGTGCGTGAAGGGTATTTTTTGTAACAAGTTTGTTATATCTGTGTGTGTATATATATATATATATATATATATATATACATATATATTTTCTGCCGAATTCTTTTTTCTGCATATTTATGTTGTTTGGTTAATGCAGTCTAAAATCAATTTACATGAAATATGCAGGAAGCAAAGTGACTGTGCATATATAGCTACAACTGACAGTAATTTGAAGACAGCAATGTCATAAACATATTCCCCTCTTTATACCAGTGCTTACCTCTTAAACAATAGTGTAATGCTTCAACTGTCAATGAACAATAGCAGCAACTTCATGGGAGGTAAGAGAGAGAGAGAGAGAGAGAGAGAGAGAGAGAAAAGGAGCACAAATTGTTTCCCCCCCCCCTAGATTTTGCCATAGAACTTTTGTCGACAGTGTTCAATACAAGACAAACTTTCAAAACGAATCAGCAGGGGGAAGGGGAAGGGGTTTTCCCCAATATCATGGATACAGTATCGTATCTAACATGTACAGAGACTAGAATGTGTAAATGGAAATAATGTTATATACCATTCTAGGTTTAAAACAAATAAAGAATATTATAGCATTTTCACGCATCTTGTAATGTTTGAGGAGCATCTTTTAGCAGCAAGTTGAAATCATTTGTCCTTAAAGTGACTGAGAGCCATTTGCCTGATACATTTAATACTTTAACCCTTTCAATCAACCACATTTTGCGGTTTGGCTCAATAACTTTTGATTCAGAGCTCTAAAAAATACCAGATGCACGAGTAGAAAGAGCAAAAATTTCTGCACACACTGTGTTCATTTTTGTTACATGACCATACTGCGTTTAATGCAAGGAATTTTAAAAAGGAGAATAAACTTCAAAACCCTTAAATTGGCAACATGTAGAGGGGTTCAAAATCATTGTTATTCATCAAAATTTGCAATTATTTCAACTTTTCGACAAAATTCCTAGCCATGTATATTGTTCTCAAAGACATTACACCTTATTAGAACCATGTAGCACTAAAAGAAAAATATTACTGTTGCCAATTTGAAGAATAAAATGTGATCCTGAAAGGGTTAAATAACTAACAACAAAACAAATTCAAAATACAAGGCATATTTTTAGATGATTATTGTGTGGACAGCCTATTTCAACCACATTTACAAAATTACCAATGCTCTTCCTTAGTGTCCTCCATGCAAAATGATCACTTTACAAAAATCTTCTGGAATATGCCTTGATTAGAATATTAATATCATTAGGTTAAGTTTACAAAGAGACAAAGGATGAATGCATTTTTTGAATAAATAAATGCTTTATGACAAATGTTTTGTGGTTTTGAAAATATAATATGATGTTACCACGCGAAGAGGTATTACCTCTAAAAAAGCATTCATAAATCTTGATTTGCCAGCTGTCAAGGTATAAATCTTTAAATTTTTACAATATTTTTGAGTGTTACGTGGGTGTGAGGGGGTTGGTGTATGTGTGTGTGTGTGTGTAAATTATTCCCCAGGGAAATCTCAGAGGAACTTGATTTCTGTTCATCATGTGCAATAAACTCGCAAAATGTAAAATTTTTAGTACAGTAATTGCATCAGAAAAAATAGATTCCTTAAAGTGGTTCAAATATAAAAAAAATTACCAAAGAATGTAAAATGACTGTAGTCATTTTCTCTACATATATCTAAAATAGATCTGGGCCCATACTGTATAAGCTGTTTTTTTCGCGTAAAGATATTTTCACGATTTTGGACTAGATAGGGAACTTCGCGAGGGTTTAATTTCGCGATTTTTGTGATGTTTTTGTTACTATAAACAGCCATATATTGAAGTGGAAATTTTCGCGAGGACCGACTCGCGAAAATCGCGAAAATAAAACCACCGCGAAAATAACCACTTATACAGTATTCAATTCAATACTGAAGTAAGGAATACAAGCATTTTACTTAGATTTCCACGCATCCACTGAGATAAAATACTTAAGCAACTTTGTATTCATTTGAATCTTATGGCTAAGTATTATTCCCTAAGTATAAGAAAGCTAACTAGAAGACTTAAGCCAATTACTTGATTGGCAGGTATGTGTTTTTCATACTGGAGCATTAAAAGCTGCGCACAAACAAATTATATAAGAGTGCGTGTAATGCGATGCATTTATATTGCGCATTAGTTTGGACTGGCTGTGTGACGTCACAATGGCTATCAGTAAGTATTTTACCTCAAAGTAGGCTTGCTAAAGTAAAATACTTAGATTTGATTTGAATACGAGTTGAGCCAGTTTACTTAGCCAAGCCAAATGTTAAGTAAAATGCTTACTTAATGCACGTTTTGAATTGAATACCGGCCCTGGTCCTGTAACAAAACATCAAACTGTCAAGGATATTATAATCAGGCTCTTATCACACAAAACAATATATAAAAAGAATCCGGTCACACCATCCTCGAGTCTGAAAGTAAATCTAGTCCTATCTAGGCATCATCGTTGTCAAGTGTGCAGTTTGGTGTGATAGGTCAGGAGGCGGCGACACTACTGTCAAATTAGCTGCTTAATGGATTGCAGATGCAACGATCGGCACGTGCCACTCCAGCCAATAGTAACTCAAGCCTACCATCTAAATTCATATATCAATCCTACCAAAGGTGATTCATCTTGGTTGTCAAATTATAGAGGCTTGCTTCTTGGAACATTCTAATGAGTTACATTCAACTAATCAATTGGATAAAATTCAATGTGGTAATCATACCACATCCAAATCAGTTCTATCTGCTTTCATGAGATGAATCATCCTTCTCAGTTTACTTTTATCAAGTAATTTGTTCCCACAAAGTGTTTCAGCCTTGCAGTACTTCTCCTAACATAGTCCCAAAAGCAACAGAAAATAAAGTGACCTAACCGACTAATTGTACATAACAGTGTAAGTACCAATTAGGGAACCCTCGAAAAGGGGGCCTATAACTTTCATAAAAGCACTACTTTACATCATAAGACTGACGTACTCGTGATCACGTCACTACTGATCTGATGTCCTTCCAAGGACATATCCTTATCTGTATCATAATACCAATTATATACTCTTCAATTCTTAAGATGATAAAGCCTTGAACTTCACATCACACACCATGCATCTCTAATTAATGCTTAGCAATCCTCGTCTACACATCCACACAGAGTACTTTCATTGCTTCATCTCGTTACTATGACAGCAACAATCCCCTCCCTCCCACATCAATGAAGACACAAATTGGTTTTATGCCTTACATTCATTTCGTTGATGTGCGTTTATACAATATACGTAGCGAAAAAGTGCAATGACATTTGCAGAGTTCCTCCCAATTTTTTCTGCTCAGCTGAGCATTGTGATAGCGAGGATTCGTACCAAACTGAATTAACGCCTAACAAGATTATTTCATACAAGTGACTCTGTACGAGCACAGCAAACAAATGGATTACATGGCCGTGCAATGAGAGCCCTACAGATTAGCGTAATACACAGTTCTTGTAATCGTTTGGCATGGTGACGCACCGTTTAAATAAAATGGGTAGGAGTGAACTCTTCAAAGTGTTCGCCTCTTTTTGATCAAGCGTTTAAATGTCCTCATCTCATGCCCATCCAAACCCTTCCCCCAAAACCAATAGTTTAAAAGTACTGCAACTGCTTTTATTTCAATAAATAACTCTTAATGTCAATGATATAGGGTGAGTGACTGACTACCGTTGTGTGGGTGTAAAGATAGACAAATATTTAAATTCAAACTGATGGAAAGATAATGGCATCAGGGTTAGATATTAAAAACTAATGAAACTGAAAGGAGCTTAATTCTTTCATCTAACCTAACATTTTCTCCCTTTGCGTAATTTGCCATGAAGCATGAGAGGATTTTTTTTAATTTTTTTTCTGGTAGAAAGCACTATCAATCTGTTTATACAACACAATTTCTTTTTTGTTAATTTCATCTTCTCATCAAAACTTTATATACAAAATGAGGTAAAAGTATACAAAGTAAATAAAGCCTTCTACTAATCATTGTATTTTATTACAATATGCCTATTCTTTTGATTTCAATTAAAATAAAACAATTTCAGAATTAGTAAATGTGTATTTCATTACAAATGGCTTTATTTGTATTAGATTGATTGTAAACAAGCATATTTTTAAATGAAAAGTTATCTTTTTGTTCTATTCAATTTTGTTAATAAACTTACCAAAAAGAGCATTTTCAACGATATCAGGAGTTAAAAATGAATATCAAGATCTGGTATTTCCTAGCCAAATAGCATCTTTACAATACACTTCGATAAAAACCAGGAAAGATTATCACACAAGATTTATCAGCTGAGTGATCGTGCAATTCACATGGCAACATAGAAACACAATCAATAAATAACCAATATTGTAGTATTTCTTCCTACGGGGTTGTAATATCTCCAAGGAGATGCAACACTTTCATTAATTAGTGATGGGAATAAAAGTTCAAAGAAATTACAGGAAAACTCTGATTCCCATCACAAAAACATAGCAGAGCAGGCTAAGCTGTGGGTATATTTTGTTTCTTTCAGAGGTTTCTTTTTATGAGTTTGGTTTTGAGGATTTATGTCTACAATTTTTGTTGCCTTATATCAGTTAATCAAAACCCTACTTAAACATTCTAACACTGATAGAAGGAATATAGATTTGCTCATGTAGATAATCTCTGAATCTCATTAAATGATAGAATGTTCTGTGTTTCCATGTACAAGAGTGTAGAATGAATAAGAAACTGATGTTGAATGGTGTCCTCATGATCAATACATATTCCCCTAATCTACATCTCCACTTCTGTATCAATAAGGCAGACTTAGCACTGGCAGGCACTCAGAGGAACATTAAAAATTCATGTTGTGCCTTATGTAAGGTGAGAGGCTGAGATCACTCAGGAGACTGAGTTGGCCTTGCTCTGCCTTCCCTTGCTGTTCACTCCTTCAAACCCCCGTTCCTAATCCACCAATAACAGGGCACCTGGAGGATCTCCTAGCAATCCGATCTCGACTCGCCTCCGATTTCAAACGAACTGCTTTGACCGACCGTAACTCTACACCTTACCCTGAGCCATTATGATGCACCTTGCTAGTGTATCAGCTTCTTGCTCTCAGCAAGACACTCTTGTCTTTTCCAGCACCCGCCTAAAATCCCCCGTTTAACTAAGTTATGTCCCCAGGAAATCAATGTCTCTTCTTCTTTTACTCAAATAGCTCCTTTTCCTGCCTCGGCTTCATTCAGTAAAAGGAACAGATGGACTGAGTCCTTCACACATGTTATGTGTTTCACAAGAACTCCCATTTACAGGAAGGCCTGTGATATTTGACTACTTCAGGCATTGTGTTAATGAGAGATGAGAAATATTAGAATTGTATCTAAGTGGATGCAACCTTCAAGTCTTTTCAATGAAAATCTGTTCATCTGTTGTTTGTCTTGTAATGTTTTTCCCCCAATGGAGATAGACGACGTTAAAGTAAATCCACATCTATCAGGTAAACACTCACAGCCTTTTAAAAACAGAGATATGACCTTCTTATCCAACATATATTCTTCATATACATGTGTAGATTTACTCTGCACAGATATATTCTGAATTTGCAATCCATACTATAATAGGTTCACATCTAAGGAAGAGAGCCAAGCTTTTCAGCAAAAAGGAAAATCCTGTATATGAAAGGGTAGTGGTGTTCTTGAAACACTGCTTACACTATTGGCCTAATGTTTGTGATGTAACTTCAATGACATACTGCCAGAATGAAAAAAAGATAGCAGTAGAAGGAGAGGGGGGGGGGGGGGAGGAGGACACAAATTTATGAGGCAAGGAATAACTTTAATACTGAAAACTTATCCCAAAATTTGTTTCAAAATCCTGAGTTATCCTGACAAAAAAAACCCAACTCTTCGGTTATTTTCATAATCAATATTTTAAAAGATCTATATATTCATATCACTTACAATTGCAATTTTTTTTTCTTTAAATATTCCCAAAACTGAAAATTAATAATAAGTAATAAAAAGCCTACTTCTTAGAGCCACACAGGTTATGAATAGTCAAGGAGCCGTGGCAATACTGACAGCTTCAATTTCATTTTTAAAAATCGAAATGAAAAGCTTTAGAATGAATTTGAAAGTGGGAGAGATATGATTTTCAATATGCTGAACTTGATTCTTATGAAGGTTGACACTACCCCTATGGATGATGATCTTACCAAATGGTAGGAAATGGAATAGATCCGAGTCAGGTCTGGGGCATGAACTGGTCTCATGTTATGGTCTAATGACCAACAGATTAGAGGTGAAATACTTATGTGGAGCGAAGGATTAGGGAGGGGTCACTGAGACATCTAGGAAAACAGAATGAAGACAGGAGAGGGGAAACCAGATGGAGAGAGAGAGAGAGATAGAGGGGAAGGAGAGATGGATAAAAACAAAGCGATAGGGACATCAGAGAGATGGAAAAGGGAAAGCAGAAGGAGTGAGAAATGAAAGATTAATACAGTTTTGGGGGAAAACTATTTGAAAAAGAGGATAAGAAAGGGTAAAGGATGGATGAAATGCAGAGATAGAGAAAAGATAAGATGCTTCTGGTATACTCTCTTGTGAGAGTAAACTAAAAACTGATTTTGTAGAACAAACATCCACAGGCACAGAGACAAAAGAAAATTTTAAAAAGCTCACAGAGAAAGAAACAATTAACAATAAAGGAGAAACGTAGACACATATCATAACACTGAGTATTAAAGGGAAAGTTCACCCCGAAGATTACTTGAGTTTAAAAAATGCAGAAAAAATAAAGAAAAATATTGGCGAAAGTTTGGACAAAATCCGTTAAAGAATAACGGAGTTATGGACTTTTGAAATTTTGATTTTGTGACGTCACATGCGAGCAGCTCCTCCATTATGTAATGTGATAAATATTCTATAAAATACAGTTTTCTCAGAAAATTTAGAATATTTTCGTCTGTGCATTTGATATATTGTCAGAAATGTTATTCAATACTAGATTCTGAAAAGAAACAATATTAATTTATCGTGGAACGTAAAAAAAATGCGAATATATGGAATATTTATTACATGACCAATGGGCAGCTGCTCGCATGTGACGTCACGAATCCAAAACTTTAAATACTCATAACTCTTTTATTATTTGACCGATTTTCATCAAACCTTCGCCAATATTTTTCTTTATTTTTTCTGCATTTTTTAAACTCAAGTAATCTTCAGGGTGAACTTTCCCTTTAAGGGGAGAAAAGACAGGAGGTAGAGATAAAAGAAAGATATAGTGAGAAAGAAAGAGGGGGAGAGAGAGAGAGAGAGGGAAAGGCAAGAGAAACAGAGAGCATGGAACTACTAGATACGGCGGCGCTGCAGAGCTAGGGAGAATGAGAGAAAAAAGTGGGGGGGGGGGGGGGGAGGTGATGAAAGCATCTACAAGGGAGGTTCAATGACCAGGAAGTCAAGACTTGATGCTGATTAACATTGCGTGACATTGAGATGAAGTGGATGCAGCAAGGGTGACATGATGAGACCAGACAGACATACTCACAAGACATTCGCAGAAATTCCCTCTCTCTCTCTCTCTCTCTCTCTCTCTCATAGGCTCGCACACTACACATATGGTAACGCGTGTGATGTTAGCCTTGTAACTTATGGCGCGAATGTTAAAGAATAGCATTATTATTGGATGTATGCTGTAAAGAATCTGCTATTCTGAATAATCTGGAAATAATGTATGTGAGAGAGCATTAGAATCAGGGTAAGCAATTCTCAGTATTATAAGTAAATTACTTTGAAGCTATCCTTTCATAAGTCATCACAAAACTCACTGCAGGTATATTAGTTAGTTGCTTCCAAATTTTTTCTATTCTCCCTGTCTTCCTAACTCCATTTCTTATTCAAAAAAAAAAAAAAAAAAGGGAGGGGGGGGAAAAGAAAAGAGGAAGGAAAACGGGACATATTATATACAAAAAGATATGCTAAGAAAGATATGAACACTATGGATTACAGAAGCTCTTTTAAAGAGGGATCAAGATGGGTAAGATGGTCAGGGCTTGTTGGATCTCAGTCTGTATCATGATAACCCTTACTTAAGCAATGAGCAATTGTTCAAAGTTTTTGTATTTGCATGTACCTAACAGGGATGATAAGCAATTTATGACTGAACCCTCAAAAAAAGGAACTCTATCACAAAATTAATAGCATATTCTGATTGGAAGTAGCAGAAATATTCATAAGATACTTTATTTTTTGCTTATTTGGAAACTACTTAGATACTTGAAGAAGTGAGAAAAAAGGATTCTTCTTTTCTCATTTACGGTGTAGTAATGGTGGTTACTATAATAAAGAATCTCAATTCTTTTAAAATTTGTTTCAATCTAATTTCAAAGTATTGTAGAGGCATTACGTTCCTATACTCAACACGTCATATGACAAGACAGTTCATATCACATTCAGAAAATTGGATCAACATTGTTCAACTATCCACGTTTGCAAATTTACAGAATTTGGGGGTTTACAGATTTCCACTCTCGCTAATTGTACAAAATGACATCAGTGTTCGAATTTATAATACAACTACATGTACATGCTACTCATTCACTATTCATTCACATGACAACAGAAGAAGGATCTGCAAAAAATAAAACTCACACAAAGAAACAACATTTCAAACATTCATGAAATCATCCTGGAGTTCTGTTTTTTTTTTAAAGTGTTTCTATGTGTGCAGACATATGGAATTAATAATAAATGTAATTTCTTGCAATGCTGAAGTCTTTGAGTCAGGTTTTAATCAATAATGTACCAATATTCTGCTAGCTGGTACCAGAACAGAATGAATTATTTAATAAACAAAATGAATACTTAAATATAATGGATTATATTGTAGCAATAAGAGTAAATTTTAGATTCAGTGTTTCTCTGGTACATTGATTTAGTCTCATATGGGAAACACCTTGTAAAAGCCTCACTGGGAGATACCCTGACATAATCTTGCTTGGGGCAGTGAACCCACTTTCTTAGATAAACAAGTATTCTTCACTTTTGTTGTTGTGATGTACATTTATCTTGTTCTCTCAATGCAAAATTGAAATCATATTATCTAAAAAATAGGGTATTCCTGTGAATCCCAACAATCAAATTTAAGATTTTGTCCTCCACTTTTACTTACAAAACAGACATGAAAATAATTGCTTAATGTTTTAAAAGGAAATAAGTACATCCTGATATCAAGTATTAATACTATCCTAAGTATACAGCCCAAAGGTAAAATTAAACAAATCATTCTATTGACAACTACGCAACAAAAACACACATACACACTATCTCTGAAACAGACGAAGAAAATACATTTGTATATACATATGACACACACTCACACACAACAGTTGTATATTCAGTTCTGTAGTTGATATGCATGTACCTGTACCACACAGAGACACGCTCCGTCACACATTGAAGAAGGCACGTGGGAAAGGCTCTGATGTGTCGTTCCCAGTCCCATTAACCAAGTCACCATCTTTTTCTAAAGAAAACCTGACATGACGAAGTACTAGGTGATTTGCTTTCGATAAAGGGGGGTTTATTTTTTTTTCATTCCCTTTTCAAAGAGTATTTCTTCAGAACCACATTTGCTGTGCACATGTTTGTAAACATCAACCTTTCTTGAATCTCTTTACTGGTGTTTTAGTCGTCATGGCGACATAATTTGATGTCGCACGAATGATTGATTGACTAATTCAATGCAGCAATGCAGGGTGTGTATGACATCAAACCATGCAAACTATATAGCAATGCTATTCTGTTCACACATGAAGCCCACACCACAGGATATCTCTATAGAAAGTTGAAAGAACCCTCACCCCTATATGTCCTCGATGTCTTCTTATTTGATCAAGTATCATTAAGCAGACACAAAACAAACATCCACTTTACCTATACCCAGATACACCAGAGCTTCTCATTCCAAGTCAAAATCTCCACCAAGGTGTTTGACTTCAAAGAGAAGCGCAGGAAGCTTTCGAAAAATCTTACAAACCTGGAAAAGGAGGGGGCCTTTTTCAAGCTGTTGATTCTCCAGCTAACCCATTAAATACTGACCCTGTGTCAAACTTATTGGAATGAATGTAAAATATCAATAAGGCCACCTCCCATGGGTTAAGACAATGAAAAAGTATAATCCCAAAAGGAATGAGGAAGAGGAAAAGTGTTGGCAAATTAAATGGATTAATGATAAAAAAGGAGAAATAAAGGTGCAAATGGGATAAATATAATTACGCCTCAAAGGATTAACTCTACTCAATAGAATGAGAACACACAGAGCAGTAGGCCTATAGAGAATGAGGAAATGTCAAATGCTGCTAAGAATCATGTCAGTGCCATTGATCTTATGAACCAAGGTGATGCTGTTCCCACGGACAGAAGAACTGCAAAACGTACACATACAGCACAGAGTGTGCTGTGAATTTACGGTATTCAATGGGCATCGCAACAGCAGCATCTAAATGGCAGTGAGAATGTATCCTTCTTCTCCTGACTGATAACAATTAACCGCATCTGTTTGCGATAAGAGCATCTTTAGCATCGCCAGAAGCTGCGGCAAGGCAAACTTTGCCTGACCCCTTCTTCACTTTCTCGTCAACATCGTGGCATTGGCCAAAGTATGGATCACACGTTATAAATAGCTCTTCTCGTTGATTCGGGTCAATACCTGAGCCCTGTGTATCAGCCATCTTGACTTCAGGGACCGTTCATAGTTCCACATGCATTTAGACTCGACGCGTTAATTAAGTCAACCGTCAGTAACGCCTTTCTCCTTGAATTTGAATTTCTCTTCGCTGAACAAACAAGTTATTCAAGCAGTAGATCATGAGAAGTTTTTCAGAATAAAAAAAAGTCCATTCAAACCCCTACAATACAGAATCATTGATTGATTCACACTTTTGCATTGCATTGCCTTACTTCTCCCCCTCCCCCTCCTACCTGCCGACATCCTTTCTCTATTCACTCAATGGTAAGATTGTAAAGAAGTATGAAACATCACATAATGAAAAGGAGTTTATCCAAAGTGATAAAATACAGACTCTTTAACACTATTTTGTCTCTATTGTGTTTTAATCAAGGGAGAACAGCAAATTACCAGCCATATCAGAGTTTAACTGCAGTTTGTAGTAAAGAGAAATGACTTTTTTTTCCACAGCCTCTAGCTATCAGCACCTTTATAATTGAACTCCTGCCATGGAATATCTACTGCTAATTAGGGATGTATTTGTCCACCATATTGGCCAACTTGATCAACTCTGATTAAAGCACATAGGGTTTGGGGGTGTAGCATAGTCTCACCAAGGCAACAGTAGACAACATGCACAGGGAAGGTTGCAGAGGCACTCAGCCAGCTCGGCAGTATACTAGATGTGCCTAACTCTAAGACAATCAACTTTCACCCGCCTTTCTGAGAACACTCTGCAGTGATATAAAACATGGAAGACCAATTCTACATTTGAGTGGGAAACTCAATGTCTGATACATTTTTTCTACTGATATTTCCCTCATCATTGTCATTCATTTTATGTTATTAATCACAATTTTAATTTTTTTTACAATCAAGTATAATTAAGTGGACAATTTATGACTAATTGCCCTTTCAGTGACTGTTTGTCTGTTGTTTTGTTGTTGTTGTTTTTTGTTTGTTAAATGTATTTATTTATTAATAGCAATCCTAATTGTATGTCCATGATCTTGACACATTTCTCTGTCATTTAGGTTGGAGTTGCTATCAAACTTACAAAGTGAGTAAAGTATCTGTTATAGGGAAACTATTTTTCATGTGTTTTATACAGTTAACTCATATACTTATCTCACTTTTTAATATTAATGTTCTTAGACCAATGCTGTAATAACCAAGTTCTCATCAGTGTATGAAAGAAATAATCTCTGAATGTTAAATAGAATGGAATGGTAATACCCTTCTCATTTACTCAACATTCTAGTGTTTTCCAACTGCATTAATAGAGAGAACAATTTAGGTCTCTACATTGTCAACATAATCAGTGTGAGATTGATGTGATTTATTCAGGGCCAGATTAAAAGATGGGAATACCATTTAAACTTTGATTTGATCATGTAAAATGGTATGCTGATAGTGAGATTAGATCTATTGATACCCACAGCTGACCAGCCAGACATGCACAACAAAGCACACACCTTATGTAATCAAAGATTTCCAATTCTATTCTCCTAACCCATCTAGCAGTGAATCTCTGCTCTTGTTTACTGTCCCAATGAAAGGTGTTGTCTATATTCAGGTGAATTACTACCTCAGCTAAGCTTGGTGGGAATCCTCCCTCTCCTGCGTTCTCATACTTGAGCCAAACAATGGAGCCACGGATCTTGTCATTGTTGGCAGATTTGGTAGGCAGCCATTGTTTGAGATTCTCCTGACTGGCAGAGCACAAGAGGCTATGGCCCCCCTTCAAATAACCCCCAGTAGTAGTAGCCCCCCTGACTCGGGTCATTAAATAGAAGAGGCGAGGCACTAGACCATGGGACAAACGTGCCTCCCCTGTCCAAGTGGATGCCCCCTTTTTCTGCGGCATGTGCCTATCATGACTATCTCTATAACACAAGAATGAACAGACACTAAAGTGCTGTCTGTCATACATACATGTATATAAGACAATGGATTGTATTTAGGTGATGACTACCTGAAGGATAATACTAGCTATATGTTCTGCCTAGCTCTACAATTGCTCATGGTTACCTGCTATGTCACTTTTCAGCGGGTTGTGTGAGCACCTCTTCTTTTTTTCAGGATTGGATGTATTTTCTCACAGATAATATATACACCAAAATGTACCTCACAGGAGGAATACAAACAAAACCATGAATTATTCTTCCCCGAATAGCTCGATATGGGGGGTCAGGCTAGGAATCATTCTTTCCTCACACTCTTTGAGACCACTGACTGACACATCATGCAAGGTCTAAACCCTTCAGAAATGCATAGGATGTAGAACAGGACTGAAAAAGACGAGGTCTTGTGGTGTCTTATCCTCCGAATGACAGAGGATACTTCAGTAGAGAAATGAAAGAGAGGAGAGGTTCATGTATCGGGGTATGGCTTACAAATCTGCATTGAAACCGTATCCTGGGTGATTTTCTAAGCAAGTCAAGGCTTCCACGTAGCAGGAGACTGCCTCAAATCATTTGAGAGGTATTCTAAGAGGATGGGTGAGGAGGGATCATGAGATGGGTTTTAAAAAAAGAAGGTGGAAGGGTGGTCATAAGATTAGAAGAGATATAGAGGAGAAAGGGACAGAATACACAAAACGTGAAAAAAAGAGGAACTCTTTCATGCTGAGTGAAGCCCTCAATTTGAGTATCGTCACTCAGTGGACTAGATTTCAAAGCCCCCCTCCTTTCACATCTCATGGGAGGGGGCTAATTGTTTCCTCATTCTGGCATAAAGCGAGTATCTATGTTGGAGGAATAGACCTACTACCCCTCTCAGCTCATCTGTATCCATTTTACATTCAGTCCCCCATCTCTCACCATTCAGTCCATTCAGTTGTAGTGGATACTTCTTAAACCGACCCTCTACCCCTCTCACTGGCTCATTCAACCAAGAACTTTCCCACGCATCCCGGTACTCTTTAATTGAACCCTTCTTCTCATTTCCCTTTTGACTTCTTCTTTGTATCATCAGATTATGGAGTCTTGAAAAATTTCAGGGCATTTTTACTTCTCAGTTGCAATACCATAAAACTACTCCTCTGTCATGGCTCTTTGATCAAGCCAATGAAAGAAGTTCTCAACGACTTGTCACCTTCACTTGGAATTATTTGCATTTTGGAGGCCTGCAATTACGAAGCCGGAGAAAATATCAAGCAAGCCACTGGGTTATATA
Source organism: Heliocidaris tuberculata (assembly GCA_025618425.1). Taxonomy (NCBI): domain Eukaryota; kingdom Metazoa; phylum Echinodermata; class Echinoidea; order Camarodonta; family Echinometridae; genus Heliocidaris; species Heliocidaris tuberculata. The sequence continues at coordinate 16,862,148 of CM046834.1, forward strand.
ATCTAAACACTTTCACACAAACCTTTGTATTTTAAAAGTACAATACTTAGGTTGAACATGTTAGTATAATTTAGATGTGCTAAGCTTCTGAAAAATGTCATACTTTCTATACTGAAGTGTAGAAATAAAGGAATAAACAATAAACCAGCGTCCTTAAACAAGTTGACTGAGAGAGTAAAGAAACAGAAGAGGGAAAGAGATGTGGAAGCATGCAAAGTATACATGCATTTTCTGATATATTTTAATGTTTCTTCAAATAGGATATTGTAAACCTTAATTTTCTATCATCTCCTTTACATTTGTAATTACGAAATCTGAAGCTTTCTGTTTTTTAAAGTTCCAAATAAATGTGAGTTAAAAGAGTTTACTGATTTCCTTTGACTCTCCTATGAACCTATTTCTTAATTACATGTTAAAAGGAAAGTCCATCCTGATTACAAGTTGGTTTGAAAAGAAGCAGACAAAATAAAGAAACGGATCAGTGAAGGTTTTGAGCCAAATACGTTAAGAAATATGGAAGTTATGAATTTTTGAAGGTTGTAATCAATCAAACACAAATTGGCAACTCCGTGACATATCTTGTGAGCTCCTATCCCATTTGCCCTATACCAAAAAAGTCGTTAATTTTCATTTTCTCTAAGGAAAATATTAAAATGTTCATGCACCTTACATTAAAATCATCGCTCATATGTTTTTACACAAAACCTGTATGAAACTATCTATTCCTTCATCAGAAACAAAGAAAATGAAAATTTATGAAATTTTCTGTACTGAGCAAATGGGAAAGGAGCTCGCAAGATACGTCATGGAGCTGCCAATATGGGTTTGATGAATTACAACTTCAAAAATTCATAACTTTCTTATTTCTTATCGGATTTTGCTCAAACTTTTACAAAACTGTTTCTCTCGTTTTTCTGCTTCTTTTAAAACCAACTTGCAATCAGGTGGAATTTCCCTTTAACAGCTTTACAAGCAGCATTTTGACCTATATAGTGATAAGTAAATCTAGAAAGCTTTATAAAAAAAAAATATATAACAGATGAATCTTCTATTGTTTGTAATTACAAAGGTATAAGATAATCATCATTAAGCAGGCTGAATGAATGGATTCTTCAAGAATGAATGATATCCCCATATGTACATGCATGTGAATTTCCATAGTATACTGCTGTAAACACATCAATCTAAAGCAGTGTAGCACATATGCTACTGCACAGGAATCTGGACCAAACCATCAAACATCACCACAATTAGATTCTGCCAGCACAAATAAATCAATACATTCACAGGTATTCAAACGAGACAGATGTTAGCAGATTCATTAAAACATATACAATAAGAGAAACCTACACTGGGGAGATAGGAAGCCTCATGAAAGCGGCGCCCATGTACAGTACCCCAAAATAACTGGTATAGTGTTTTGTCGTAGGAGCGGATTATTGTCAGAGGCATTTTAGAGTTTGTCCTGTTTGAGATGCATGCGACTTGGGGGGTTTCAGTTTTTATTTGCTAGCTCCCAGCTCTGAATGAGTCATTGTCAAGATTTTTTTTTTTTTTTGAAAAAAAAATCGAGGATTTTATTAGATTGGAAAAGAGAGGGGAAGGTTGATGAGAAAACAATTGTTACACATGACAGAACTTATTTGGAGTTGATCTTAAAGGAATAATCTGTTTAATATGCAATTCTTATAACAAATCGGGTGAAGAATATCTATTAGAATGGATTGGTGGTATAAATATCAAAGAAAGCAAATTGCTGATAGGCTGAAATATGACATCAGTCAGGAGGATCAAAGAAAAGAGAAAGAGAAAGGTATAGAGCACTGTAAGAATCTGAAATGGAAATATCATACAACAAAAATGAGAACTGGTGTAATTCTCATTACTTCTGAGACCATTTTTCACCAATTACTTTGAGAGATCTTTCCCATGATGTGGTAGAATAAAGTCAGTTATAATGATGTGACTATTTAAATAGATTTAACCAAAAAATTACTAAATTTCGTGGTGGAGTGAAGGAACCAATTAGCAAAATCTAATGGACCGCAGAGTAAAAATCTATTTCCAACTTGAATATATCTGAAGAAGAACTTTGGCCTCAGTCAATGGGGCATGACACTTGATGGAGACATATCTAAAGTTTACCTTGGTTACCAAACGCTTCTGATTGATCAAATTAGACCCTGTAGTTCCCAAAGTCAAATAGAATCCTGAGAAATTCCCATGCTTTGTAGAAAATAGTCACATTATTCAGTCTACGTGACAAAAGAAAACTCTGTTTGGGGTGAAACATGTCTTTTGTATATTATTTCTATTGAATGAAATGTATAAATAAATGTCACATGTTGTGGACGATTTGAAAATTTATGAAAGGAAGTAATTAGATCAGGGTGACTACCCATGTGACATGTAACATATGATTTGTTCAAATTAGAAAATGTGGTAAAAGAGGTACCATGATAATGTTATTATAATTTATATAATCACCATATTACCAACACTTCTCTGCTATCAAACTTACCACAAATATGGCATCATGCATCAATCTAAAAGCCTCTTTTTTCGCTGCACCTTAACAAAGGAAGACTTCTAGAGATCATCCGGAGGACATGCCAGTGAATATGGTTCACATCCCCTCCTTTACAGCATAACAATGAAAGAATGGTCGGTAAATTACCCGTGCCAAAAATCAAGGGTGATCTAGTGGAAAATCTTTCAAAGTTTATACCCAGAAGAGAGTGCAATGAGAAAGTACATGTAACACTGCAATCTTTCACATGATGGTGTCATACGTGTGACCACAATAAGAATTGTCAGAAGAATTGTCCAAAACAGAAGGCTACTAGGAAAGAGGACGATATCTAAAACATCATCTACTCTTCCACAAGGGAAATTGTGTTTTAGATTCTTCACAAAAAAATATTGAAGGGGAGAGTTTGAATTTAGATAAAATTTCAAGTCAATGAAAGCTTGAGATAAATTAGATATTTATGATCATACATTTTAATTTTTTGGGTGAAAATCTTCAAATATGGTTATCTTTAGGGATCTCCAATTTGTGAAGTCTGTCATGCACCTGACTATAAAGGTTATGTTTGTCTGTAAGCATCCTGTAGTACCTGTAGACTAGATACAAACAAGCATAGACCATGAACTACAGTACTGTTTTTACCCCTCAATGATCTGATCAAATACACCAATCTACAACCCAGGGGATCTTTCTTTCTTCTCGCGTAGGTATCAATGAAAAAAGTCTATTAAACTCCAATTACAGAAGCATTGAGCAGTCTCGCTCTTTCACGCACCATGATTTCTAATTGTGATACTCATAAAGAGCACAATGTCTCATTTCTTTACCGGAGACCTTCTCAAGAGTTCAGGACGTGGGAAAATTAACAAATTCCTTTAGGAAGCCAGCCTATCAAAACCAAAACCAGAAAACAAATAGAAGAAGACCAATTCATCATACTTAATTTCATTTCATAAGAAAGGAAAGGCAGAATGTGATTTCAAACTTCATTAAATGCAATGACATCTTTATCAATCACAGGATTATTCTGACACAGAGGTATCATAACAAAATCGAACATGCTTTCTTAAGAAAGGTTTCAACTATGCAACGCTGACGTAGTATCACAACGATGGGAAAATTCTGCACTGGGGCCCACTTTGCCATCGTGTTAAGAAATACCTTTACATAGAAATAATGACGATTTAACAATAGGATCAGCCTTGTTGATTCCCATGGGTAGATTTCCACCACTATTAATAACACTACCTGACTAATTACTGGCATCACTATCGAAACTCTCTTTCACCCTTTCACTTTCTATATGAGAAGAAGAGAGAAAGAGAGGAAAACCGGGTGAATGAAGTGCATACAAACTATTTGGATAAAGGGTTTTGAGAGTGCTTACGGGATTAGTGAAAGGGAAGAAAAAAGAAGTAGAGAAAACAGATTTTGTGAAGTGTGGCCATGAATACGTCTCGAGCATCCCTACAACTCACCGGACAGTGATCGGTGAATGAATGACATGGGAGTCTCTGGATATAATACACTGACTGGAGTTGAAATTGCCTAACTCTGAGACTCAGAGTGATGTAGGATTGGTGAATGAATGAACTAATGACTAACTGTGAAGCTGTTGAGCTGATATAATAGCTGATCCTTCAATCAGGAGCAAGTATCAAATGGATTAAAAGAAAAATCACATCTCAAATCAAAATGGGATTTCTTGACAACCGCTTGAAATCCAAGCAACGTGAACATCATTGTATTATTCATTCCTGAAAAAGCTCACTACTTTTGTATATTCTACAGATGTATATTTCAATAGCATTTTTACATTAAAAACGTATTGCACACTACTGCACACTAATATTAATAATTTTCCCATAAACTTTAAAAAAAATATTGTTATTATTAATAATATAATGAAATTAAAGTATGCTGGTATGAAATCTGTTGATATCACAACCCCAATCTTCTGCCGTCAATATTGAAAGAGGATAAATAAAATAATGAAAAAGGAAGATATAATTGCTGAACTCCTTGAGTATGAAAATTTCCATTTCACAAATACTCAGAAGAATTTAATGGAGCACAAACATAATTCAGCTTAGTCAAGTGGTATGCCAATGAGGTTTAATGTTTTCTGAGTAAATGTAGCAAAGAAGAACATCCTCTTATTGAATTTCAGTGACTTGTTATCTTCCTGATATTTACAGTTTTTACTTGCATTCTGGCCATGTCAGATAGCTCTGATGTACATTGTATTCCCATGTATTACATGTCAAACTCAAAACTACCATCGTATCAAATGGAAAATGCAATTAATTGAAAATTGAAACATAAAAAAACGTCTTTTGTTGTTAGTGCTACAATGTATGTTGTGCATTTGCTAAGCATATCACTTGTTTTGACACAAATGATATTTTACATGCATAGAGGCAGTGACAGGAACCTTTACATTATTATCTTTAAAAATATTTTGTCTCTCATTCACAGCAAAATATATTAATATCATGGCTACATTGAAAATTGCCAGCAACTTATCAAAATAATAGCTGCTAGAAATTGAATAATACATGTGCTTACAATGATGTTAACTAAATTTACTGAATCATCTTGAAATGATTGGAATGAATAGCTACATAACTCACAAGCCCTCAATACTGAGAACATTCCAACAAGCCCAACATTTGAATACTGCCCAAACACTATTTGTTACATTTGTCATTATTCTTGGCAGAGTGTTGGATTTTATTGGATTAGAATCCCATTATTTAATTTCTTGAATGTAGTTTTTGGCTCGGTTAATTTTCTTTTCAAATGCATTCAAACATTTTAAGAAAAGGGGAAAAAAAAAAAAAGAAAGAAAAAAGTTTCCAGTTTATAATCTTGTTTCATGTCAAATTAAAGTACACATCAACTCCAGTACAACAGTGCAGAACAGAGGTGAAAGTAACTCGTATTCCAGAAACATATGTGATTACTCACTGGGCCCACAAGTAGAGCAAATACTTTACAAAGCATACTGAATTCTTGATCAGGGCAGTTTTTGTTGACACCCCTACCCCTCTCACAGCCCTTTCGGACACATCATGTTATCCTATATTCATACGACGTATGGATATACGACGTATTGATAGGAGAGCATTCAGACACAACTTACCGTTATACGATAATTGCATGGCAGCATTCAGACCTCGCACACTGTCAGGTTTCATGGGAAGCTCACGAATATGTACGAGTCTCTCCCTTGCGCAGTACAAACTCTGCGCGGGCTTTGTGCATTGTGTTTATATTTTGTTTTGGATTCATCTGACAGTTCGCGCTACTTATACGACGTATGGATATAAGGGCATTCAGACACAAATATACATCGTATGAATATAGGATCATCGTACGAAACGATACTCATACCACTGTTTCAATATACGACGTATGAGATACGTCGTAGCATTCAGACACATAAAAACGTCCAACATCCATACGTCCTACATCTATACGTCGTATATCCATACAAAAACTCTCTAGTCTGAAAGTGGGGTTTGTCTGGCTCTCCATCTCTCTTTATCTCCCTCTCTCTCCCATTCAATTTTTTTGGCAAGCAGAGAGGGGGTGGCTAAAATAATCTTTGCCACCAGGACGCTTCCCAAAATGTGAAATCAATGATGATGCCTCACATGTTTGTGGTAAAGGCCTTGGTTGCTTAATAATACTTGAACCCAATGTGTTCTTATGAATTAGGGGGGGGGGCAGACATATTCCATGCCCCTTTCCAAAACAAACCTAGTTACAATGTGTATGAACCTCCTCAGTAATCTATAATGAGTAGAAAGCTTTTTAAAACAAATAAAATTAATGAAGGGGGATAATATCAATGACTATTCTGCCACCTCAAACTGTGACTTTTGACAAATTCAGGTTCACATAATACAGTGATTTCATAGATAGAGACTATGACAGATAAACAGATTAAATAGAAATTTCATTCCTCTAGCAACATCTTTGATAGCTGAGACACATCTTGATATCTTCCTCTTTGATATTTAGCTCCCAAAGAAGTAAAAAAAAAAAGTTTTCATGAAATCCACTTACAAATGTAAGAAATACAACAAACCACATATATTGAAACATTTTCAGAATGATCAATTAGCCTAAACCTTTTTTTTTTATAACTGTAAGAATGGAGGGATTTTAAGCTTTTAATCATTTTACAGATGGAGGAGGAAAAGAGAGCAGGAGGAATAAGGGATGATTGTGTATGAAAATGTGTATGAAAATGGCAATGATTTCATAATTTATGCACTTTGAATCTCACTTTAATTTTGGACTATACAATGAGCAAATATGCCTGGAAGTACATCTTTATTTTTTTTCAACAGAAAGTCTTAAAATAGCTCCTGCAAACAAAGGTAATTTTACTCTACTTATTATGCGGTACCAGACACACGTTATCAGATTGGAATATATATTCTCCTATTTCTAATTCTCCTTGCTTGAGTGATAATAGATCAAGTTCATGTACAATGACATGGAAAAGTTGACCATCTGTTTAAGACATTTCCAGCTCTATTTCAAGGTTGTCATACCGATGATTGACACGTGTATTTCCAATTGATAGGCAGGATATTAGCCTGTCTCATGACAGAGGTTTAAGTGTTCAACAAATGATGACAACATGAAATAAGCTTAATCACTGAATAGTCAGTCGGTCTTTTGAATCTTGAATACCCTACAACTAGAGAACATAGTCCGAGAGCCAACACCATGCAAATTGGATGACAACATTAAAGCAGGGGGATATAGAATCACAGTTGGGAGATCAGATGATGCAAATTTAGGTTTTCTAAATGTTGACAGATGCAGATATCATTGGCAGGATACCACAAATAACCGAATGACAGTTTGTTATGAATCTCGACTCACATTCCAGCCTGATAGCAGAGGTCTGTATGTGCCTTGTATTCCCCTTACGGCATGCTCGGAAATGAGATGATTGGCTTTTGATCTATGATACCTCCTCACTAATTCATACTGGTTTACACTCTAGAATATATTCACAGCTAAAAACATGTTACAGTTTATCATCTGAATCAAAACTCCCATGCTTTGCTGTCATAATAAGTGGAAGAAAAGTTTAGAGGTAGATAAAGGTGAAATTTTAAGATGATGAGAGAGTCAGGATAAAAGAGAAAGAAAACGAGAATGAGGGTCACTTTAATAATGAATGACACAAATAATGACACAAATAATAGTATAAAAAGAAACATGTTAGTTTATCATCTGACTCAAAACTCCTATGCTTTTCTGTCATAATATGAGGAAGAAAAGTTTAGAGGTAGATAGATTGAGGTGAAATTTTATGAAGAAGATGCAAGAGTCAGGATAAAAGAGAAAGACGACAAGAACGAGGGTCACTTTAATAATGAATGACACAAACAATAGTATTTAAAAAAAAACTATGAAAAGAAACAGTTATCTCTTGCCATAAATAACACAAAGCTGAAAAATTAACACCAGATGTAGTGAGAATTCCTGGTTATCTATACAAATCTTTGATTGCATCTTCAAAAATAAAGATATCATCAGTCTGTAGAGAACATCATCATATCTTTCCAAACATCAGAATACTGAGAAAGATTGGTCATGATGGCACTTTTTACCACAGTCTAGATCAAACAAAGTAAGGCTAATCTAACCCTTTTGTGCATCTGAATGGTCCTATACTCGGCATCAACTACATGTATCCTTGTATTGTCAATATATTACTTCAAATCATATAAAGAAACTTCCTTTCATCTTTCTTTGTATGAGATAGTAGTAATATTACATTATCCGAAATTGACTAAAATGCTCTTCCTGTCGGGCTTTACTTCAGCTGAAACAGCTCAATGTAGAGTACTTGAATTTCATGAACAGGAGAAGAAGAAAAGGAAAAAAAAGAGAATATTTTGACCATGCATGCTCCTGCTTGCAGAGTAAGAAACCCCTTACGTACAGCAATTATACAGACAAATCAAAATTGTTACCACGCTCTGGTTCTGTGTGTTTAATTCTGGTGTTCTCATATTCACATGCAAATTTATAGACTCTCTCTAAACAAGATAATTATCAGAGCCCCCATTACCAGGGTCCCTAGAGAGAAAGGGAGTAAGGCAGTCAGAGACATCTTTAGAATTATGGCATGTTCATACTGCAAAAATTCTTTGAAGTGAAAACATTGTTTTTGATCTCTTTCTGCACAAGCAGAATCATGTGGATATTTTCCTCTATCATGTTGATAGTGTCCTTTGCCTTTGTTGAAATCTAAAGAGCAAGCATTCCAATCAGTTCTCTCCACCAACATTTCTATAACTTTCTTCTCTTAAAATGAATGATCATCACACATTCAGTATATACAAACACTTCTAAAATAATGAGGTACTCTTTTCACTTCAAATTATCTTGTTTTCACATTGTATTTATGGAAACTGTTCTGACTAGTCTCTAAACTGAGAAGTCATGACTTGCTTTTGTATCATTAAGACTGATATGCATTGAATCTTAAATGTTCTACTGACTAGCATTCTAAATTAAGTTCTTAAAAATCACATCCATAATCATTCATGATATCAAATTGTTCCAAAACTTCCCACGAAGTTGACAGTAGCATACACTATTCCAAAGAGCCTATCGAAAAAGGACAGTTGATTTATAAACTGATGAAAGAAAATAACCTGTGCTTCCAATGTCAACCGGTACAACACCTAAGCCTTCTTCTGCAATAAGTTATTGATTTTGTTTCTTGTGGCAAGCTCCAGTTGCAACCCTGATTGAGAGCTTTACGTCTGAACCTGGCCCGAGCAGGCACAAGAAGCTTTTTGGCAAATAGCCATTTATCATCCACCATTAGACAAGCTTCATGAATAATGCATCACTCATTAACATTTCACTTAGACACCGTTCATAATTAATGAACATACATCAGCAAGTTCTTGACGTGTGTTACTGGCCTGCTCAGCTGAAACACACGCTACCCCAGGCTGGCAACGAAAGGTGCCACAACACAATTTGGAGAAAGAAGGAAGGTGACAGATTTAGGCGTAAAACACAACCAGAATTAGAAATGTCTTCCAAACATCGTTAAGTTTCCGAAGAGGTTCATTAAACTTTGATGGGCATTTAGTACAAATCTACTAAATATCACACAAAATAGCAAAATATAAGCAACCTGTCACAAAAATAGATGGAGAGAAAATGATGAATGACCATCTATACTGCTTTCAAAATTTGTTGCGCAGCTCTGTCAAATGGTACTAGTTCTGAAAAAACTTTGGCTAGCCATGTTTTGAGAAATCTGTAATGTTTAATCTAAATTATTAGTCCAATTCTGATATGGTAATATTCTGAACTATGGTGTACTTTAGACACAGAGTTTATTCAAACCTGTATTAAGATGGAATCTTCAATTTGGTTCATATTCACAACTTCTACATAATCTTCTACACTAGAATTTACAATATGAAGTGATAACTGGATTAAAAGACTCAAACAGTCCATATCCATTTAAGTTCTATCTCAATAAGAGTGCAGGAGAAAGAAAGGGAGAAAGAGAGAGAGAGAGAGAGGGGGGGGGGAGAGTATTAAAAAGCATTAAAAAATTTTACTGCTCATTACGCATCCAGGCAAATGCACTTGCAAGTTTGCAACTAATAATGTTGGAACGATTCTACTTCACGTGCCTTGTACACTGCCGTAAACCTTCTGTTGTCACATCAATCGGAAATTAAGTGAGCTTTCAATTGCTTCAGGGTTCCTTTGATAATGAATTAGACCCTGTCCTTCATTAGTAGATATTATGTAACATTTAACCATGACCCACCTGCCTACTGACAGCGATGACATGGTCACTGACACGCGTTTGATTGATCTCATTGCCCTGTACTGGACAACACATCTTGCGTAATGAGTAATTTGCACTCTGAAGATCAATTCTACAGATTCATTTCCGCGGGATTCTTCCAGCGCCCTCTAATATATTTTTATTACCGCCAGGAGACAAATATCCAGGTACCATTATCAGAGTGGATGAGAAGGTATATGCTGTAGTGAATGAATATACCCAACGGACACAAAGATTCATTTATGATATTAACATTTGATAACGATTGAGAAGTTCTGAATATCAGTAGGTTTACTAAATCCACAAGGAGTTGAATTTCTACAAATTCTACAAAAGGCTTTAATTCATTAAGATCTCATATATTTTCTAGTAACATGTTTTCAGGACTTCTGACTTGCTGTGAAATTCCTCAAATGGGGAAAAAGATGTACAATCACATCCTCTTCAATATTTCACAATTCTTTAAAATCACTACAAAAAAGGATATTTACATTTGTCATTTCTTACAATGGATTTGAGAGTACTTTGTTTCTAAATCTATGAACAATAATATGACTGAATTCCATATGTTATGTGCAACAAAGATTTTATTTGATTACAGATTAATTAGCTCATACACTAGAACACATTTTCTTAAGGACCATCTTATAATAGAATATTTGATATTTGCAGTTATAGCTACAAACATTCCCCCTTTTTGTTTGGCGAGTGTAAATGATTTTCTATTAATTTTCTTGGTGTGAAACCTCTCTTGATGCTGGAGTGTCAATTTGAGGATTGTGAAAGGAGAACTGTGGCCGGAGGGCAGTCAACAGGAGATGGGAGCGCTAGGTCAGGCTTGATTGTAAATGTCAACAGAATACTACCTGAGCCAACGCTCCTCCAATCAGCCATTTACTTCACCTTATTACCTCACCTATGCGGCTATTTGGACTAGGTGTGTTCACATAACTAACAAAGATACATAAAGAAGGGACTGATGCCTATATATGAAGGAATTTGTTTACATTACCAAATGAATACATAGTTTGATTTTCTAAGAAGATACTGATATATGAAACTGATCTGAAAGATTTTTCAATTTATATTCATATGAAGGAAAAGGATAAATGTATATTTTTCATGTACAATGCATCTTCTCAAATTGGATTACGCTCTCACAACAGTAGTCTCAAGTAAACAGATGTTGTCAAAGTCAATGCTCTCTCCTTGAAATCGAAACACTATTACTCTCATGCACTTTTCCACAAAATCATTATTTCCCCCATTCCACTTCTGTCCATCATTCCTTTTTCAACTATCCTAATTTCACAGATCCATTTTCATCACACATCTTTCAATGATTAAATCACTCATGCAATTCTCTCATCTTTTTCTAACTCAACATTGTTTGTAATAGTTATTTTAAAAAAAGAATGAAGGCCGGATATCAGTCACTTTTGAACGGATTATCTACTTACAATAGAACCCCTTTTCAATTAAACATTATTAAAGTCTGCACTGCTAAATATTAAAGGAAAAGAGAACTTGTAAGGAAATAAAAGCAAAATGAAACAGATTTATTCAAAATGGTATTTGAATCATGATTTGTAACTCCAAGCAATACCATGCAATATTTCACTAGATGACAGAAGGGGTCAAGAAGGTTTTTGACTTACCCACAAGACTGAAGCCATAGGCAGCATAAGCAGCAGCCGTCCCAGCTACAGCCCCTGCTCTAGCTCCTGCCATGGCTGCTGCAGCTATCCCTTTCCTTGGTCTCCCAATTCTCTGACTGGTCTTCTTCACCACCCCAGCGGCTTGCTTTGTCCTCATGCCACGCCCCACCCCTGCTCGAGATTTGCCTGATGGCGATAAATCTGGAAGAAAAAAGTTGAATAATGATCATGCTGATTTCTTTCTATGATCTCAGAAGAAAGAGTTAGATCACCATCGACGGGAAATGTATATTTTTGTAAATAGGAGAAAAACACTAGCATGGTAAGGAAAGCGTGCATTTAATTAAACTACAATTTCAAAATACTATAAACTGCATATATGCAACAGTAAATACAACTAGAGCACATGTACACAAAATGGTGACACATTGTTTGTACATCAGTTACATTCTGAATGTAAACACATCTAATTTCCATCATCACATCACACTGTCCATTTTGTTAAAGTAACAAGATTCCTCTTAAACCAAGCTTACGGATACTTCATAACAGAATCTCATGAATGGGAAGACAGAAGATGATAATTCTTTATATTTTTCCTTTTTGTCCCGAGGCAAGCCATCATATTTCCCTTGCACTTATGACAAGGAGGCAATTATTTTTCCCTCTTACAATACTTGTAGATGAAAGTACAATACAAATCTTTCATTGATGCTGTGGAATAATATGCAACAAGGACATTTTACCTTTTTGATTCTGGTTTCATTTTCTTATCTTTTAGAGAGGATTGTGTAGGAAGTAGTATTTGATGGACTGATAATTATACAAAAATGGGTAGCATTTGTAAGGTGGCAACAATTTCAAATTTTACATTTTGGAAATCTCCCTTCAATATTCCAGATAAAAGTTAGTTATAGTCATGCAATTACATTGCGAAAGAAACTATTGCAAATAAATTGGGAATGGCTGATCATGTTTACATAATCATTGGTGTATACTTTGAGGTTTTGGAATTATCAGAATGATAAGAAATGGACCCAATCTCGCTGAAAAAAGCACATGCACTGCACACAGAAATGGGTATATGGGACTGTACACACATGCCGCATGAATGTTCTGCCTGAACACTTCAAATAATTTGTCATATTTCGAATATGAGAGCATTTGAAGAGCAATTCTTTTCAGGGAACATTTATTTTCTACTATGTTTTTCCAAACTGATATTAAAAGAATGAGAAAGCTCACAAATTCACCTTTCCCTGAACACAACCTTCTTTTTAACATAAAACAAACGTAACATTTGACAATTGTGCATCCCAACCAGTAAGGATGCAAAATGCTACATTTTATCCTCACTAGCAACACTGATAATGACAAAAATATTACAATGCCTAATACTACTAAATACTACTACTACAAACATCTATCTAGGCGCCTTGGTGCTGTTGTTCCTGCTATTATTATGCAAAGCAATTGTCCTTGCAGCTAATAGAAAAGCAGGGACAACGACATCAGGGACACATGAATACTTAATACAAAATAATAACATAAATATTACATTAATTTGATATGTCTCTTTCAATTTCATTCTCCAATCAAAGTGTCATGAATTAAAATGAATTGAAATGAAACTGCCTAATCAAATACATGAATGCAGCAAAATTGCCAGTATGTCAGGGAAAATTAAAAATCTGCCTTTGGATATATCTTGCCAATACTATGATTTTGATGCATATTTTCCAATTAAAACAATTCCAGTTGCTTGACATTTTTATGCAATGCACCAGAATCTGTCTCAAAATAGGCAATGACTTTTGCTGTTTTTGCTCTTAACCATGAATTAAAAACATTTTTTTCTCAAAGGATGAAGCAAAAAGAGTGAAAGCTTATATTTTATGCTTTAAATGATATGTATCATCAAGTATTGCCAGAAAGCCTTTGATCTGTCCCACATAGAATAAAACTACATCAAAGATATATACCAGCCCTTGTATAATCATATCCCCTTGTTCCATTTCATGAAAAATATATATGTATGTATCACATTCACATACTATGTATTCATCACATATAATATACATTGCTTTGCTATCTAGGTAAGATATGGACTTGTTGAACTCCTATTAATAATGCAACCTTTCGCCTTACTATCCATAGACTGTTACAGAACGAATATATCTGTATGAGAAAAGAATGCACACATCTTGAACTTGTGCTATTCTGGAATATAAATAGGTTTTATCTTTCTTTTGACAATGATTTATCACCTCCCTATATACCCCCTCCCCTGTGACTGGACGCAACAGGCACACTCATCTGATATAAAGAGTAAGGACCACAGAGCAGGCTTTTAAGCTAGAATAGGAGTAATCCCTGCCATTATTTGAATCCACTAGTCCACAATGAAATACGTCCTATTACGGTATATGTCAAAAATATGAAGCCATCTATTTCACACAAGTATAAAAAACCTTTTATTCTAATTATAAATGAGATGACTGGTCAATAATGGTGTTGTTTGGAATACAAAAAACAAGACTGTTACATACACCATGCCTTAATATCTGCTATCAATGAAAACTGATCATAGCTCAATTCATTCGGTATTAGAAACATGTTGCTCCAATAAGAGCAATATCTAATTCTAAAACAAATATGATTGCGCTGATGCTGACTCAGAGCTCTTGAGTGCCTCGTTACCGAGATAAAGAGCTGCCTCGCAGAGCCATCCTTCAATAAAAGATATTAAGGCACACATTAGCGCTGATGAATGACAGAGATTAGAGAGAGATGCAGTATGAACAGAACATCCTGAATTCACAGAAAACTCTCAAGTGTTATGAATGACATCACAGAATCCTCATCATCCAACCAACCAGAGGTGTAAAGCCAAGCAATGGAGAGATTGATACATACTGTAAGAAAAAGAGAAAGAAAGAAAGAAGAAAGAGAAAGAGAAAGAGAAGAGAGGAGAAGAGAGGAGAGAGAAAGGGGAGAGGAAGAGAGAGAGAGATTGAACACAAATATGGGAGAAAAATATAGGATAGAGAAGGAACACAAAGTTGGAAAAAACATGTGAGAGGAATTGCAAAGGGAGAAGGAGGGGGAGGGGGAAGTTGAGAGAGAGAGAGAGAGAGAGAGAGAGGAGATAATGGGCGGGGGGGGGGGGGGGAAGAGAAAATGTGATTCTCATGTACTGTATTGGGGATAGCACCATGTAATACGTCTTTCAACCGTTGTGCAGGCGTACAGGCAAATCAATAATTCACAATTTGAGGATAAGTTCCAAAAAGGTACAATTTGTACTTAGGGGGGAAAAAAAAATCTCCATCCTGTAAGTGCTCTAAAACCAATTCCCTGAAAGTCCAATTTCATCTTATTGCTTATAACTAACCGATGCAATGATAAAATGCTATATTGCAAAGGGCATTGGCCATTGCGAGCGCTTTTTCACCTCCATTGAGAGGATATGATTGTTCTAAGAAACAAGCGGGGGCACAGGTCTGGAGAAACCACAGAATGAACCGGGCAGGATGTAGGTCACGTGAAATGACGTTCAGCTCATTTTATTTTCCAAGGAAGCGCATCGGCTTCTAAGTAGAAGAGATGCAATCGTTCTTTTCAGGAGAACCGTCAGTATAAGATACTTCCATTACTAGATTAATCCACATTCAATTGTCATATTCCTCTTAAATATCTGAGTAGTAAATAAGTCATTGATGATGCTTCCGGCATCACACCCAGTGATGAAGGGCAGGATCCGGTAGAGACAGTTTGTATTCAACTTTAAGGTTTGTATTTTCTTTTCTTTCGTTACTTTTTTTTTGGCTCTAGCACAGACATTAAAAAAAAAATATTCCAACAGCAATCTCTTCCACTTCTTCTGCACATACTCTATAAATATTTCTAAAAGTCTAATGCTTAATATCTTTATAATACTTTAATGTTGCATAATTATTTATAAATAAACATCTACCAGTATTATATGAGCGATTTGTTTCCTCGGTCAATATCTTTAATTTTCATGTAAATCGTCTCCACCATCTTTCTTTTGCTTTCTAGCTTTCTCTCATCTTGGAACAGGAACGGAGTATTCATTCTCTTATCTCTCTCCCTCCCTCTTTCTCTCTCTCTCTCTCTCTCTCTCTCTCTATATATATATACCGTATCTCTCCCTCTCTCCCTCCCTCTTTCTCTCTCTCTCTCTCTCTCTCTATATATATATATACATATACCGTATATATATATATATATCTCCCTCTCTCCCTCCCTCTTTCTCTTTCTCTCTCTTTCTCTCTCTCTCTCTATATATACCGTATATATATATCTCACTCTCTCTCTCACTCTCTCTCTCTCTCTCTCTCCATCCAAGTCTTCCTTTCAAGCTGGTATCACCCCATGAAAAGCTGGCAGATCATTGGAGAATGCGGGGCATTCCAACGACGTGAACTCCACAGACCCTGGCCGCCTGCAACTGCATAGCTCAGCTCCCGCCGAAAAAAAGAAAAGAATAGATAGGAAAAAGGAGGCAGAAATATTTCCCATTATGATTTAAGGGATGTTTGGATGAGAAGGACTGCACAGCAAGCATGCTACCCTGGATTCTACTCCTCGTATTGTGTGGGCCAGAATCCTCGTCATTTTTGCATCATCTTTCTCCTCGCAGCTTGGCATCTCATCTCCCCTTCTCATTCTAGTCATAACATGGAGGTGTTCGCCATCAAATATCATTACACTCCACCATTGTGATGATTACACCCTACCGATATTGCCAACTTTTATATTAAGATAAAACTTCCATTTTATCTTACTAAAATCTAAAAAATCTAAGACTTGATTTCCAGCTATGCTGTACACATAGGTATTCATATCTGCACTTCACAGATTTTACTATTAACTCAGATGTACAATTATTTATATTCTATCCACAATTGATACAAGTGCTTCATGTATACCAATCACAATTGTAATGATCCCATTCTGAGATACACATGTACACACATAGCTGCATTATTTAGACTTAGAATACATGTTTAACTCATTAATTGGAAAGTTTTACAGTTGTATCGCAGTTGAATGATCCAGTTACAAAAAACAAACAAAGAGAAAGTTACAAAAAAACAAAGAGAAAAAACAATTAGAAGCATAATGCTCCTTTCTGCACAAGAGTTTTTTCCTTCCATTTTTATTTGCTGATTACAAAGGAGAGATTTTCACCCATGCCAGCATTAGGACTTCCTGTGCAGAGGTCATAACCATCGCGGTTAGAATGCTCAATTCAAAGTACTGACAGTGTTCTGTAACATCTAATATATGGTGAAGAGTTTCACATCTACTGAAGATAACTAGGACCCTGTGACACAAAGGTGTGCAATCAACTACACATTTGAAACAACAATTGTGATTGGTTAATGGTCAGCCTTTGAACAGTATGTTCTTGAAACAATGATCTTGACTGGCTATTGCCATTTTGCAATTGATCACAAACCTTAGTGTTACGGGGCCCAAATCATTATCTTGATTCAATATCCAAAGCTCCAATATTTCTGTGACACACCCACCAGTTCATTTCATTATCAGTTATTCTCTTGACGATTCTCATGTCCACCCACACCATTCACTAATAATTTAACTCCTATCAATAATAGCTGTCTTTTTTTTCTCTCTTGATATTCATTTTCTCTCTTGATATTCATTTTCTCTCTTGATATTCATTTTCGTCATAACTCAGTTTTCACCCACGCATTCTTTGGGTAATTACGTAGTTAATTTGTATTACTGGTTGATTAATCATTCTTTGCCTAGTTTTGCCGCTTTAACAGGCATGAAAGGTAATAAAAAGCACTCTTCCATCCATGCATTAATTTCCTAAAATGCTTGTTCTTGTAGTTTCCAACATTTTTATGACAAAGTTATTTTTTTTTTTAAAACACACAAATCAAGACATGTACCAAGCTTTTTATCCCATCTAACATAAAATATTTTCACAATCATAATGATCGCATGCTTGGCTATCATAGAAACACTTTTCAGAACAATATTCTGAATGATCAAATGCTGGCTTGATTCTCTCTAGCTTTTCATGACCTACACTTACAAGCATTTATCTTCTGCAAAGCTGAGGATAACCTGCAATTAACAAGTAGGCTACTTTCCCCAAGCTTCCCATTGTATACTCATTACTGCCAATATGGTGGCAGTAAATTGGATCCTTTGTTTCACAAGATTTTCATTTCAAAGAACCATTATAACTGTGACATTCAATGAAATGTATTTTTACTCCCTTTATATAACAGCATACATGTATGAAAGAGAATTTAAATGAAGTTCCGATTAGATCTGAACTCCTTTGCATTGAGTGCAAGTTGTTTTCTATAATGAATAATAACAAATACAGCACTATGATTAGATATACAGTCAAACCTGCTTTAGTGACCACCTGTCTATAAAGACCACAATTTTTGTTTCCCTTGAAAAGTGTTTCTCATTGAAATGTGTAGTAAAAGAACCTGTCCATAAAGACCACCTGTCTCCCTCGAGCGGTCTTTATAGACAGGTTTCACTGTATGATTAACCACCATATTCCCAAATCCCGAAATCATAAATATGCAAAGAACTCTAAGAATTATGTATAAACTATATCAAAATGTATGCATTCCCCACATGTAATTTGGCATTTGACCTAGATTTAGCTACAACATGCTTAAGAACACCTTTTTAATCAATATATTATGCCTAAAAGTAAGATATCTTCTTCGAAGGAAAAACAACAAACAAAATAATTTACTACATGACAGTAAAGTTTGCCTGTGCCCTAAATTGGTTACATTTACACTCAATGTTGCATTTAACATGTAATTGGCAAAGTCTTATATCTCAAGAAGTTTGATTTGATGTATTATGCAACACTTAATAATACCATTTAGTCATCATCTAATACAGGGAAATTAACATAGTTTTAATACATCCACCTAATTAAATTTCCATTATTTACTTACTTACTTATTCTATTGTAAAACCCATGTAAGATTTCCACTTGCCATTCATGTACATAATATCCTGCCACTGCGTTTTTTTTTTAATAGTTTTTTTTTAGGCGTTTTACGAGTGCTCTAACATAGGGTCTGGCAACAAATTTTCGGGTTCGGTTGACCACGTAGCAATTGTCACAACCTGTCTTCTATGTCAAGTGTGAACGGGCTTCATGAGGAGTGTTTTACTTACCATCACCCTCCATGTAGTGACTTAGGGAGGCTTCATCTACGATCATTAGTCCATCATTACTGGTCTTATCCTGAGGTACAGGGGTTTAGGGCTCTATGAGTGTTTTACTTACCATCACCCTCCATGTAGTGACTTGGAGAGGCTTCATCTACGATGATCAGTCCATCATTACTGTTCTCATCCTGAGGTACAGGGGTTAAAGACAAGGAACGGGCGTGGTTGCTCTCGCTTCCAACAGACACCTGCAACGATACAATGAAATAAACAACTGTGGATATGGAAAACCTGGCCATTGTTGAAATCAATGAATGTTAGAGCTCCTATACTTCAAAAGTGGTGGTATAACCTGATATATACTTAAATATTGTGGGTGGTTTCCATATTATATTTTGCTCTGGGCCCTGTTTCATAAAACTTGTCATCAATGACAAGTTGCAATAACTGTTATAAGCTACTGAAATCCTTGCATCTGATTGACACTTGATGAAATGCCCCCTGGGCCCTGTTGCATAAAACTTACCATTAACGGTAACTTTGCCACCAATGGTAACTCCCATGGAAACCTTGATTTTGATTGGCTGCAGAGTGATGGTACCATGGTAGTTACCACTGATAGCAGAGTTACCATTAATGGTAAGTTTTATGCAATGGGGCCCTGGTCTTTTCTGAGCCTCTTCGCAAAAGTTGATATCAAACCTAAGTGGATTTTAAACCAATCAGAATCATATACTTAGGACTGGCATTGCTTTTTTGAGTTGTGTTCCATGGGAACTTCATATGCAAAATAATAGCTGGGGGGGGGGGATTATCTAGAAACACTGAACAACTAAGAAAATGAGACAAACTTTCTCAAAGTTTATACTAAAAGCCAGAATGTTTACGAATCAAAAAAAGCAAATGCTTGATTCAAATTCAGACCACATTTTTGTTGCTGATGACACAATTTGACTCCGCTGCGATGATGGGAGAATAATGAGCCTGATTTTCCACCTGGGAGTTGGGATGGTGAGTGGGTAAGATGGAGGGATGCAGAGGAGCGGGACTAATATGGCCATTAGCACAAATGAAACATGAATGAGCCTATGATAAACGAGACATGTTCATTCATCTGAAGTCAATTATTGGAACGACGTTCCTTCTAGTTCATTGTCTGCTATTTCGTTCTCTTTGTGGAGCTCTGTACCCGCTCTGGATGCAACAAATTACAGAACGAGCTACTAGTACTTCGCTGAACATAGCACATATAATGTAACTACCTGCAAGACCAAATTTTTGGCTTAGATTAGTATTTTTAATAGGTCCAGTTGACTAATGACTGTAATGTTGAAAATGTAAAATCAGAAGAACTTTTCTACAAGTTAAAAGTATAGTTTGCATGATATATGGAAAAAGCTAAAATCTCAGTCAATCCTAGGTCTCATATAAGAAAACTCTAAAAACTGCACTGAGGAATTAGGCTTTGAGACTCTGTTTCAAATTTTTTTTAAAAATCAGGAAAAAGGGAACATGAACTGTGTACATTTGTTTGCTTATGAAAAAAAGAAAAGAAAAGAAAGGCACTGAGAAAGAGAGAAAGAGAAAGAGAGAAAGAGAAAGAGAGCGGAGGATAGAGAGATTAAGAGAAATACAGAGGGGGTGGAGGGGGGAAAGAAAGAAAAGAGATGGAGAAAGATAGACAAA
This sequence comes from Heliocidaris tuberculata, assembly GCA_025618425.1. Lineage (NCBI taxonomy): Eukaryota > Metazoa > Echinodermata > Echinoidea > Camarodonta > Echinometridae > Heliocidaris > Heliocidaris tuberculata. The sequence goes on from CM046834.1 coordinate 16,883,101, forward strand.
ATGTATATATGTCTCAACCCCTGCATCAGTACACCATTATATTTTTTCATACTCTCTTCTAATTTTCGAGTTCTTTCAGAAAAGAAAGAGTATTATCTACAAATGATTTATTGCTTCAAACCTTCCACCAATCAAATCTCAGGAATGTAGTTAGACAGTCCCACTAAATCAATTTCATGTTTGCAACCCATGCGTATCACTGCAGGTACGTCAAGAACGAAAGGAAGGAAGACAGAGCGCGTGAGAGGGGCAGAGAACCAAGGACGTACTTGAATGCTCAGAGGCGCGCCAGTTCGTGACAAGCATTCACAATTTGATGTGGTAATAAACATAGCGGAGTTGACTCTTGACGCAAGATGGATGAGAACGGAAGAGCTCAAGTAAGAGGTTGGGAGGAAAAGAGAGAGAGAGAGAGAATCATTCAGCCTTGATTGCCAGGGTAAACAGAATGTGAGACGACAACATTCAAGACCCTTCTCCAGACAGAAACGATAAAAGTAAATCATCTGCTACACCCTATTTGAAGAGAGAAAAATGATGGTTTGGAGAAGTCCTGGAAGCTTTGCCCCTTAATTTCTCCATCCTTCATATCTCTCTCTCTCTCTCTCTCTCTCTCTCTCTCTCTCTCTCTCTCTCTCTCTGTCTCTCTCTCCCTCTTTCTCCATCTTGATTCTTTAGAATACACTTTACAGGTTAAGAACATAATAGCATGTTTGGTAAAAAAAAAATTAAAAATTGTTGATTAATTAATTTCATCTCTTCTTCTCCAAGATACAAGTATGATTCCAAGAAAGGCATATTCTAATTGCGCCATTACTAATTAACGGTGGTCAGGTTTATAAACAGTTACTTAGCACTTTTGTAACCTAGGACCTGATACCCATTTTGAAAGTCCGAATACATTAGTTGCGTATCAGGTAGACTAGCATAACATATTTGTCTGTGGCTTCATTTAGGATACATGCAAAAATTGTCAAGCCCTTTACTGAGGGGGAGATGATTGCAAAGTTGGGATCGTTTTAAATTATACTTACACATAATCCATTTTAATGAAAAAGGGTGATGCTAAGGTTGATGCAAAAAGTAGTAAATAGAAGAAACAGAGAAAAAGACTTTTTGTGACCAAACAGACAAAAATAGAAGAAAGATTGTCTAAGGAAATAAAATCTGAAAAGAAGACCAATGGAATCTACATAAAGAACTTTGCAAAGAGTCTCTTTAATCCCCCCCCCACCCAACAACACACACACACACACACACACACACACACACACACACACAAAATGCCACTTGTAATTCAAGACAGCAAGTTAATTTCCTGGATGTCCTAATGAACTTTCACAACTTAGCAATAAATGTTCCTGGTTGATGCTGTTGTTCTGCCTTTAACTTTGCAGCCATCTGGTACCACGAAGAGATCCTGGATGACAAGGTATCTTAGAAACCAATCTCATGCATCACAGCTACGTATCTACGGCAACACAACCATGAAAGCCTTCGCTCCATACAACATTAGCGGCAGAGAAGACAGTAGAATACATCTTCCTGTTTGCTCATGATGAAGATAAACTCTCTCTGTCCTTGTTTGCTCTGTGTAATCAATTTCCCCCTGAAAGCAAGCTTTTGTATTTATGACGTCTCTTTGCTGAGAAATCGACAGTCTGGGGTTTGTAATGCATGATCTAATGTGTATGCTAACTAATAGATCTAAGGTGAAGATTGAAGTTCTGGAAGCATGGTTCAGGCTCACTGTGGCACGAGCCAAGACTCGCCTAAGCAATACAACGTGACAAAGCCTGATCCGGTGCATGCTAACCATCATAAATAAATACTAAATACACATCTACTGAATAAAAATTCATTTAAAACTGCACATATACAGCAGTATCACAAGTTATTGAAAAAGGATAAAAGCTGATACTTCCTCAATTTTAAACTGTTTTTTTTGCATCTATTTGTAACTTTAATTAAATTTTCATTATACAAGTACTCTTTATTCAAATAATTAATCACAAGGGCCATTCCTTCTTGTCACTCATCACTGTAAAATCTAAATACATTTCTCACTTTTCTAAAATTTCATCATTTCAGCACTATATCTTTTTAACTATTCATATTTCACAAACAGCCGTTTCTCACTTCTCACTATCTCGTAACTATCCCTCATTCTCTCTCTCCTATCATCGCTATTCCTTTCCCAAAAGGCAAGAGTGCAGTTCCCCTCGATTCTTCTCCCCCATCAACATCCCCACAAACCCTTTCAAAATGGCCCTGGCAGCATAAAAAGGAGCCCATGAAGTCGACTATTCAAGCTATGACAGTTAGCAGGGTCTGATGATGAGGTATGAAGGGTATAACAGTCAGTCTGCTAGATTTTCAGCTGTTTTCCCAACCGGGTATTATGAGCCGACTGCCTTCGTGTGCACCTGTACACTGTCCAAACACTGCACTGTGACGACAGAGAGACTAAGAGCGCCAGACCTTTCTGGCAGGCTACTTTCCTGCAACTCTTCAAAACATAATGCACATATTTTCATTCCCATCATCATATCTATCACTGAAATCTAAAATTCTACAAAAGTGAGGAACTACAAATGCATTTGGCGTACATTTGGCCTTTCTGGATTTTTAGAGAGCAATGACAATAGTGAATATTGCTAAGAAGGATCCTAATGTGTGTTTTTCCATATATCAATTATTGATTTCCATCATCTAAACTCAACAAATATCCACCCAGTTTATTCCATTCCAGTGTCATCTCAAAATGCTTGTTTGGGTTACACAAATACAAATGAAATTTGTTCTGCATCAAACTTTTCTTCTTCAGGTAACAACTTAAATCATTGTATTAAGAAATCTTTGAATCTCATTTCACTGAATTCTTTTAATACTCTATCAAAACAGACAAAAGAAAATAATCAAATAAATGAACAAAAGCAACAAAAACAAAAACAAAACAAATGAGAGAAAAAAGAATGTGAGAAGCTGCCGTTTCCTTCTACGTCTAGACATACATTTCGGCTTTTTTTTGTGAGAACGATCTCCAACATCAGGGAAGGTGAAAAAAAGCTGAGTCAGGTTTTTCTGACAACTTTGGAGCTCATGATTAATGCATATTTGCACAAACAACGCTGAGAAGAGAAACGCTGCTTACCATGCCAATTAAACTGTCCTGCCCAACCAGACAATCTTTTTAAAAATTTACGCGATAGTGAGGTGGTACTCTTCAAATATTAACCAAGAAATAATCACAAATGTCTCCATCATGATTTATAGCACCGATCGCATACTGAGTAAATACACTGGAGACTGCCACCCCTCCCCCTACCCCCCCCCCCCCAAGAAAAGACAAAACATGTTGATATTCAAAATAAAAATGCATTTAATGAAGTATTATACACATTCTACATGTATGTATAAATTGTGAAGTATTGTCAAGAAGCTTTTTTATACAAAACAATGAATTTCAAGTCATTTCCAGAGATAGGGGTAGAATTCTATGAAGCAATGAAGAAGAAGAGAAGCATTTATCCTAAATGCATTCCAAATGCCCCGTGTCAGGGATACGCGTCCAGCATGAGTAATACGAACTTTATATCAGCAGGTCTTCATTACATGTGGTTACCTGCAAATCAATTCCCCTGACTGGATTTCCAGTCCATTAGATGTGCCTTTTTACAGACCACTGTAAGTCAGTGAGCATGAACCAGCAGGTGCTACTGTCTATGCGTCCCACACAGGACACTCAAAGATCAAAGAAGATCCTCTTTAATAGCTAATCTTCAGTTCTGGTCAGGGAATTGCATTTGGAGAAAATACTGGCTAAAAGTATTTCTGAACTGTTTGTCATGCATGCAGTAGATGGCTTGTATATGAACCAACAAAAAATGAGCAAACGAAAACATGCTAGAAATCATATTCATTGATAAGCACTGATCACAGATGCAAATATGTTATGCATGTCGGAGAGGACTACTAACGCGATTTTTCTTATCCCTCTTCGCTCTTTACTCAGCTCTTTACTCAGAAAAATACATTTTTCTGTTTTCACTAAAATAGTTTGGCAGATGTCATTTATTTGTAGTCTTGAATAGTTAGTGCAAGTTTCATTTGAATCTGAGAGAATCTATTTTTCATTATTTACAGAATTTTAAGATAACCATTTACACACTGCCTACAGCTTTAACAAAATTTAAGTGATACTGAAAGAAATCTAAAATGTAGGATTATTTTTGCTCCATTGATACATGTAGGCCTGTCCATTTGTAATCAACATGAAAACATGTTCCGATGAGAATGCTCGAAGGAGTCTCGATGTGAGCCTATCACTACTCTGAAATTTCATTCACGTTTTCACTTGGTAATATCCCCTGAATGGAAGAACAAAAACGTGTTTCACTGTGAATCTCATCATCATTACATGCTCATGGTAATCTGCAAAGGAGAAAAAAATGTAAAATAGAGCTTGATACTTAATACCTATAGGCCTAAAGGAAAGTATGAGTGCTATAAACACAGATGAAACAGATCAGACAGCAAAAAAGAGAGTGGGCTTGAGAAAGGTTTAAATTTGCATACGTAGTAGGCTTAACTCTAAGTCATCTGGTAAATCTTAAGGGTAAAGGTCGTAGCCTAGAAAAGAATACTTTTCTCAATTTTTCTGTTTACGGGAGATATTTTTAATTTTGACGACGTAAAAGTTTACTTTATTCACAGCCATTTTAAATTCATTTTATTTCTTCTTTTTTTTCATTTTAAATTTATCTTTCGCTAGTAAAGGGTGCGTTGAGTACAGCTAATAACAATAGCAATGTATCACGAGAGGGATTCTCCTTGAAACGTGTTCATATTTCAAATATGACTAGAAAAGGTGATTAATAAAGCGTGTTTAGTGAATACCAAATAGCATCTAACCAATGGCATTCTCTGTAATACCACTGTATTTGAAAATGAAGAGTTGATAAAATGTAAACCAATATCATTTTAAAAAACAGGTGCAGGAGATATTTTACCTCAATATTAGCCAAACAAAGCTTGATATATAGATGACATTTCCATATAAATACTGTAATGCTCTACAATAGCAGAGCATTAAGTGAACTTGAAAAATGGAGAACTTTGATTGTCTATCTTCATCGACAAAAGGAGGTGGAGGAGATTTTTATTAGCAATGATCCTTGCATCAATCAAAAAATGTTATTTGTGTAGCGATCATTTATTATTGATGCACTCCCACGTGTGTGTGTGTGTGTAAAAGCCAAAGTGCATCTGGTAAGGATGCAAAAACATCCTCATTGTGTACGGTATCTAAGCAACAGCACAACATTTCTACTTGGTGAGATTATGTCTGGCTTCACAATGTACATACATAGAGGTTCTACACCATCTATTCCTTATAAAGTGCACCAACTGAAGTACACCTGCAATGCTTCAATTATACATGCATATACAATGAGGTGAAGGTACTGAGGAAATAAATGAAAAGGATACGAAGGAAGTCAGAATTGGTATGAATGCTAATAACTTTTAATATCCACCCTCTAAAGCAAACATTTGGAAATTTGCTGATTTCTCATCCATGAACTCATCCAAGTTGATCTGCTTCAATACTTTTTGGAAGAAAGTACCTACAGTGGTGTCAAAATACTTTTTTTTTTCTTGTTCATAAGAGCTCTATTCCACTTCCTGTGGGAAAAGAGAGCTTTGCTCAAAAGGTGGTCCTTAGTTTTTTCCATTTTTCCCAAAGCACATTCTAAAAGACTGCCAGGAATAAACTACTCTTTGCTCGCTTGCATATTTCTCATGAACACAAATGAAGAAAGGCCGATCAAACTTCTCCCTTTTAATACTGGAAAAAAATCTACATACATCTAAAACATCATTAACAGAGATTCTTTGTTTAGGACGATAAAGCTCCCATCTGTTTCTCAAATCTAAACATCACTTCCACATGTAACAGAGTAGGAGAAACAGAATCCTGAAGTCAGCATCTCATCAACAGCTTTGGTATAAATGCAATATGGATGTTCATCATGCATCATCACCCATCTATAAAAGCCTCATTTTTACCCCACCCTTTGACTCAATGAGCCATAGAAAGTTCAAGATCATTCAAATGAATAAAGGGCTGTACAAAGTATCAGTAGAATGTGTGAATCTCAAAATCGCTTTAACCCTTTTGAGACAATTGACCACATTTTGTGGTTTGGTTCAATAACTTTTGATTCAGAGCCCTGAAAAATATACCAGATACATAAGTAGGAAGAGCAAAAATTTCTGCACCCACTATGTCCATTTTTGTTACATGACCATACTGCGTTTGATCCCAGGAATTTCAAAAAGGAGAATAAGCTTTAAAATCCTTAAATTGGCAACACATTGAGAGGTTCAAAATCATTGTTTTTTATCGAAATTGGCAACTTTTTCAACTTTTCGACATTTCTTTTAACCATGTATATTGTTTTCAAAGACATTACCCCTTATTACATTCTTGTAGACTAAAAGAAAAATATTATTGTTGCCAATTTGAAGAACAAAATGTGATCAATTTAGCCCTTAAATAATTCCTGACCTGAAAGGGTTAACACTGTATCTAATCCTAGCAAATGGATGTGCAACATGGCTTTGGAATGAAGGATACAGCTAATGTAAAGCTAAAAGGTAAAGTAAAGTTGCAAGGCAGAAATAATAAATTTTTCCTATTTGGATTCACCCATGAGTGTAGAATATGAAATGTCAAAGTTTTCAATCACGTATTTAGTACAATTAATAATAATCCTTCTTCTAAGACCATGTACGAAGTGGGTTAGAATTGTGTCTAAAGAATGATCTGTTTGGACTAGTTTCTAACCAATGTAAATCTAGTCAAGAGACTTTTTTTTTATTGGACACGATCTGAATTAGGAGATGACCAGATGAGTTGTAACTGGAGAAAATATATAAAGAACATGACACAACTTGAAACATTGTTTTTTAATAGTGCCAGATTTATTCAATGTACATCCATACATTTTCAATTCTGAAAATTATATTAACAGAGCTACAAAGACTAAATCTGAATGATTTTCATCACGGACATTTAGAGCCACCGACTTGTAAGATTGAACTTTTACGCCTTTGAGTTACCCAATGTCTCATGGATTTCTTTTGTTCACTCTACTTGACTGAAGTGCACATTTTTATCTTTTGAGGACCAGAAGGACGCTAACTCATATCATTTAACACTGAGTTAATGCCTTTTCTGGCTCTCTGCAGATATCATCTCTAGAGAACCAGAAGGGCTTAAACTCTATACTTTAACACAGAGTTAACGCCCTTCTGGCTCCAAACAGGACGATATATTCATGGCTTGGACAGACCATCGTGTGAATGGGACTGGAGATGTTACCAATAGTTTCTAGTGAATACTACCAGGTGTATCTGTAACCAGCGGCAGATTCGACTAGCCCTTAGGCAGATTAATTATCGTTATGTCTTTTATCTCTACAGCTAAGTCCAGGTATAGCTCTCTGAGATTGGGTACAGGCAAGCAGGCGGGCGGGCCTGGGAAAGGATACCAATCCCCAAATTAAGAAAATCACATCCCTGATTGAGTGCGCTCTCCGGCTTCACACGGTGAAACCGAACGACGCTGACGATGATGACCGGCACACAGATCCGCACGCACACGCACGTTCAGCATGCATAATCCTTGGTTTACATTTGTGTGGAACGTTTCGTGCGCTGAATAATCAATTGGATTATGTATGCTCAACAAACTTGGAAATTGCATCTGGGCATGACTGGATTGATGGGGGATTCTGGAAGGGGGAAGGGGGAAGGGAAAGGGGGAAGGGGTCGGGACGGACTGCAATCCAAACTAGGTGAAGCATGAAGTCTTACTCCATCAAATAAATGCAAAATTGTGGCAAAGAAAGAGCCCACCGGCTTCACAGGTTTCATCATATTATGACATCTCCCTTCAATCAAAGAAATAGCCGTCATAGTAATTCATCGATGGGCATGAATGGAAAGGGGGGGGGGGGTGGAAGGTATTTCATAGTAGAAAAAGATGAATGAACATTAATCAGAGGATAAGACACCATCATTCAGTCATGGATGACTCAGCTAGAGTCTGGCAGCCAGCCTGGACCATCGCCTACCTGGGCTGCCAAACGCACAGAAAAGATCAATGATACGTGCGACACCCATTTCAAAAACAGGGTAGTGGAAAAGGGAAAAAAAATTCCCCAGGGCAGCGGGCCGAGGATGAGAAGGAATGAATAGAGCTCAAGTCAATTTAATCACTTACTCTCTATGATGGGACATGAATGAAAGCCAATGGCTTGCTCAAATGGTTTGCTATTAACATGCCCAAGGAAAAGAAAAACAATTTGCGATTGAAATCCACTGATTGTTGTGCGCTCATGGTGGATTCTACGAGCACAGCTCTGCCTTTATATTCTCTGATTGTTGATAATTTCGCAGTAAAAATAAAACTAACTTCGAAACAAAAAGTACATAAAAATTAGCTACAGGATTCCCACTTGAATATTTTGTTTGTCTTCTAGAACATCAAAGTTTTGAAGTACATTCCAGGAGTGATACATGAAATTCAAGAATAAATTTGATTTGAAAATGAATAAATGTCCCGGGCATAGACCTAACTTTTGTTCAAATTGTACAAGAATATTCACAAAAGACAAGAAAATGGGAACAAAATCTATTCCATTGCCAAGTATTGGTTCTGCAATGTCCACATGGGTTTATCCTTTGCAATAAAGATCTCTCAAACAACCTTTTTCAAGGATGTAAAATAACAATGACAATCATAGATATCATCGAAATTCTAGAAAACTTCCTGTTTCTGTAAACCCTAATGAGGAAGATGTCCTAGTGTGGTTTACCTCACTGAAATGCAGAATTTTCATCCAGGGAGGGTCTTTAAAAACCCCTTCTCCATATTTCCATGACACATTATCGGGCTTGACGCTCCAGCTTCTGTCAGTGAATTTGGTGTCAAGCATTAATTATATGCAGTGAGTCATTGTATCCCAATCTAACCCAGACAAAATCTCAAATGGCTCCATTCACAGACTGGGGTCCACCTTTTCAGACATGCTCAATTGACTACAAAGTCAGATTTACCCTCATATTCTTCTCCCATGCTTGCCTCTCCTCCACAGCAGCCTCCTGCTTCTTGATGTAGAATTCTTCTCAAATTGCACCGTTTTTTTTAAACCTAGAATATTTCCCTCTGATTTTTCATCTAATTCTGTGTCTATTTACCTCCTTGTCTATCCAGTAGCCATTTTATACCCATTACTCTTTTCTTTTCTCCATGCACATGTTTTTATCACTACTGCAAAACACTATCACCTGTGTAATTGCATTTGATAACTGTGTACCTTAATATGCATAGAATTTTCAATTATACACCTAATACTATGAGATTCTGAGGTCTGACTCTAATAAGCAGTATTTTTTAAAGACCTAGGAATCCAGGTACTTGTATTTCTTTCTCGTTTATAAAACTGCTAAAAAACATGACATCATGACATAGATATTAGATGAGGAAAAATCTGACGTAATGATTTTTGATCAACACTGAACTAGCACGAGCCATTCACATGAGATGGTTTAATTAGAGCCTAAATTACAGGTCCTTTTGCTGGCTGGACTGATTAAAAATCTCTACCATACGCTCCCAGGGCAGCGCCAATCTTCTTTCATTTGCCATTTTAATTTGCGTCCCTCCACAAAATGAGCACCTCCGCAAGATTTGCAAAACAAGTAAGCTGCTGTTGTTGTTTTTTCCCACATCTGGAATTGGATGGGGGTAATCTGAAGTTAGTGACAAAGTTACGAACAGAGATGGAAGAGAAGCAGTTCTTGATGGTCGTCAACATGCTGGGTTAATGATTCATGATGCACAAGGGGCAATTGAAAGATGGTAAATGAATGGAAGAAATTGATGAGGAATAGGAGGACGAGGAAGGGGAAAGTTATAAATTCATCACATGCTATATGGGAAACAACATTTGTTCATTATCATCCATCACGAGTGGCCATTTCGAGTCAATAAACCTGAGAAAAAAATGCAGTGTTAGAATACAAAGACTTGGTTGTAAATGAAAGGCATAAAATAAAGGAAAAGAGGCTTGCTGAACAGAACTTATGACACCTATCCACTGCTTGGCAAACCAAAAAGCTTTTAGACCACACTTATTGTACCTATAAAAGTGTCATCTACACTGCACAGTTTTATAACTTGATGAACGTTGATGTAGAGTTGCAATTAGTTGGAGTTAATCATTGATCTTTCTTCGTGAGAGCAAAAATCCTCAACTGCACTTGATGAAAAAGAGCTCAAGAAACTGAGTTCTGTGCTGGGTTAGAGCAAGAAAGGTACAATTGCACTTTATATTTACTTCATTGTTCTTCCATTTATTTTATGTGTTTTTATCTGAAAAAATGTGAAAGAAATTTCACATGCAAGTCCTTTTTTCCTTCTTTTTTATAGCTATGATCTTTATTACCACTGCGCATCACTTCTCATATTTCCCCTCTACAGCATTTAAAATAAAGTTTCATGTTTAACCCTTTCAAGACAATTGACATTTTGTGGTTTGGCTCAATAACTTTTGATTCAGAGCTCTATAAAATAAACCAGATGCGTGAGTAGAAAGAGCAAAAATTTCTGCACACACTATGTCCATTTTTGTTGCATGACCATATTGCATTTGATGCCAGGAGTTTAAAAAACGAGAATAAGCTCTAAAATCCTTTCATTGGCAACACATTGAGAGGTTCAAAATCATTGTTTTTTAAATCAAAATTGGCAATTTTTTTCAACTTTTCAACAAAATTCCCAACCACATGTATTGTTTTCAAAGACGTTACATCATATATGAACCATGTAGCACTAAAATAGAAATAGTATTGTTGCCAATTTGAAGAACAAAATGTGATCAATTTAGCCCTTAAATGATTCCTGTCCTGAAAGAGTTAAAGAGAAGTTTGAGTTCTGGTAAAGGTGACAAATAATTTGTGAGCTTTCTCATTCCTTGTTTGTCAGTTTGGAGAATGTCATAGTAGGAATGTCCCCTGCAAAAGATAGCTCTTAAAATGCCCTTATATTCGAAATATGACTAGAACAGCTTATGCGTTCGGCCCAAACCTTCATGCCACATATGTGTGTGTGTGTGTGTGTGTGTGTGCAGTCCCATATACCCATTTCTGTGTACAGTGCATGTGCTTCTCAGCGAGATTGGCTCAATTTCTTATCATGCTTCCAAAAACCTCACATTATACACCACTTCTTATGTAGACATATCAACCTTTCCCAACTGCTTTGAGACACATGCTTTCACAACGTCATCACATGACCAGAACTCAATTCATCTTTAGATAATGACAACCTATCAACATATTAAAATTGAAACATTTCTTTCAATGTACAAGGGAAAATTGCACTTGTCAGAGATAACTGTACTGAATTTTGATATGTCTCGTACCAAATACCTGTTGCAATAAACTAACGCAGAATTTTGACATGACCTGAACAAAGATAGTCAATACATTAGAGCTGTAGCTCGGAACCAGAACCGGTCTCAAACTCCCCAGACTGAAGGTTTTTGAGCCGAGAAAGATACGAACCAGACCAAAATACTAATCGCGCCAACTCAGTAACAGAGGCCCGGTAGAAAAAAGTTGTGAAAAAGCTCACTTTTTGTCATCTTTCATCACTTAGAATTTTTTTCTTCTAATATATTTGTGTGTATGTCTGCCTATACAGTGCGTCCCAGAAAAAAGTAAACAGTGGGAAAAATTTTCCACAAATAAATGTTTCAAAATAAGTTCAGGAAATGTTCATACCTGTGGATAGCTTAGGGTCTCTTCTATCATAGGACACCAAAATATCTCACAGTATTTTATGATTGAGTGAGCAAATGCCAATTTTGTGAAAGGGTGCAAAATCCAGTCTTGACAAGAATTGATATTGGCTCTAGCTGGTATCAGCTTAGCTGAGAGTCATGTAAAGGCTTAGAAATTTCCGTATTCTGATCAATAAAAAACAATTCATGAAATAAAAGGCTATGTTCTCTTTATATCCTTACACATCCCATCAACATCTTATGCTTGAGTGAGCAATGAACTACTTTGCTGAGTGTTTCAAAATATTACTTTTGGTGAGTATTTTAATTTTCATCTGGCTTGCTCACTCAACCATAAAATTTTGATGGGAAATATTAGGACATACACTGAACAAAGTCTGTTCATAAATCGTCTTTCAATGATCAGAATATAAAATTGGTAAGTCTTTTTATGACTCTCAACTTGGCTGATACCAGCCAGAACAAAAACAAACATTTGTCAAGAATGGATTTTGCACGATTTCACAAAAGTGGCTTTTGCTCACTCAAGCATTAAATATTATGAGAGATTTTGGTGTCAACTGATAGAAGAGAACCTGAGCTAACCACAGGTATAAAATTTTCCTGAAAATATTTTGAAATATTTATTTGGGGAGACTTTTTTTCAACTGTCGAATTTCAGCGGTTCTTAACTTTGTTGATACCAGCCAGAACAAAATACCAATTCTTGTCAAGTCTGAATTTTGCATCATTTCACAAAAATGGCTTTAGATCAATCAATCCTAATAACTAGTCAGATTTTTTGGTGTTATTGCATAGGAGGCCCCTAAGCTATCTACAAAAATTAAAATTTATTGAAAATATTCAAAAAATTTCATTTGGGGAGACTTTTTCCAACTGTTAACTTTTTTGTGGATGCACTGTAGTGTATTGTAATATGTGTTACAAAGGAAAAGAACAGACATTTATTTGTGTTAAATTCGATGATAGATTTACTGTATCTTAGCGAGTAACCGGAGCGGTCCTGGGGCCTGTTTCATAAAACTGTCATTAATGACAAGTTGCAATAACTGTTATAAGCTACTGAAATCTTTGCATCTGATTGGCTGAGAGCAAATTTATCAGTGAAAATCACCAACAAGACACTTGATGAAATGCCCCCCCCCCCCCCCAGAACCTGGTAAGGATTTTTAGAAGTTAGCAAGCCAGACGAGACCAGGAATTCGATTGCAAGCTAAAGCACTACAAAACATTAATTACTATCTAGCTATTTACAAAGATTTGATTTTAATTCAATTTTCACTTTCATGATACTTCAATCGGAAGGCACAGAAACATATTTTTTTGTGTAAATAAATCATTGAAATTTCTCTGACTTGAAAAATATCACTATCTCTACTGGAAAGAACAATTTACTTGTTGAATTAATTGATTTAAAGATTAAAACCATTCTCTTTAATTCATACTATTGAACAAAGAAAAACTCCTCAAGCCTATACTTGACCAAATACAAGCATACATAAAGTACTCACATCATATATGTAGAAATTTAGGAACATGGCATCTTATCGCAGTTAAGTTTGTGTTAAAAGATTGGATGAAATGAATCTTTCACACCTTGGAAGTTCAAAAATAGAAGCAAGGTCATTTACAAATTGATAGAAAAAATTGAAATTGAAGAATCTCATTTAGTATTGATTGAAGCAGGACAGATGGGAGCGAGGAGATTCTTTGGTGGGAAGGAAAAACAACTTTAAAGTGAGGGATAAAAATGTACCTGCAGGCTTCTACAAAAAATCTATAAAAATCACAGCACATAAAATGAGGGGGAAAAAACCCATAGCACTTGTGAATGATTGACAATATTGTGGTAAAAAAAACACGAATGTCATAATAATAATTGGAATTATCGTATTTGATGTTAGAGTTACGATAGAGTAATAATATTGAGACATATCTTCATACTTTATCATCCTTCTCTTCCCCTTCCTTCACCCTTTTCATCTGCATTTTTATTCTATCACGTGGTATGAGTTATTACAAACTATGTTGTCATGAACAGTATACACATGCATCAAAAGTAGACATATGATGAGAAATACAGATATCCTGGACACGTACGTATCTTACATTTCATCCTTCTAAGTCTTCCTATATTGATTACAATAAGCATTGCTTCAGGTTTCAACCCAAATCCAAAATTTATACTGATGGTTTTTGCTCTTTTAAAATTCTCTCTAACTTAACCATCTGTTTTTAATGATTTACAATTTTATCTTTTATGCATTGACTTATTAGTATTCATGAGCTATGTTTATGTAATCTGTAAAATTTGTGGTGTTGTGATGTTCCCAATACCCAGGCTTAGCACTACCCAATGTATTATATTCATCATTAACCCTTTTCAGGACAGGAATTATTTCAGGGCTAAATTGATCACATTTTGTTCTTTAAATTGGCAAAAATAATATTTGTATTTTAGTTCTACATGGTTCTAATAAGGTGTAATAACTTTGAAAACAATATACATGGTTAGAAATGTTGTCAAAAGTTGAAAAAATTGCCAATTTTGATTTCAAAAAATGATTTTGAACCTCTGAGTGTGTTGCCAATTTAAGGATTTAAAAGCTTATTCTCGTTTTTAAAATTCCTGGCATCAAACGCAATATGGTCATGCAACAAATATGGACATAGTGTGTGGAGAAATTTTGCTCTTTCTACTCATGCATCTGGTATATTTTTTAGAGCTCTGAATCAAAAGTTATTGAGCCAAACCACAAAATGTGGTCAATTGTCTCGAAAGGGTTAAGACTTGGATGAGGAAAGAGCAAACTTCCTTCACAGCTGATTAAGACTTCTACACAGTCCATGTCGAAGTGCAGCATCAATGCCAGCTTTTCTCCCTAACTCTAGCAGTCCCGTCCAAGCCAGAAATAACACCAGCAAACATTAAATCCGCAACTCTCTTATCCCCTATTCTGCCAGTTTGGGATCTTGCCAAGTTCCAATTACCCTGCCTCACTGTCCGACTCAAGGGGGCACTATACCCAATTTGACGATGGTTATCTACCATACGTGTCTCATTGGGGTGAGCTGTGCAACTTTATATCTGGAGTAGAAGTGAGCCGATTCGATGCCAAGATAAATGCATGCACCAGAGAGAATGAAAACAAAGGGGATAGTGAGGAAAAAAGAGTGGGAGAGAAAACAGATATAGAGGGAGATAGAGAGAGCACAGAGGGATGAGAGAGAGAGAGAGAGAGAGAGAGAGAGAGGTGAAGAAAGGAAAAAAAGTTGGAAATAAGAATGAAAGAAAGCAATAATACACAAGTAGTACACAGAAGATGAAGATAATAATGCATGAAAGGATAAAAGATAAATGTAGACAAAGAGTAAAGTTTAGAATAAGAAAATAGAAGAAAGAGAGAAGAAAATGAAGGATGTGGAGACTGAGAAAAAGACGGAAGAGATGACAGAGTAAAAGAAGAGAAGAGACATAGATAGGACGATATGCTTATAGAAGTCTTCATGATACTATGATGTGATATATCTGACCTTCAAGTCACCCTTATAGCTTCCTGTATCATATCAATAAGGCTTGACCCTATTTCTCTGGGTATGTGGGGGACGGGGAGGGTCAGCATACGAGGGTGGGGTGCGACGACGGGTATTGGTGTTAGTGTTGTGTGGTTTAGTGTTGTGTGGTTACTGGGATATAGGTACACAGTCACAGCATGGTGGATGACAGGACGAGACTCAGTGGACGGCTGGTATTACATAGAGAAGTTTGGTTAAAACACTAGTGCCAAACATTTACAAACCATCTCAATGATGTGAACTCAATTAAAATCTTACAGATAGCATGACTGAGTAAACAGCAAATAAGCAAAACATTTTCTTTGATTTTTTGATTTTTTTTTTTTACAGATATTAAGAAAACTTTTTATCTTGCAAACAGTTCAAGCATTTCTGGGAGTGAATGAATGTTTAACAATTAAATGTTGCATGTTTGCTCTATATGTAGGAAACATACATCCCATCATTTCAGTGACACCCCAAAATAGGACATTTGAAATAATTGTTTTGAGAATATGCTAAAAGACACATTTTATTGTTATTAAAACTTCAGGAGTGCAGTAAAACTTGATCCACTCCTAATAAGCAGGGGAAGTCACATGAAATGATTCTAATTGTATTTCTAAGTAATTGCCTATCCCCTTGATATGATTTTGGCCCAAATTACCCTAGTTCCATTCTCTCTCCATACCATTCATGAAAACTTATACATTTAGGAGAAGAGAAAAAAATGCTTCAAGTATCTTTTCTAATAACATCTACAGAAATCAATACGAAGGTAGAGCATACAAATCAATTGAATGGTTATGATGAATACGGGAAACCCTGTCCCTTGCATCTGTGAGTTATACCTGGTTTGGGATGGGGCAATGGTCTGACAAGCCTTCCAGCTTTGTTGACATAATGCAGCCATCTTGTCAACTTGGAATGTCTTCTCAGGAAGCGACGGGAGGGGGGGGGGGGGGGGGGGGTGGGGGTAGGTACCATGCCAAACCAAGAGAGCTCAACCTCGCACATCACTTATCACATTCATTAAATTCAAAATGTCCCCCATTTCTCTCTCCTAATGTTTGATCTATTTGTTTTTCTCCATTATGCCCTTCAATTAAGAGCAGCTTTCCAACTCTGGCATAAAACAAACTTTTGATGAAGGAGGAAGCTAAATCATATTTCCTTATTCAGTTGAGTACCATTTTTCTGTTCCTTTCTCTTTCAGATTCTAAGCTATATCTTCCTCTAGTCTTTGTACAAAATGTAACATACTTAAGACATTTTCTGCTCACATCACCTCCCCCCCCCCCCCCCATCTAACTAGAAGACATTTCCACCGCTGTTTGCCTCCTTGCAATTTCTTACCCATCTTGAAAATTGACAGGGGTCCCATTACACTCTGCTTGTCAAAGCCACTCTACCCTCCTCTACATCCTACCCCACCCCTCTTAACCAAACCATTGTCCCTTAACCCATCCTGTGTCTCTCCCTACCTTATCGCAATTTCCTTGCCCCTTCTCAGCTCTGTGATAGCCCCTTTTTCATGATGATCTCCTTTATAATTCCCCTTTCTCTGTTAATGCACCATATATGAATTTCTTCGTGGTAATTCTGTCTACATCTTTCTCCTTCCCTTCTGTCTCTTTCTCTCTCTTTTCTCCTTTTTTTTTTTTTTCAATCTACTGGCATCTGTCCATCCATGGCTCTCATTAGACATCACAAACCATGATCATGAGCGACTCTCTTTAGACATTATCTGCCTTTCATCTCAGACGGGAGGAATTCCCAGTGGCCCTGCACAGGATTCCTCCTCAAAGCGCAATTCGCTGCCTGGAAAGAGTCCCCGGCGGGTCGGAACGCCGAAGATGCCGTCACATTCACCGGTGTCATCTGTTCAGGATGTCAAAGTTGTAAGCAGAGGGCAGCGCAGGGGCGACAGGCTAGAAAGGGGCTTACTAACAAGGATTTGCATAATGATACCGCCAAACAAATAGATATCCGAGACACTGGAGAAGTAGAGCCAACTTATTTGGTAGGAATGCTAGTATACTCCTCTTTACTAATCAACTTATTTGTTTTACTTTTTATTGTTCCACCAAAAGTTTAGTAACTCTTAACAATAAAAATTAATCATCGATGCAGACTTTTGATTTAAAACTATTCACCAAGAGAAAGGCATGAATACGATGATTTAATCTGAACAAACAATACACATGAAACTGACAAACCAACATACAAACACAAACAGACAGACACACATACAGACAAACACACACACAGACAAACACACATACAAACAGACACACACACACACAATCAAGAGTGAAAACACAATCCAGAAGAAGGATGGTGGAGTGAGCGCGAGGATGAAAGCAGATGATGAAGAGTTAGCCTGGAGTTTGGATGAGTAATGGTATATTATCTAGAGGAATCCATGCCCAGTGGGTGGGTTTCTGAGAAGCTAAGTCTAAACGGAAAGCATCTGTCTCCATCTCCCAATTGGATGTGGCAAAAAAGACACACCACAAAATTTGATCTATAATGGTAAATTTTGCATGGAGATTGAAGATAAACTTCACATCGTTAAACTTGTAATACAACATCAAGCTTCCGATGATTAATGTATTGACAGAGCAATTGAATATTGAAAAGAGAATGACATATTTAGATGTTGTCCATTGGAACCATTTTGTTTAGAATACTTGGCAAATTTCTGGGAGACAAAGTGCAATTCATAATGAACAGAAAAAATCTCGAAAGAGAAAAAAAAATATTTGTTAAATGACACTTCTCTCATAAGACAATTACATTTATGATTTTTATTTTAAAAAAATAAAACAAAGAAGATGTAATTCTATTTTTAAAAAAAAGATTGACATGTATCAAGAGTAAGTTTCCTGTTTACAGAGTTTTTTTACCACCCCCCTCCCCCCCAAAAAGGGTTTGTGTATTCATTACGAAAGGAGAATTTATACAAAATAAGAATCTGCCCCCCAAATAGAGAAAGAGATATTATGTTATTTTGGTAGAAGTATGATATCACTGATAACGCATCAATTTGTGATGTACACAATGTACACGTATAAGAGCATGACGAGGGAGACAGTTTGGCCCCTTGTCTAGAGGAAGAGCGAAAGGTTGAAAGGGTATACTCTAGGTTATCGTCCTGCCAGCTAGCACGATGGACCAGCATCGCTCCTGGCTGTCTTGATTGTAATCTCTGATCTTCTAATGGCTTACATGCTTACTCACTAATCACCAAGATGTCACCTTAATTGCATGGAAATTAAGATCAAGGTCGATGCCTTCTACAACACACTTGGAGTTAGTTACCAATGCTAAATGGAAACATCATTGTCAATTGTCTGATGTAACTTCATGGAGAATCACAAAGTTGATTGAGGACATTTATTTATAGTCTTTTTTTTTCTGGTAATGATTTGTCATTATCAAAGCTACAGAAAACAGCAGGACATGTAATGGAAAAGCAATCATGTAAACATACATGTAGCATGAAGAAAAATTAATGTCCAATTGTAAAACACGAGGTTGATGTACAAGACATGGCTTATACTGCTCTTTAAAAATAAACGAGGTGAAGAGAGGTACATTGTTTTAACACCAATTCAAATATCAAATGAAAATTTTGCCTTATAAAACATGGTATCATACAATAACATTTTTACTATGAGCCAGTTCCTAATTTCTAGATTTAAGATCTTGCAAAAATGATTGAAAATAAGTAATCAACCAATTCAACATTACATTACTGTTATGTACCAAAGAGGACTCCTATGTTTCAAAACATTACAAGACTTCGATCTAAAATGCGTTAAAGATGAGACATGGTTGATTATTTCCAACAATCACTGGACTATGTCTACCATAATTGCATGACTAATACAGCTAGATTCGTATCCCATATAATTCAATTCAATAAAAACAAGTGAATGAGTAAATTACGCAATGCGTAATAAATGTCCCCGCCGGAAGTGCAGATCTGTGGAAATTAACTAGCCTGAACCTTAAAACTTCAGTGAAAAACTTTAGTGAATAAAATAATAATGTTACTGCATGCAAAAGAAGAGAATACCAACAATGCATGTATACAACTGAAATATAAAACATGAAAACATTATGAACCATCAGCCGTTTTGAATAAATTTGCATAAATTTGCATGAATAATGAATTTCAAAATTCTGTGTAGAAGTTTGGAAGCCCCCACCCAGCCCTATCAGATAAAACAATCGGAATCAAAATCCGATGTGAAATAGAGGAGAAGTAGCATTTTTCGTCAATTTTGAATAAATTTGCATAAATTTGCATAATTAATGAATTTCAAAATTCTGTGTAGAAGTTTGGAAGCCCCCACCCAGCCCTATCAGATAAAACAATCGGAATCAAAATCCGATGTGAAATAGAGGAGAAGTAGCATTTTTCGTCAATTTTGAATAAATTTGCATAAATTTGCATAATTAATGAATTTCAAAATTCTGTGTAGAAGTTTGGAAGCCCCCACCCAGCCCTATCAGATAAAACAATCGGAATCAAAATCCGATGTGAAATAGAGGAGAAGTAGCATTTTCTAACATTTGAGCACACACGGACAGATGGACGGACGGACGGACGGACGGACACACACACACACACACACACACACACACACACACACACACACACACACACACACACACACACACACACACACACACACGCACACACGAACGGAGCCCGTTTCATAGTCCCCTCGCGAACTTCGTTCGGTGGGGACAAAAAACTGATACTCATTTAACTCAATCTCCTCTGACTCCTGGCTAGCTAAAAATGAAACAATAATCTTGACATCCTTCCTAAACAAAACCAAATGTCCTAAAATTGAACAAATTACCAAAGTCGTACAAGTTTGATCTGATTTCAGAAAGATTTCTACTTATTCTAACCCAGATCTCCAACTCATATCTCACACCCACGCTTACTCGATCCATTCATTTACGCAAGCAGTCTGAATAAAAGTCAGTCACGTCTTTACCACTACTAATTCACTCAATTATGACATCAGTCACAGCATATGTGAAGCTACAGTCACAGGTTATTATTGATTGGTTGACCATACTGAAATGTATCTTGGATTGGAGCCACTCCTCCACCAGCCTTGATGCTAGGATCTAATCAACATCATTCACAGCCATTTAATGGTTCTGACTTCTTAAGTAAATAAAAAGACAAAGCGGCAAATCGAAATAGATTGGTGTGAAAACCATTCTGCCTTCAAACGGTAGGTGCTCCTTATTAGCATGGTGACCTTTGACCTCATTTGCATATTAAAAAAGTCTAGCATGAAATATATCTGGATTAAAATATAAAGCTGAAAAAAAAATGTCACAGCCTCATGGGCCAGGTAAATGACTGGAAAAAAAAATTCATGGTTGATACCACAAATCTAAATACTACTGCTCATGAATACAGCTTTTAAGCGATTATAAATCATACAAGCATATGTGTATATGATGATGGACACTTAAATAGAATGACAGGGTGAGCACCAGAAAGACAAGCAGAGAAAAAAAAAACAGAGACAGTGAGAGAGAGAGAGAAAGAGAGAGAAAGATAAAGAAAAAGAGAGAAAGAGAGAGAAAGAAAGAGAGAGAGAGGGGAGAATAGGAGAAATTATGCTGATGATAGGCAGAGATGGAGGTTAGAAGTAGGAACATATGGGGGAAAACAGAAAAGATTGAAACATGAAAACAAGCTAGACATTATAGACAGTACTTACCACACTGACTGGACTAGGTGCGCCAGAATCTACACTCAGAATAGAATCCTCTCCATCTAGAGATACATTAGCACTGTCAGATATGACCTCCGCTTTGACCTTCTTCCCACCTTCCTTCTACAAGCAGCGAGAAGAAAAAAAAGCAAAGAGTAAATAAAGATGTGATATTAGTGTGGTACATAGGACATAGGCAGAGTATAAGAGAGACAAGGGAGGGGGGATAGTGAGAGGAGAATCATAGAGAGAGAGGGAGAGAGAGAGAGAGAGTACAAGAGAGTACAAGAGACACACACAAACACAGAGAAAGGTTTCAAATGTTACGAGCCAACCATTCAAGGGACCAGGAAAATCTAGGCAATTTTAAAAAAATTGTCTGATATCTTATTGCATTTTGTAAATTTGCGGGAAGACTTACCGCACTTTCTCCGTCTTTATCTCTCTTTCTTTTCCTGTCTTTACCTTGGGCTTTATCTTCTGTGTTCTTCTTCTCAGACTGCTTCATGCGAACTGGATTACAATTAAATTTAAAAAAAAATCAAAAATTAATGTACCAGGCTACAGGATATGCTGCGTCTGAAAGTTAACTGGTTACAGAAGTCATTCGTTATCAATGTATTAACAATTTACCAAACTTTTACCGACTATAATCTTAGTACAGCTTAACATAGTTCTCATGTAAACCAAGAGATCATGCAGTCAGGTGACGAGCTCACAGACAAGTAACTCGGGGCAATTTACCCTTATAGAGTACCGAAGTGTGACGCCATACCGGCCAAGTTGTCAAGGTTGCTGGTTCCAAACAATTTTATGCTAAACAACAAACACTGAAACTGCCCTGCTCCAGCCCGTTGCTTGAATGATTTCGCGACAGACCTCATGTGCGGGCTCTGTTGTTTGGAACCCATATTCTGGACAACGAGCGCATGTGATGTCAGCACTTCGGTAATCTATACTCCTGGAAAACCAATTTCTGTCAATGGGTTCATTTAAGTCGTGGAGTTGTGCTACAACTGATACCATAATCTAACATGAAGGTAGCCGTCACAAATGAATGTTCCTCTTTAAACTAGAGATGTACCTTCAATATATCATAGAATCAACAAAATAACAGGGCATTTCTACTATCTAGAAACTGACTTACATTTCATTTCAATGTCTTCATCATCCAGTAAGAGTGAGACAACTTCTTTAGGTTTGAGTTGTTCCAACTTGAAGTTTCCACCAGTAATCACCATTCTCTGAATCTGAAATGATAAAAATTTCAAAAACAATATTTGTCTGTTAACCCAAAAGTCAGTGTTTTGACAACTTCGGTGACATAGCAATTTCTCTATTTACAACCAAAACCGTAGCAGATGCAACTTTGTCAATCAATACAGGAAGTCGGAGACATATATACACTGTAAACCTTTTCAAGATGGTGTACTTTTGAAATAAATTGTAGGATGGAGTTCGGTCAAATACCAAATGATTAATCAGATTGAACCCACATGAAGATTGGAGATAAAGAGAAAGGTACATGTAGGACAAAAAAGAAGAGAGAAGAAAATGAAGAGAGAGACAGAGACAGCAGACAGACAGTGAGAGGAGTGATAGGAGAGGAGAGGGGAGAGAGAGAGAGAGAGAGAGAGAGAGAGAAGGATGAAACATAATTAGAAAAATACCATGTGCTAATATTTGATACCAACATTTGAAACACGTTGCCATAACTAACGTGTCCTCAGCCTAATCATCACAGTATTTTTAGCTAAATGACATTTGCAAGGGAGGCAGTCAGAACTCGTAGTTAGCAACAAGTTGACACAGCTACGCAAAGAAATGTTTTTTAACACCTCTGGCTGATTATCACATCAGCTACGGCATTCTCAAATTGGAAGGCTGATCTGAATCAAAACAGCCAGACCCTCCCACTTAACACTCCCGCCCAGTCCCACATGTGAACCTGCTTTAATCAATTGGATTTCCCTTCGTCCCCATTCATCGCCAGCATCAGACTCGACCCCAAAACTGAGAAAAACGGATAAATTGAGGCTCGCGCCACTATGCTGTCATCGGTAATCGAGGTTGACGCGCCCAACTTGTGCCATTCTGGAACCCAACCATGAGTTTGCAATTTTTCGCAATCATATTTACCTTCTGACTGGCAATGCAGTGAAATTGTAACCTAGTCAAGTTGAAGGTGAGAGTCTGTGATTGAAAACATCATGACTTTTCATTCCTTTTTGCTATAAAGCCACAAGGATAGGGTCAACACACTTTCCATTATCTTCCATTGAAATAAATTATTACATATCCCTCACTAATAAAGGCACAGAAATGATTTTCACAAGTCATTCATACACCTATATATTGTTTGGAAAGTATAGTATCAAAATCACAAAACTTCTGACATTTTTGCTATCAGTGAAAATTACATATAATCACCAAAGTTTGGAGACTTCCCAAAACCCTGGCTTAATAATGGGGGGAAAAATGAAAAAAATTGAAAAATAAATAATAGATATCCTATTGTCTGATATACTTCTTTTTCAATATGATTTCATTTGGAGGGGCTATAAGAAATGAACAATTCTCTTGAGATATAATTGGATACTACTAGTGATTTAAAGGCTATAGGGACCCCTTATTTGTTAAAACAATTTATTTACATACCGAATCAAGTGGCAATTTACTCAGGATATGAATTCATTAACTCAATCTTTTTCTTCAAAGACTACAAGGTACTAATATGTAACCTAGGATGAACCCTCTTAACCCCTTCCATGCCACCAGATTTTTGAGCAATTGTCCAAAATTAACTTTCAAGAGTTGAACATTAACTTTTAAGGAGTTTTTTCTTTTCTTGAGCAAACTGGGCAAAGATTTATTGCATTATATTGGAGGCACAGGTTTCTGTATGAGGAAGAATTTTCGAGCCATTCTGAGCCTAAACAAAATGTTCAACACTCACATTTTGGGGCGGGATTTGCCACCCACGGCATGGTAGGGGTTAACCCTTTCAAGACAATTGACCACATTTTGTGGTTTGGCTCAATAACTTTTGATTCAGAGCTCTAAAAAATATACCAGATGCATGAGGTGAAAAAGCAAAATTTTCTACACACACTGTGTCCATTTTTGTTGCATGACCATATTGCGTTTGATGCCAGGAATTTCAAAAAGGAGAATAAGCTTCATAATCCTTAAATTGGCAACACATTGAGAGGTTCAAAATCACTATTTTTTATCAAAATTGGCAATTTTTTCAACTTTTCGACTAGGTTTCTAATGATATATATTGTTTTCAAAGACATTACATTGTGTTAGAACCATGTAGCACTAAAAGAAAAATATTATTGTTGCCAATTTGAAGAACAAAATGTGATCAATTTAGCCCTTAACTAATTCCTGTCCTGAAAGGGTTAAAGAGAAGGTTAAGTTCTAGTGAAGGTGAAAAATAAATTGTGAGCTTTCTCATTCTATCTTTCTAGGTTTGGAAGAATATCAGAGTACAAATGTACCCTGAAAAAGATCACTCTTCAAAATATGTCCTCATATTACAAATATGAATGAGAAATAGCTGAAGAGTTTGGCTCGAACATTCATGCCACAAGTGTGTGCAGTCCCACATACCCATTTCTGTGTACAGTGCAAGTGCCTTTGAGCCAGATTGGGTCGATTTCTTATAAATCATTTTTATGCTATCGAAACCTCACAGTCTACACCGATTCTTATGTAGACATGATCAACCTTTCCCGACTGCTTCGAGATAATTTCTTTCGCAATGTAATCGCATGACCAGAACTCAACTCTATCTTTAATTTGAGTATAATCCTATGTATGGTGTGAGAGATAATCCCATGGTGTATGAAGCAGGATGACGGTGTCTGTGGCCATTGCTCGTGGTTATGAGAGCATGACAAAGCAGTACCTCAGAGACAGTGTGATAGCTAGAAGTCACTGGAATGGTCAAGTGGGGATGCCCCTAGTTGATAAACATTTAACCTTGATGTATCTAGGCTTCAAAGACTATAAATCATCTTTTATTCATGACTGGTTTCAGAACAAATAAAGATTATCCTAGGTCACACCGACAAGACCCCGACACCAAGGGGGCATTTCATAAAGTGTCTTGTCAGTGATATTTACCGACAAGTTTGCTCTCAGCCAATCAGATGCAAGGATTTCAGTAGCTTATAACAGTTAAGCCAACTTGTCATTGACGACAAGTTTTATAAAACAGGGCCCTGACCAACAATAATTGAAACAGAAATATTACATTACCCTAAATGCCCAATATTTTGTCCGTTATTGGTTGATTTGAGTTTGGTCTGGTTTTGTCGGTTATCGGTTGATTTGAATTCGGTCTGGTTTTGTCGGTTATCGGTTGATTTTGGGTCGGTCTGGTGGTGTGACTAGGATATTAGAATCAATAGCATTCTCAAAAGTATTCAAATATATACAATTTTATATACCCTCATTTTTAAATCAACTCCCTTGCTCCATCCATTAACTCTGCATATTTCTCATCCAAAGGAATGACTCTAAAAGACAATCTTTATTTCTTAATATAAACTTTCACCTACCTCGTACATTCCCAAACTTTACTTCCTCAATTTTCATAAATTCAAAATATTCACTGAACAGATTATGATATTTCATTTTTTCAGTCCGATCATATTTTAAAGTACTTCTCACTTTCTTTTCCTTTCTATCAAAGTTTGCTTATTGATACTGGATAGTACCTCCATTCATTGGAAGGAAAAGAGAAATGACAAGATGACAAATGATGAGATCTCATAGCGGCCATTCTTGATCTCTACTCAACCAAAAGAGAGTGGATGTATCACAGTAGGAGGTTAGTTTTTAAAGCTAATCATTCCAGCTCTCCTCCAGGCAATCACCCTGTTTACCAAGCTCAAAATCTTGGTCATTGATGAAGTCCAACATCCATTCCGTTTCTTTCTTTCGCACCTTTTCCTCTCTCACCCCGCGGTCTCTCCCAACGGTCAACGTGCTACCTCTTCTTTGATCTCTAGCTATTCCGGCTCGCGTCATCGACCTGGTAGGATTCGAGTGACCTCTGAACTTGTGTTGTTTCAAAAAACAACGAGACCTCTCTTTGCTAGAGTGGAGGATTACCAATCCCTGCGTTACTGTCAGCCATAGAATCTTGGACACAAGTCATCTAATTCTCAAGATATGGCTTGGCTCCCAAATCAACACTTTTTCCACACATTTTTTCCTTGACCCCTTTAGCATACGGTGTGAATGTCATCATAGGTACATTCTAGAATTATTATCTTAAGTAAATAGATATAAACTATAATTGGTAAGAGAGAAGGGAAAGCAGCCTAAGGACATCGCTTTCCTCTTGTTTCGATTTCCATTTTTTCCTGAAAATTCAAAACATTTCTTGAAAGTGCTTTGCCACTTGCTTACTCCTGTGTGTGATTCAAAGTGGATACCCTTTTAGAGTCCAGAGTGAATACTAATTAAAATTGTGAAAAATGAATTTATTAAAACTGCATGGAACCAAAATTTAAATTAAATAAAAATGAAATGGCAAGGAATCTTGAAAAAAAAAATCACAAAGTACACTTCAAGACCTCTGCAAATAAATCAAATTTTGATACATTTTGCTCAAAATATTCTATATATGGTATCCCAAACTTTATTGTAAGACAAAAAAATATGTTTAAAAAGTCATTTGAATAAATGTTGAGACATACATGTATATAGCAATTTTTAAAAATATATATAATAACCTCATATATCATTCAGGAGAAACTATACTGTAGCAAAAATGGACAAAACTAATTGGATTATTCATTTGAGTAGCAATGAGAAAGCTTGAAAATGTTGGGAGTAAAATTCATTCCACAGATTTCCACCAAGAGAGCCACAAGCAGGGCTGACCTGTCATAATTGCCATCCACTCTCAAAATTCTCATTAATCACAAGATATTTGGGTCATCCTTGATTCAGCCCATAACTGATCAAAGTTTTGAACGGGCACGACAAGTTTAACCTAATACGGACATAGCGCGTTAGCTCTTCTAATAATAAATAAAAAGAAGGCATTCCTCCTCCCATATGCCACCCATGTAAATTGCTGGAGAGACGTCATGTTTATCACTAAGTGCTAATGCTGTGCTCATATCTCATTCTTCAAATAATTTTCCTTTTGATATTCACGACCTTTATTCCTTGAAGAAATCTGTGTTTTCAATGTCATGTGTACATCAATGGACTGCATAAATTTACTTAATTTGGAGGATCATACCCTTCATTCTCTTGACCTGGATCTCTCAACCCTATCCTCCTCAATAGGTTTATTCATTTAAAGTCGAGTGTACTAATAAATTAATTGTGCCCAGCCGTCATAGTACCTGTCCACACCACATACATGCATTACCATAATTATCACTTATCTTAGAAGTTTATTAGGCCCTGGGGAAATAGGTATAAATGCTTCATTGTAAAGTAACTTTACAACTAAGTAAAGCACTTAATTAAAAAGGCTTGTCTCCTTACAAGATGCCAATGTAGCATTCAGAGGTTGACAAAGAAGGAAGATAGGGGCACTGTAAACTAGGAGAAAAGAGGGTAATTTGTGACCTTTACCTTATTGCACTGAGGACTAATTCAATTACAGAAGGTCTGTAACATCTCAGGGAAAGTTTCCATCTTGATCTCACAGTGGTATCTCGCTATGTCGTCCAAGCTGAGCTAATTGCTAGCACAACACTCTCAAACTGCCAATTGGATTTCGGTTTCAATTTCGTGTCAGCTTTCATGCTGCGCTGTTTTCTGCTCCACAGGGTAGGGAGTCCCCTGTAAGCTGGGGTGGCATGTGAACTGGAACAAGTCAAAGGGGATCCTTACAAAATATATTTATATTCAAAAGCTCTAGATATAATTCCAAACATCATTTGAGAATGAAGTACATGTATATTCTCCTTGTCTTCTCTTACCCATCCCTCCTTCATTTCATTCTGATGGGTATCAGTTCACAAATATTCCAAAATAGGTCTACCTTTTCAGAAAATTATTGCCAATAAAATAAAAGCTTGCTTAAAGATCTTCTTACATAATCTAACATAGCAACAATCAAGATCAATAAAAAGAAACAAAGTTCTTTTTCTGAACCCCCTAGTAATTATCATTATATGGCAGTTAAAAGAATAAGTCTATAATTCATGATCATCCAATAGACCAAAGTATAGATGCGAGGTGGAAATTCATTGGATTTTAAAGAATTGGTATTATATTCATACATTATGAAATGTCTCCATAAATCTGATGAAAAAAAATCCAGGTGTTGATTACAAGAGAGGTCTTTAATAGCAAAAATGCTTTCCATCAAACGATTAGGCCACACAGTGAAAATATACCTATATCATCAGGGGTCCTACATTGTGGTATGGCCTAATTCACGATTAATTAAATCAGCTCTCCACATGAACTTGTGTGTACTGTTTTAATATTATGGCTATGGTCCAAAGAAAGAGAAAAAAATTAGGGGAACTGAAATATCAAATGTAAACAAAGAGTTTGCAATTGCTCATATTTGCTATAAATTATATTTACTTTTCAGACTCTTCATATATTTTTCAAACGTGAAATGAAATAATTACCACTAAACTTGACACATTGTAATTCTCATAATTTTTATCATTTGTCAACACTGTAATATTGTCTGAAGTTTAAAAATTTACTTTGAAAGCTGAATGAAATTTTTTTTTCCTTGTGGAGATTTAGGATATTTATCCATTTTCTAAATGGAAATATACTGGTACTTCAGATATAGTTAATAAATTGCTACTTGTACTAATCCAACAGGACCATCTACATACTAACAGTGTGGTAACTATTCCCCTTAAAACAGAAGGTCCCTGTACTTGCTAATAGACACTGCCAGCCTAAACAGAGGGACACATCTGCCTGCAATTACAGCTATCATACAGAACAGACAATTAAGGGTTATATTCATGCGAGTTCATCAATATTAATCCCATTTAGTAAATGAGATAGATTTAAGCAGCTAATGCATGCATTAACAGTTGGACAGGGAGAAAATTGCATTACAGGCTCAAACCTGTGTATGTTGATGCAACACTGTATATCATGGCTTGGTGACTCAATCAGATTTTATCAAGAGGCTAAGGTAAAGGAGTATTTAAAAAGGTTTCTTTTTTTATTTTTTTTTTCTGTATGCTAGTGAAATAGTCATTTCAAATACATAAAGGATAAAGAGGAAATAATGGGGAAGTGGGCAACTGACAGAAAGCTAAGATCTGCATACATTTCTGTCAGTCAATTCTTATGCAAGGCTCCTGAAAGGTGGAAATCTAAATCAAATTGCCGAAGAGATTTAAAAAAAAATACAAAATAAAAAATGACTAACATTAACAGATTCCAGGCTTATTTCACTAAATTGCAAAAAAAAATAATATGAGGAAATCGTAATGCACTATAACAATGAATCTTTATTCATAGGAAGAAAAGGGTCAAATTGACCAGGCCCATTATGAGATTCCAAGTTTAGCAAGACCCAAATCACTTGCTGGGTAACTCAACAATGTCCCCAAGCATAGGAGTAGAAGAAAGAGGACTTGAAAGTTTGCCGGGCAGATCAAACAAGAAATGTCTACAATCTGGAGATGGTATAATTGAATCTCCCAGTGGGAGTACACATGTCTCCATGACTTTCACTTTACCTCCTCGGTGGCCGGCCGGGTCCGTCTAACAATTCTTTCCTTTTTTCCTCTGCTTTAAATTGAAATGTGCTAACAGCAATGTTATGATAGCGGAAATAGTTATGGAAATATGACTAGGTGATTGGTAGACAGCATCAAGAGACAGCGGATAATAGAGGACTGGAATGAAGAAGGGTTGGGAGGATTCGATGGGAATCTTTCTTCTGATGAGTGACGAAATCTCTGAGATGCCTCAGCACATATAGGGGTAAAATAACAAAAGAAATGCATCCTTCTTCCAAATAAATCCTGTGAAAGTGATAATTCCATTTACGAAAAGAAAAAAAAAATCTTAAAATAAATTTCTTTGCCTCAATCTGCAAATGATCTTGTTTGGAGACAATGATACATAATGTTACATATGAAATGTATCCTCTTTCTTTGTGCTGCTATGGATTGAAAATACATATTATATATATATTCTAAGTGATTTCTTTTAATGAGTGCTAAAATAATAACTTCTAGCTTTAACTATTATGTACACTTGCTTCTGAGTACAAAAGCTGGTATCTACACAATCTGTATGACATACTGGACTATCTTTAGCTGTTTGTGTTATCCAGTCAAAATCGCCCAAAGTTCTTTTTGTCCATCTTCACCTCATCTTCTTTCTGTGCCTCTTCTTCCTGCTTCTATCATCTACCCCTTCTCTTCCCCACCAACATGCGAGCTTTTGTTTCTCCATCTCTCTCTCCCTCATTTCTCTTCTTCTTTATGGGGATGTAGATCATTAACCATGAATGTTACCAAGAGTGTACTGAAACTCCCCTGCCTCTCACTACATCACTTTGTAATGATCAACCGATCTCAAGTTTGGCATATCTTGGTAATGCTCTGGTTGGTTATTCCACACTTGGGAGTGATTCACTATTCACCCTGTTGCAGCTCAACTCTTTCCTTTCAATACTTGATCAGTTGACTTCTCAAACAAAATAAATTTATAATAACAAGCAAAATGCATTCTTGCAGAGGCAAGACACTCGGCAAGTATTTATTTTTCTTAAATTTTTTTCATCTTCTTCAAAATCTTCTTCAAAAATTGGTATTAAAAATATGAAATAGAATTAATATTCTGTCAAAATTCTGTAAAAACTTTGGACTACAGAATGAGGAAAGTTGATAAGATATGAATGATTTCTTCTACAATTTTTTACAAAAGAAAGAAAAAACAAACAAACAAACCAGATTGCAGCACAAATTTCTGTTCAGCACATGAGGGAAATGGGACAGAGAATATGTAATCTGATTTTTTTCATATCAGATCAGTCAACTTCACACTAATATTGAAAACATCCCTGACCCCTCCCTCATTAAAAATGTTGCATACAAAATCTGAATGTTACCCTACTTCAATTACATAAGTGTTATGTCATGAAAAGAATAATGAGGTAAGACAGTAATCCTATTGATCCCAGCTGCCCATTGTTTAGGATGAGTGATGCTGGAAGCGTACATGTACACAAGGAACTGCTGAGGCCCCCATCCCTTGGAAGGCATCTCACTACTCCACCAAACTAAACAACATCTCAAAGAGCCCTCTTCAAATGACTGGGGGGAATTTATGGCCCTCTCCAAACCAAACAGGCAAAGTCATCCTGCCAGTCCCGATGAAATATATGGACTTCGTCCGCGTCATTAATGAAGCCCCAAATTACAGGCCAGATTCCCTCTCGCCAATGGATTTAATGAGCCGTTTATCCAGGCCAGCCTGCTTGCCTGCCTGCTTGCATTACCATCCAGGTACATGAGGAAGATGAGACCAGCATGACACTGACTGGTATCAAGTTTAGTTGTTTTTCATATTAGGTGAAAAATCATATTGTAATTTTGTACTGATCATCCATCCAACAAAAAAATATGGTAAGATATTGTAATGTTATTATGAAGATGGTATTCAGTCCATGGAAAGGGCAAGGGAAAGGACAGAGTTGTATTTCTGATCCTTATATCACTTCAGCTTAAATGCATGCAATGAGTACAGGATTCTCTTCAAAGTATATTTCATGTATAGTGTTTGGAAAGGAGGGGGATTTGAGGCAGCAAAGAGTAATTAAGCTCTGGAAAATTAAAACAGCTCTCTGGAAAAGAGACAAAATACTAAAAAAAAAAAATAAAAAATCATCTAAAGGAAATCCTACTTTTTTCTAGAACACAAAATCCTCAACAGAGCTATTGCAAACCCCCCAAACATAATTCCTATGCTTTTAGGGTAAAAGCTGAGATTTGAACTCCACGATTAATTACAAGCTAATTCCAGAACTTGATACAATTTACAGCATCATCATCCAGTACGTAGAAAGCGATAGTAGGAGTGGCAATAAAAAGGAGAGTAGCGTGACATTGCTAGTAGAAAGTCTATTAACGAGTATACGCGTGATAATATCAGGCATGCCGTTGCATGGTAAGTAAACACGGCGTTCTACAAAATGTGGTTCAAACAGAGGTGACTTCTTGCAATATCTCAGAAAATCAATAATTCATGTAATTGACGGTAAATATTTGATAGCATCTGTGACACAAGTAACCTCACTCTACCTGTTCCTTTCTGATAGTAATGCCTCTAACACTGATTATACAATGAGGGAAGACAATATAGAGAATTATGACCAATCTAAAATCTAATTAGCATTATTTGCTTAAGATTAAATGACAGGAGTCAATAACATGATGTTAAATGAAAATTTCAGCGAAAGCAAAAACCTTTCTTGCCTTTAAGTATTCAAATAGGACTAGGCTCAATGCAAGTTACATTAAATGTGTGAAATAACTATATTGCAGTAAGAAAAAAAAATCAGAATGGCCTTTCTTGCCTACAAAATACTTGCTTGTATTTTTGGTTTTCTTTTGATTTTGATTATATCCAAAATCAGTCAATCTTTCCATAACATCACTAAATTCTTCTTATGTTTTCTGAGTAGTATCTATAGGTCTGCTCGCCTTTTTGTACATTGCATTAGTGACTGTTTGAAAGTCTCATAAAAAGTAATACCCTCCTCCTTCTAAGATAGTAATAAAGATATTTCTCAAAATACTAGCTTACTTTACCTTTGTGATCACTATGCTATCATGAAGATAAATGATTTCACTGTATAACAAATTTGGATTGGCGAAATTATGTCCAGAGGTGGCAGTATTTCAAACCAATCATGGTAGGCCTGCAATACAGTGTACTGACAAAAAAACCTCCAAACAACTAGAGACTGTTGCTAGATAATTTTATAAAATTACAGAATAAGTTGGTATAGCAGCAAATATACACAGTCCACAACAGAAGTTTGAAAGAAAATATAGGGGCAAAATAGAATTAAGAGTTTCGTGTTCCAAAATATATATTTTCAGGCAAAATTAAACATCTGAATATAGATTTACAATACCCACTTGTAAAGGAATAAACATTTCTGGAAGAGTGAAATTCAATTCTTATGGTATTTCTTTAAGTTCAAAAAGTGTGCCACTTGATGTGCAATCATGACAGACATAGATGACAGAATAAAAATAAAGCATAAATAAGATGGTCTAAAGAAGGCTCCCCCCCCCCAAAAAAAAAAAAAAAAAAAAAAATATATATATATATATATATATATATATATAAAGAAATAAAAATTAAAAATTAAAAAACAAAATAAAAATTTAAAAATCATATTAATGAGGCACATTGAAAGAGCACAATGATGAGATCACTTTAGATACAAGGTTCGTTCAATGAAATGAAGGGAGAGAAAGAAGAGAGTAGATAAAAAGGCTCTTTTGGGGCACAATAGAGTAGTGAAAGAAAGAGAAAGGCTAGCTGACTAGACAGATGGTCATCCCATCTGGGCTGTTACCTACTCATGCTTGTTTTCAAAACATCACACACATAATGAGTCTCATTCATACAAAACATTCTACACATCAAGGCACATTCACAAATCAGTGCATTACAAGAAATTGCAATAATGAAAAATATGGTATTTCAAAATTCAAAAGAAAACTGATGACTTGCTTCCAAGTCACAAGCAAATTTTGTATAGGTGGTGCAATGCAGGGTGCATTTTACTCTCTCAAATACAATTAAATTTCAGTATCTTTAAACAAAATGATGCACCATAAGAAAGTTTCTAGTGATGTTGATAGTTTATGCACCAGTAAAGCATGGTCATCTGAGGTCTCTTATAAAAAGAGTTTAATATTGAAGTTTTTCTAACAAAATGGTACACATCAAATTCTCTGTTCACATGACATGTCGAAAAGCAATTATGCAATTTATACCTCTTAAACTTGATAGACAAACTGGGTAGATTCTTTAGGTGTAACTAATGGTACAAAATTAAGTCTGGACACTACTGAGATTAGCTTTAACTCTTCAAATCTACCTCTTTGAAGTTAGATGGCCTATGTATCCTACTGACTTTATATGATCTAGTCATGTATCACTGGCTCTTACTACTGCACTCTGGCATTAAGCTGTTATGTGGTCATGCCCCAGCGCCACGCCGCTGTCCTGTACACAATGACCTTGGCATAGTATTAATAGGGCTTAATGATAGGGACAATAGATGAACAGGGATGGTCTTATTAATTGATGACAGTCACCCGGGTCTAGGCTTACTCATCGAGTCATTCCTAGACACTATGGCTCAGATTGCATCCAGTCTAGCCCTGTCAGCCAATACACACCAAGACAGGTACAGAGTTGTGCTTCCACAGGCATGTGTGTTCATTCTTAGGAACTTGGTGACCTCTTGTTGAGAACAAATGGCTGTTATAGAGGTTCTTTAACCTCTTATTACGATAATGATATAATCTCCTTTTCAAGGCTTATGTGGTATTGAACTACAAACAATGCATGATATAATTTTTTTAAAACTCAATACAAGCACTGGCCTTTATGTGTTTCTAAAATGCTCCAGCATCCGTTCTCAGAACACAGCACATACTACCAGTTAACCATTACTCAACACCTGGGTCAAGGGAGTCAACTGTAGATAAAATGCTGTGTTTAAGGACATTCACCTTTCATCATGAACCAGAAATGCCCTGTAGTCAAAAAGTGGTCACGTAGTGCAAGCTTTCAAAATGTATTCACCTATCTAGTGTGGTCTGATTAGAAGTCATCATTTCGAACATGTTAAAGGCATTGATTAACTTTGCCCAGGATTGAAAAAAAAAAATCACTGTTCCAGCTAATGCTGTAATCATAATTGCAAACCTTTAGCTCAGACAGGAATCGCCTGAGTTTTATAAGCTGATCGGTCGTTTATATATCAAGATATTTACGATTGAACATTGATGTCGGGATAGAGTACCACCGAACCCTAAAGAACTCTTACGGTTGGCATACCTCGCTCTATCACAGAATACCGTACGGGCTGGAAACCCGCTCTGAAACCGCCAAGCGCTGGTGCTTGGTTTTTGTGACTGCAGCGCAGCGAAGAAGCCGAGCGACTTGCGCTAGCGATTGATCGCGATTTTCTCTTTTTTAGGACAGTAAACGGGTTCCATTTTCTCTCATACTTTCACATATCCTTAATTATATATGTAGTTAGAGGACTGCACACATTTCACTGGCATTTGAGCTGATTTTACAATTTTTCACAAAGTTAATCAATCACTTTAAATACAATTCAAAGTTCTCAGGAGTAGAACTAACTAACCTCCACAAAGATGGTTCCTGTAAGAGGCTTCAATCAAGATCATTTCTGGTTTATTCAGGAGAAAATAAAACCAATTTGGCTGGACATGAATGACATTAATTGACTGGTCCAGCTCAACTTCAACCATGTCATCTAGAGTGACACATGTTACCTGGTCACTTGACTTACTACATTGCATGTGTTCATCATGTAGCTTCAATTTCAAGTCCTAGTCTGGGGGTAGGCCCACTTGACAAAATCAATAGCAAATTATGAAGAATAAAAGAGTGGAGAATACATCAATATATTTGACATGAAACCTTCGATTTCTGAGCTAATTATTCATTTCCCAATAACATTGCAACATTTTTCGAACCACCTGTAGGTCAAGGGGCAGGTTAACAAAGGATACATGTATACTTGTCCCATTCCATTTTCAAACTATAACAGCTACATAGGCATGTTCATTTCATATCACTAATTTGTCTGAACAGAATACCAATGAAGCTGATGACAAAAAACATGCACACAAACATGTACAAAAGCAAAAACTATGATTGAATATAGCATGTAACTTAAGAAGGGTTATTAAAAAATGACATGGATTAAATGTCTGCATGCGTAGATATCAGCATATCTCAAGACAACATTCTAAGCCAGAGATTAATGAAGACTTTCCTCTTACTAGACTGTCGGGTCATTGACGTAAGTCCAAAGTAGACTGGTTTGTACAGGTGTCATCCATATGCGTACAGGAAATACAGGCCACTCTACTCTAAAATAGCGCTCCGTCGATTGCCAACGCTAAATTAACTTGAATGACAATGACCCTAATTAGCTATGTTCATCCAGGCCTTGCATTTTACTGTCTCTAATTAGCCACCAACAACTCTTTATTTGACCGAGGCAATGAACCTCATTAGTCAACAACACATCTCCCTGTAGGATTGTCTCAATGGCTAACTAATTCTACAATCAACGTACAATTGTGCACTTGAATGGATGTAATGAAATCATCCTCGATGGATACACTAGCTAAAAAACGCAAACGATAATAAAGTGCCTTGGCATCACTGACTTGTAATATTACAAGTTGTGAAGTTGGAACCATCAGCAGAAACACACTGATGGCTATCATGTATTAGCATTAAAACTCTTCTGTATTCCTATGTGATGATGGAAACATTTCAAATTAATAAAAAGCAATTGAATAAAATCTTGGATAGATCATAGAAGTGCATTTTTGATACATAAATTAATATATAATAAATGTTTCTAACTAAAATTATAACATCAAATTGAGGAAATTGTATTTTTGCTATACACTTTCAAAGTATGCAAGGATTTAAAAAATTACATCTTAAATATGTACAACTTGAATCATATGTACATGCTCAAACTTAACCTGTATAAAAATTCCTTTATTTCAAAATCATACAATGTATTTAATGCAGAGTATCCAAAATGAATTTTCCTACCACACAACACACAATTCATAATATTTGCTAACATATTCTCTATGACTGGACATCAGCTGACCACAGTATAGGTCAGTTTGTCTAATTTGGTAGCAGATGGTCAACTGGCTGTTGACCACATCGTTAAAACTCAAATGCTAGGCTTGTACAAACTACTACTAATAGAGTAATTAAACATCACACTCATATGGATTGCTTGCAAGCAATCAATTTATCACTATGAGTGTAGCAATGTGCATTGTGAGACAGGCTTAATAAGCTGGTATACAATATTATTTTACACCAGTTAGAATTATATGCACCAGCCACCAATAACTTTCTACTATAAACATACAACCATAATGCATAGAAGTTTGCATGCTGTAAATTTTCAGAAATTTATGGTAAAGTGATGTATAATTTGGACTTGTTTCCTCTACAAATGGGTATGAATAAGCAACAATTCTCAAAGGAGCTTTATGTAGAGAATGAAAAATATTTCAAAAAATGTGAGAGTGGCAGTGCAAGTAATACTTAATGCATACATGTATAAAATGCATTTATGTGTGCAAAAGCTTATGAACAATGCTTTCTCTAATTGCATATACGGTAGTCATGATAGTGTAGCTAGTATTTTATAAATTATGGCAATAAAAAGTGACCCTTATATATAAAACGAAATAATGAATCAACGTTCATGTAACTGCATCAAATACTGCATACGCTATAAATTTTTGCGAATAGGGCTAGCCAGACTATTTCACGAGTGGTTGAATTTGCGATCGGGAAATTCTCAGATTTACAAACAGCGATGATGATGTATTTTTGCAAAGTTAAGTGGTGAATTTCTGTTAGAGACAACAAATTCAACTGACTACTTATGTTAGCAATATTTTAGCATGTTGTTAAATTCGCGACCCACCAGCGATTCACGAAAATAAAAACCCTGCCAAATATATGACGTATACAGTATACATAAGTGGGATAGTACACAAAATAGGGCAATTTTATTACATTCATTTATTAATATTATATTGTCACAACTAAGCAAAGGTCTTCTTACGGTTAAATTGGGGCATAGATCTATTGTAAAATTCTAGGACAAGCAGATTAGAAACCTTGAACTATTACACATATTTTGCCAAAAAGAAAAGACAAATATCAAATTTCAACATCTACTGACTCACATCAATATTTCTCAGTCACGAACAAACATTATTCTCTCTCACTTTAATCATCACTTCATTTAAACATTCTTTCTCAAAATCAAGACCAAGTAATAGTTGTACATAAATCATATGCATCTATATAACAAAAGAAGCAGTATCTACTTCAGTTTTGCAGTAATGTCCTTTGGTGTGGTTTTGCACATCATTGCCTTTACTATTTTTGTAAGAAATCTTTTATTGTATTCTTTGACTTTGCATGTTGTTTTTTTTTTTAAATGAAACTGGTGAATAAATTCAATTCAATTCATTTCATTTTATTGTTCAAATGATTCTTTTCAAGCATTGGTGGACTACTGATAATACCATCATTTGCAAAAGTTTAAGACCACTATTCCAAAATGCAAATAACTCAAAGAA
This sequence comes from Heliocidaris tuberculata, assembly GCA_025618425.1. NCBI lineage: Eukaryota > Metazoa > Echinodermata > Echinoidea > Camarodonta > Echinometridae > Heliocidaris > Heliocidaris tuberculata. The sequence goes on from CM046834.1 coordinate 16,921,693, forward strand.
AGAACAAAAAAAATTAAACTTATTTTTCAGATCATACAATTAATTTCATGGCATAACCTATGTATCGAACTTGAACTATGGGCTTATACCATTACTCTTGTGCTACTGATCACTGTAGTAAACATGTTGTGTAATCATTCAATGAGACAAAAGAAAGTATTCCAAATTATTGAAATACCCACAAATCCAGAGGTGGTCTTAAACTTTTGCAAATGATGGTAGAGTATGGTATAATGGGCTATGCAAGAACAGGAGTCTGGTTCTGGAACAAACAGACCTCCAATATTTTTCTAGTGGACTAACATGAGGAGCGAGCCCTGGCTAAACTAACAAATACATGATCAATGAAAGAAAGATAACAAAATAAATAGACTGTCAACAGAAGTAGTGGACTACATCTCATGTTACACACAAGCAACATAATAAAAGTAAAAGAAGAGACACAACATACCTCACTCTTCTCCCTGGCTCTCTCCAGTATGTGTTCCTCTATGGTGCCCTTACAGATGAGACGATAGACCGTAACCTGCTTGGTCTGGCCCAGTCGATGGGCTCGGTCCATAGCCTGCTGGTCTACTGTTGGGTTCCAGTCACTGTCATAGAAGATCACTGTGTCTGCTGCTGTCAGATTGATCCCTAGACCACCAGCTCGGGTACTCAGTAGGAACACAAAGATGTCAGACCTATAGAACACAGAGGGTGTATAACATGCTATCAGATATTTTTCATTGACATCATCTTACCATTTGTGTTTATCTTCAATCTGATTTTGTCTAAGATGTTAGTGAGATGAAACATATGCACAATACTAACCAATATAAAATACTAAAAACCTTTAACATGGTATTGCTGCATGTAAAGGTGTTGTAGTCTAGTGGTTAAAACATTTGACTGGAGATGGGAAGGCGGTGGGTTGGAACCCCAGCACAGCACTACATTCCTTTGGCAAGACATTAATCTACATTTGTCACTCTCCACCCAGGTGTTAATTGGGTACTGGCAGGAAGGAATTCCCTGAATGCTGTGAGTGTGGAAATCAGTAGCCTACCTATAGCCCGGGTAATTTTGGAGCATCTCGAGAGGTGCATATGAGCACTATATTAATATCCAATATTATGATGATTATTATTATATTTTTAATAAATACAAATTCTTTATCACATGGAATCTGTAAATAGTAGATATGTTAAGAATTGGCATCAGGTTTCAAAACACAGAACTTAATATAATTCAACATCCTAAATAACTGTCAGGTAAAATCCCTCATTAGCTGATGGGGGCAATATGGTAGAACTACACAAGGAATCTGCTATCAATTACAGAGACAAAGGGATTATCATTATTTATCATCAGTCCAATAATGGAACAAAATAACGATTCCTGGTAACATATCATACAAGCATGTGTTATAAACACAATATTCAGAATTTACTGACAGCATTGATAATCAGAACCATGCATGGACTATGGAGAGGCCGACCTAACTATAATCTTCTAGTCCAAGTCTAATATTAATAGAACTCACCTTGTCTGAAAGCCAGCCACCATGTCTCTTCGATCCGAGATCTTAGATGAACCATCCAACCTCATGTAAGTGTGTTTGCGATGCCATAAGAATTCCTGACATTACAAAAGACAGAGAGAAAACGTCAAAACGTTTTGTATTGGAACAAATAAGTCATATAACGATGAAAGAAACAGTAAGTGAAATTTTAAATAATGAGGAATTAAAGTGTAATTTTATTCATTTGGAAGGGGGGATTGCAAGTTTTACAGTGCTATTTATTTGATATCTAATCAGGAAGATTTGACAGGAGTTGCACATTAAAAGGAAAACAAAAGCTAACAATATCATGCTGAAATGAAAGGCACATTACACACAGATATTAATTTCTCTAAGTATTCATGGTTTGACCACTAATACCTTACAAACATAAAAAGACAACGTTATTGGATGACTAGCTAATCCATGGTACATACTTCACTTATTCAACCACTTAGTGTGAGCTGAATATTTGAGATATCATACACGCATCATCTTTACAAGGTAGGTTCATGGAGCTATGACAAGGGCATTACCTTACCTCTAGGATATCGATCATCCTTGTCATCTGAGAGTAGATCAAGACACGATGACCTTGATCTTTTAACTGAGACAAGAGATCATCTAGTACATGCATCTTCCCAGAGTCAGTCACCAAGTAGTCTTTGTCTATGAAAACAAGAGATATCCAGATTAGAAAAAATAATAACAAGTGAATGAGTAAATTACGCAATGCGTAATAAATGTCCCCGCCGGAAGTGCAAATCTGTGGAAATTAACTAGCCTGAACCTTAAAACTTCAGTGAAAAACTTTAGTGAATAAAATAATAATGTTACTGCATGCAAAAGAAGAGAATACCAACAATGCATGTATACAACTGAAATATAAAAAATGAAAACATTATGAACCTTCAGCCATTTTGAATAAATTTGCATAAATTTGCATGAATAATGAATTTCACAATTCTGTGTAGAAGTTTGGAAGCCCCCACCCAGCCCTATCAGATAAAACAATCGGAATCAAAATCCGATGTGAAATAGAGGAGAAGTAGCATTTTTCGTCAATTTTGAATAAATTTGCATAATTAATGAATTTCAAAATTCTGTGTAGATGTTTGGAAGACCCCACCCAGCCCTATCAGATAAAACAATCGGAATCAAAATCCGATGTGAAATAGAGGAGAAGTAGCATTTTTCGTCAATTTTGAATAAATTTGCATAAATTTGCATAATTAATGAATTTCAAAATTCTGTGTAGAAGTTTGAAAGCCCCCACCCAGCCCTATCAGATAAAACAATCGGAATCAAAATCCGATGGGAAATAGAGGAGAAGTAGCATTTTTCGTCGATTTTGAATAAATTTGCATAAATTTGCATAATTAATGAATTTCAAAATTCTGTGTAGAAGTTTGGAAGCCCCCACCCAGCCCTATCAGATAAAACAATCGGAATCAAAATCCGATGTGAAATAGAGAAGTAGCATTTTTCGTCGATTTTGAATAAATTTGCATAAATTTGCATAATTAATGAATTTCAAAATTCTGTGTAGAAGTTTGGAAGCCCCCACCCAGCCCTATCAGATAAAACAATCAGAATCAAAATCGGCCAAGAAATGACGGAGAAGTAGCATTTTCTAACATTTGAGCACACACGGACAGACGGACGGACGGACGGACGGACACACACACACACACACACACACACGCACACACGAACGGAGCCCGTTTCATAGTCCCCTCGCGAACTTCGTTCGGCGGGGACAATAATATATGAGAGAAGTTTTTGCTAAATACTGGGGTGCTCACTGATTAAATGCAGTATTCAATTTTCAAAGTGAAAATGAAAAAGGACTTATTTTTCATATTTTGCAACAAATTATCTTCCACATAAAAGAAAAGAAAAAGGTACTGAAGAATATTATAATAAATGAATGATAATCATCTTGTGGGTTAATGAAGAAATGTTCCTCTTGAGTATTTTGTTTGTATTATAGTTGTTCTGTAAGTGCGTTGAGAAAGAAATTTGATTTTATTTAATTCATTTATCTACATCAATTCATAACAGGCACATAAGAAAAATAGTAATAGTTATTCATAAAATTTCGATCATTTTGAATTAATATCACCAACACTTTGGATAAACTTCGTGTCCCAGCCCCCAAAATAGGTTACCTGTACATTTGAAATCCCAGCACTAATTATTATTAAAGGCATTGATTAACTTTGCCCAGGATTGAAAAAAAAAAAATCACTGTTCCAGCTAATGCTGTAATCATAATTGCAAACCTTTAGCTCAGACAGGAATCGCCTGAGTTTTATAAGCTGATCGGTCGTTTATATATCAAGATATTTACGATTGAACATTGATGTCGGGATAGAGTACCACCGAACCCTAAAGAACTCTTACGGTTGGCATACCTTGCTCTATCACAGAATACCATACAGGCTGGAAACCCGCTCTGAAATCGCCAAGCGCTGGTGCTTGGTTTTTGTGACTGCAGCGCTTGGCGAAGAAGCCAAGCGACTTGCGCTAGCGATTGATCGCGATTTTCTCTTTTTTAGGATAGTAAACGGGTTCCATTTTCTCTCACACTTTCACATATCCTTAATTATATGTAGTTAGAGGACTGCTCACAATTCACTGGCATTTGAGCTGATTTTACAATTTTTCACAAAGTTAATCAATCACTTTAACATTACATTAAGAGAAATAGACCTACCTGGTATCTGTATCTTGGACCATCCATAATGTGGTTTGAGAGCAGAGAGGCCTCCAACGGCAGGTGGTGCTAACAGATTAGACCTCCTCTCCTTGTAGATCTCAGATGAACCATACTGGATACATTGCATTGCTTCTAAGCTATCACCATGTCGCAATTTTGAGAGCTGGTAGCTTTCACGACGATCCTTGCAGTAGAATGTTATAGGTGCAGTATAGACCTGCAATACAGCAATCATAAATCATAAAAAAATGTTTATGATAACATGCTTTCTTCATACTGTATTTCACCATGCACATCTAACTTACAAGGGTCACTGATATAAACTCTAGTATCTTGGGAGCATCGACTCTCAATCAAAAGCTTGAGGGTACAAATATCTGCTATGTCCCTAGACAAGGCATTTTATCTGGTTATCCACAGAGGTGTTTAATGGTACCTAGCAGGATTTTCTCTTGAAATGCACTGTGCATTGATTACAGCTGCCAGAGGTAAAGCTGTAAAAACTGTTGTAGATATGTTGTTGTCTAGTGGTTAAGTCCCTGGCTGTGAACCCTGCCACAATACTAACGTCCTTTGGCAAGACACTAATCTACATTTGCCACACTCGACCCTGGTGAGGTAAATAAAGTACCTGGTAGGATTATTCCTTGTAATGCACTGTGCAATGGTAATGGTTGCTGGTGTTATAAAACGGGTTCAAGAATGTAGCCAATCAGATTATTTTTTCGCTAACATGCATGGGAGTGCAAAAAGTGCGCAGCAAAAAGTGATAATGCACGGCTGAGATGTGCGTATGCGTACCGCTAGGGCGTACAAACTTAAGACGCGATGAAATGCGCGTAGTTTCATATAGGAAGGCATGGCAAGGACTTTGATGCGCACACTGACACGCACATTATACTTTTTGACTGCTCTTAATGTGATGTCATAAAGGAAAGCAAATGGCGGCCTCCTTGACTGTGCGATTCTTTGCATTTTGATGGGGTTTATAACTATTTTTTTTACTTTATATTCAGTATTGTTGACCCGTTTTATAAAACAAATAATTCATGTTTTGTAGCTCAAGCATTAGTGATATACACTGCACTCAGTTACGTCACAATGAGACGGATAATGAACTCGACAAGTCTCGTTCATTATCCCATTGTGACTTAACATTCGTGCAGTGCATATTCACTAATGCACTCGCAAACATGCATTATTTGTATACTAAAGCTGGGGAAATAATTTCCAAAGCTCTTTGGAAGCGCATAGGGACATTATATCATAACGTGAAATGCAGTATACAAGAACGAACTGAATACTATAATTATTATCATTAAAGCAAAAGTAAAACTCATTTTGGAAGCACATGTGGATGTTGAATCGCAACGTGATATGTGCTGTACAAAACATTTTACTATATCCCTCAATGAAAGTAGAGACGAACCTTTGGTATTGTGTTGAAGAGGAAAGCAGGCATCTCGGTCCTCTGGCATCGTCTGACAATGGAAGGTCTCATGCGAGGTGAGAGAAGAGAGCTGACCTGTTTGAATGCTGGATTCTCATTACCTTGACTTGAAGAAGGACTCTGTACAAATGAAACATGATTCGAGATAAATAGTGAAAGGCATCTATCCACTGCAGACTATGACAACACTTTATTAGGGCTTACAAAATAGAAAGATATAAGGTACTGAAAAATTAATTTTCAAAAGACTTTTGAAGTATAAAAAATACTAACAACCCACCAAACTTATTACTCACTCAAGGCTAAAGGAGAGATTGAAACTTCTGTAATATCTTTCAGTAACTTTTATGAAAAATGGTAATTGGTGAGATCTACAGTGCATCCCCTAAAAACGAAACCCTAAAACAAAGGATTATGGTGACCACAATATGTGCTCTATGACAATAATTTTCTATTTTCCTTAAAGTAGAAGTATTATGCTTTCAAATGATTCATTGATGGCATTAGTCAATGCACATGCCACTGAGTGAGATTGTTTTGAAAAGGGCATGTAAAAATCCATTTGTGCCAGACTGTTAAAATTGTGAGAATGTTCGTATCAGATGCGAACATAAGGGAAATAGTTGCTTTAAGAGATATGATATGCGAGATTCCCATTGTGTGATGAAATGCATTCATCAGAATTTTCATAAAACATGGGTCAATACCAATTTTGAATACCAAACTTCCAAAATCAACAAATATCACTCTTAAGATAAAAAGTGCCCCTCCTGTGATGGAAAATGTGCCTTTCCTGAGGTAAAAATAGCAACAATCATGTTATTTTTCTGCCTTATATGACATTAAAACCATACTTTTCCATTTAATGACAATGTATGGTACCACTCACTTAAATTCTCATTAAAAAATTACCTTGCTCCTTTTTTAAAAGAAGCTGTAGCTCTGGAAAGTAGAAAAAACTATTTTCGAAATAGGTACCATTTTAGTACAAAATATGCCCTTCCTTTACCACCACCATCAAAACAAAACAAAATTGATCATCCTGTACTTTATGATGAGAGCATTATTCTTACCCTCATTATTAAAAGAACCACATGAAAACAGTCTTGTCATTGGGTTACATGATTCACGTATCCGTTAGGACAGGTTCGCACGTGATCCTAATGTTTTCACAGTTTTACCCAAATTTGGCACAACTGAGTTTTTACATGTCATTTTCAAAGCGTTGCTGCTCAGTAAACCATGTATGGATGGATGCCATCAATTTATAATTTGAAAGGATAATACTTCTACTTTATGCAAAATAGGTTACTATTATCAAAAAGCTCATAAATTGGTCACAATAACCCTTCGCTTTAGGGTTTTGTTTTTTCAGGGATACACTGTATACAAAGTATTTCATTTGAAATTGTGTTTCTGCTACCACCACATAAACCCACCTTTCCATGGAAGGTATAACCTGGTGACTTGGCTCCACTTGGAGAGGCAAGTGAGGCACCCTTGTGCCTGAGAGGGGACATAACCCCCAATGAGGATGAAGAGGAAGGGGGTGATGACAGGGATGAAGGGGTTGGGTTCTGACTGGCCCTGGTCCTTACTCTCTTATGCCATCCAGTCTCTGCCATATGATGGTAGACATGGGTGTTGTGAGAGGACAGGGTGGTGGTCCAGGAGGTGAACAGCAGCTCCTGCAGGATAGGACTGCAGGAACGGCTGGCTTGACTAGTTGCACAGAGAGGTCGCAGAAGGAGGAGTCTGTAACAACACATAAAACAGAACAACAATGCATTTACACCAGTATTAAAGGGAATCTTTGAGTTCTGGGAAAGGTGAAAAATAATTTGTGAGCTTTCTCATTCCTTTGATGTCAGTTTGGAAGGACATCATAGTAGAAATATCCCCTGAAAAAGATTGCTCTTCAAATGCTCTTATATTCGAAATATGACTAGTAATAGCTGAAATGTTCGGGCCGGACATTCATGCCACTTGTGTGTGTAGTCCCATGTACTCACTTCTGTAGTATATGTGCTTGTCAGCTATATTTAGTCAATTTCTTATCTATTTTGATGATTCCAAAACAACACAGTATAAAACAATTCTTATGTAGACATGGTCAACCTTTTCCAATTACTTTGAGACAGTTTCTTTCACAATATAATTGCATGACCAGAACTCTACTTTATCTTTAATTCAAAACTACCACAAAGAGATTAGATCAAACTTAAGGTATCAAGGCTTATACTCATAAATCCTTACAAAGCCAGTGGTAATCTTACATAACTATATACGCAAAAAGTGTGTAAAAAGTTAGCAACTGGGCCTAGTAAGGTTTTATAAATACAGTCCCACAAGATTAGGTGGAGGTTTACACAAATCCAAAATAACATTTCTTAGGTTCGTTTAAATTTCACAAGTATTTATTGTAATATAAAGAGTTCCAACCTCAAAATCTCTAGAAATGAATATTTCTTTGTTGCTGATGCAGTTTAAAAAAACAAACAATATAATCAAATTCCAGGCAGTTTCAATAAGCTGGCATTAGATTGACTGAAAAATTATGCTATGCCTTTACCTCCTATTGCTATGTGCTGTCTCTTTCCAGAGACTGTCAAGGTACACCCTGTAGGCTGCCTTCATGACCAGGAATAACATAAGCCAGCTAGCCATCAATCCACCCTTCAGGGACCTTAGCTGTGCTGGAGTGATCTCCACAAAACAGGAGAATGAGAAGGCTGATCCACTTGGGGAGCAGTTGTTACCACAGCAGGGTTCACCGAACAGAGAATAGTGGATGTTCTCGACTGAGAATATGGACAGCATGTAGTAGAGTACCCTGTAAGTGGAGGTCACAGACAGAAAGAAGACACTCGTTCTCTAAGATGGAAACGGTATTGTCATGTGCATACATATTATAGAAAAATCTTCAGCTATCTTGACAGAAGTCTGTTGGGGTTAAATGTCAATAAGTTTATTTTACTTTCAATCTATACACAAATACCACTGATTCATGTGGATGTAACTTTATGAAAATAGCATACACTTTGATAAAGGTCAATTATCACTGATCAGAATTCAGTCCAGATAAACTCCTTCCCAAACTCTTCTTGTAGCAATAGGGAGTGTAATATGTCACTTCCCACAAGACATTTGCAAAGTGCTTGTTATACATCTACTTCCTAATCAAATGTTTCCTTTTCCACATTAATTGCAGTCATGGTTTATTTAAAGGTATGACTATTGAGCAAGGTAGAATATTCACAGTCCATATAAGGAGAATTTCCATGGTTCATACATTGCATGATATGTCTGAGAAAGACATATACAATGTAAATCAAAGTTGAATTTGTAAAGTTAAGTTTGGCTATCTGCTTACACTAGAGCTCCATACATACAACTCACTTGTTTCTTAAAGGCTGGTTTTCAATGATGCCTTCTTGCAGGAGTAGCCTCGGTAGTGTAACCTCATCAAGCTGGGTGTGGAATGGGGACCGGGTATCCCTTCTCTCAAATAACTCAGGATGATTGCACACCTAGGACAACACAAAGTGGCACATAAAATAAACCAATACAATGATCAGAGTGGTGGCCTTGATCACAGGTGGTGAGAGGTTGGAACCCTGTCTGGAGAGCCAGTGACCCCGGAAAAGACATCAACTCCCAAAAACCTAGTTCCTAGGACAAAATTTCAAGATGTGGGTTCTCTACCTACAAGCATATATTCGTTATCTTGATCTACCCAGATAGATTAAAAATTGACATCAAACACCAATTCACAATTGGTCTCATTCATCTTTTCATTTAGACACAAACACACTCTGTACAGTTCTTCCGCTATGTTTGTTGGAAATCACTTCATCATTCTTCAATTCAGTATGGTACTAGACTTCAACACATACCCCCCCCCCCCCCCAACACACATACACACCCTAAAAATGTGTATGAAAGGACAACAGAAAGCATATTCCAACCTGTTACACAAAAACAAATCTCAACCAAGAAATCTCCATTAGTTAAGCAGTTGTGAGGACCGTTATCTTCATCATGCCCTGTTTGACTAGAATAACCACTACTGACCTTCCTAAACTGCATGACAAGGTTCATGAGATTGTTGGTCTGTGTCTGTGAGGTGGTGGAGGAGTGAGATTTGAACAGGTCTTCAATGGAGATCTTGTTCTTGATAGCTTGATAGAAGAGACGCTGACGGGTGCTCAGCTGACAGTACATCAAAATCTCAATCTAGTAAGATAATAAAAGCAGCAGAGAAAAAAGAAACGTAAGTTTAGTTAACATATGTGGTAAATTACTCGCAATATCAGCATCGAGCTTGAACGCAAATGCACTCATTGAAAATACCAAAAGACAGCACACAAGTGAAAATGAAAATTCTCTATGTAGTGGTTTTTTATTAAATCTTGTGGAATATTTATATCATTTTTAAATTTTAATTTTTAAATTTAAAGTATATTATGCTTCTGTACATTGTCCTTTAAACTATGTATAAACCTGGACTTACTTGGTATTTTCTTTTTTTTAACAGTAAAAGTGATGTCTTTTTCAAAAATGGGATTCACTCAGGATGTTTACTTTTTCAACTATAACCAGCATTTAAAATAATATCAGTGAATAATAAACTCATTATCAACTCTAGCTTCTGGGGGGTGTTTTACAAAGAGTTAAGTTTGACTTAAAGTCATGCGTAAGTGCCAATGCGCATACGGTATTGAACGCGTAATCTCATTGGTAGATTACTCGATAGCGTGCGTCCCCTGATCATGATCTGACCAATGCGGTGATGTTTCATATACCACACGCAACTAGGAGTTTAAGTGCAACTTTCAGTCAAACTTAACTCTTTGTGAAACACCCCCCTGGTCATATAATTTGACAAAATCATTGATGAAATAAAGGCAAGCTTGTAATTGTACTCTACCTTGTCTGAGAGTTCATTCTCAACATCCTTCTTGACTCTCCTCAGCATGAATGGTTTCAGTATCATGTGCAATCTAGACAGTTGCTCTGAGAGGGTGAAAAAAGAACCATCATCAATATTTCTAATTTTTTAAAAATGTATTTATAATGCCATGATAGCATAAGCTATTTCACGAAAGATTAATCATCACTAGAAGGCATAATGATACTTGCTTCTTCATCTAAAATGATCCTTATTTTAAGAAAACTCTATTTCTTATATATATATCAATGGCGAAAACAAACAAAAATATACTTATTTTTTTCAATTAGTTTTGCTGAGCCAGACCATCTCACATCCACTAAAATCAGCAACAATGGTTACAATGGCTTAAACTACCTTCAAGAAGTCAAATTCATTTCTGAGCTTTTATGCATTTCATAGTTACAGTTACATGCAAACAAACAAGCAGAAAAGAAGAATCAACCTGGATAAATAGTGCATTGGAAATAACTAAGACACTGTCTTAAACATGAGCTTTCCTGATTCAGAAAATCTCCTTGTCATCAAATTTGTTTTCACATACCTTCATCAATACCAGACTGTTTCTCTACATGACTCTCTATGTCCTTTGAGAACCAATCATTGAACTCTTCATGGCTATCAAACAGAGTCGGCATGATGAAATGCAGCAAGGCCCATAACTGAGGATGAAAAGAAAAATACAGAATCCTAACAAATGCTAATGCCTTGAAGAGAAGTTATAATTTTTTTAAAAGATTGAATAAAGTGAGGACATATCGTCGTCGTTTTTACGAACTGATGAATCCGTGCACGGGTGCAAAGGCGTGCTTTGGAGAAAACGGCTTTACGAAGCGTCGAATCATGTCTGAATGGCCATTATTCCGTATTAATATACATAATAATATGCACCATTTCAAAATTTAAGTCATAAGCTTTCTTTTAATGTATATATTGATACATGTAATTATGCAAGGAAAGCAAATTCTGTTATCTAAGTACACCTAAATCTGTAAATGTGTTTCCGGCCAATTCACGTTTCTGCGCAGCACGCACGGAATTGTCAGTTCGTAAAAACGATGACGATATGACCTTTATGGTCATTTGTCCTCAAATGAATTTTGAGTTTATTATAAATTGAATTTATTATAAACTATTTTCTATGACATCAAACACCCATTTTGAAGTGTTTAAAATACAAGCCACTCGTACCTCTGCCATACTGTTCTGGATAGGTGTCCCAGTCAGCAGAAGCCTGTTCCTACAGTTGAATCCCAGCAGTAGTCTCCAGCGGACACTGGAGCTGCTCTTGATAGCTTGAGCCTCATCAAGGATCATGTAGTGCCATTTGATTCGTTGGAAGTACCTGATGTCTTGGACAACAAGCTGATAGCTGGTTACCAGGATGTGGAACTCTGCTTGCTCTGTGTGCAGCACAGGAGGACGTTGACCCCAGAACTTGCGCAGAGTCTTACGGTCTTGAGGGTTTCCCCAGTAGGGCAATACCTTCAAACAATCATAAAAATGGTCTGATTTACATGGAATGTATCTAGTATTTGATAATTATAGGGGGTAGATGTTGAATTTCTGTATAATTTCATGGTATTGTAAGTTTATTGTTGTCATTTTTATCGGACTTTGAAAGAATAAACTGAAAATTTTAAATTGAAATGTCATAGAGTTTGTCAAACAGAGTACACTGTCTGAGCCCACAAAATGAACTGAGAACAGGGCCAGGTACGTATATTTCCTCCCTCCACCAATGGATCATTTTTGACAATCTCTTTTAACATCCTAAACATTCTTAAATTATGCTCATGGTGAATGTAGACAAGGTACATAAAATATACAGTGGAAAGAAGGAGAAACTTTCTGACAGGCCAATCACTTTCTGACGGGCCAATCAATTAGAATTACATAACACAAATACATGTGAAATTGATTTTGGACTACATTGAAAAGTTGGGGCAAATCAAGCTTACAGGAACATTCAAGATTTACGAAATGTTCAATTATCTACTTCACTGATTCATAACACAGCCAAAGAGCAGGGGAGATATGTTTCTCCATTCCCTGATATACATACCCTGAGCTTTGGCACAAATCTGCTACATTCTTGAGTCCAGTTGTGAAGAGTTGAGGCTGGTGCAACCACCAGGAAAGGACCCCAGATACCTTGACTCTGTAGAAAATAACAATGATCAGTTATAATCATATCGCACATTTTAAGAGAAAATAAGAAAATCATAACTATGTGTAAGTGCACTTAAAGGGCAATCCAACCTTGGTAATAAGATGATTTGTGTGAAAGCAGAAAAATAAGAAAAACAGGATGGCGAAAGTTTGAAAGAAATCGGAAAAGGACTAAGAAAGTTATGGACATTTGAAAAATGAGATCACTACATCTATGCGAATCTCAAATTGGCAATTTGGTGAGTCAATTGTGACATTTTTGTGGACAACTCTCCCATTTGTCGTACACAAAAATATCATTAATTTGCGGTTTTCTTCGAGGCGCTTTTACCCACGGGGCAGTACTCAAAATATATTGGAGATAGCATATTGTTATAGGTCCTCATGAACGAAAAGATCCTACTGAGTAATGCATTTTGAAAAAAAAGTGACATTTTAGTCATCTTGTGTGTTAGAGCGAATGGGGGAGTTGTCCACAGCTACATCACAGTGACATTACCTATTCGGCCAATTTGAAATTCCAATATGCATAGTGATTACAACTTTTAAAAATTCATAACTTTCTTATGGCTTGTCTGATTTCGTTCAAACTTTCACCAATCTGCTTCTCTGATTTTTCCTCTTTCTTTCAAAGCAACTTGCTATTAAGGTTGGATTTCCCTTTAAAAACGCCAGATTATTCAATCTAGTTTTATACAAATCTCACACATTAAGATTTTTTTGTTTTAATAATTTCCGCACTTGCTATCTATGATACGCTAAGGAGTAAATGCCTTTATACTGCTAAAGAAATAAACCATATATATTCACATATATATATATATATATATATATATAAATGTAAGTGCAATTAAAAAAAACAGAGAGTTTGAACTAGTTTTATACAAATCTAACACATGTAATTATTCAGTTACCCAATTATTTTCCACATTTGCTTTTCATGATACACACAGGTATATATGCCTTTACACTGCTAAAGAAGCGAACCATGTTTCTCTCAGAAATTCCAATATAAATGCTTTACAGTGACATACATGAATCCCAGGGCAGTAGGATGTGCTTTCCATTCTTTATTTTGCCACAAATTAGGCTACAACTTGTCAATGGTCACATTTCTCCTTCTGTGATGGGATACACAACCACATATTACTATAATAAAGTCCTTGGGAATAAAAGGACATGTTGTCCTTTACTTTACGGTCCTCACCTCACCGGTCAAATTACAGACTTCGCCCTAGTAAAGATACTCAAATTCTACATGTTCCTAGAGTTGATTCGAAGAAGGGTGAAGCTAGCTTTGATTTTTGTGGTCCAAAACTGTGGAATAGTTTGGCAGCAAATTTAAGGTCGTGTACATCTACAGAATCTTTTAAGCGGAATCTAAAGACATATTTGTTTGTATTGTAGTTAAGTAATCTTGCGAGAGATGTATGTAAAGCGCATAGAGCAGTTTTAATTGATTATGCACTATATAAGTCACAGTTTATTATTATTATTATTATTATCGTCAGAATTGTATAACAAAATGTCCTAAGTGACCTACCTCAGCTAGGTGAGCTAGAAATGCAATGCTCTGTACAGTCTTCCCCAGACCCATCTCATCAGCTAGAATACCATTGATCCCACAGTCATAGAGGTTCACTAGCCAGTTCATCCCTTTGAGCTGATAGCATTTCAGTGTCCCTCGGAACATCGATGGCTGGGGGTGCTGCTCCGTCCCCATAGATGGGGTAGACAAACTAAATGCTGAAATGAGCAAAGGGGTAAACTCTTGTAATTACTAAAGTTTTACTCTCATCTTCAAACAAATCTGCAGAATAAGTTTTCTACACAGGTTTACACATGATTAAAATTTTACAAAATCAAATGAATAACTGAAAATTGTGGATAATTTTCAGACATAAACAATAAAAAAGAGGCCAAACAACCAGGATACTAGCATAAAACAGTGTTCATCAGGTTTGTTGTCATACCTTTAGCTTGAAAAATATATAAATAAAATTAACATAACTTGGTCAGCTCTGATGAAAAAATGTGTGCATATACAGATCAATATTCCTACTTCATCAATTTGATCATATGAATGTCTTAAACTTTCATCTAACAAGTTCATGGAACCTGAACTTGAAAAAGAAATATGAATACAATACTGCGGGCGATTGTATTATTTCTAGTAATCTTACCTGAGTCTTGCTGAGGCAAATGTAGTTCTGCATCAAAATCTTTCCTTGAGCTTTCAAATGAGTTGTATGCATGTGTCACATTCAATAAGGCACGTTGCTTCATTGTCTCAGTATCTGTGAGAAGAATACATCATATGAAGTGCCTTCATTCAAAATGACAGATTACACATTTTTTTCATGGCATCTGCAAATATAAAATCAAATACAGATACAGATTTTTCTTTCTTATGTAATAATCTTTTGAAGGTTTAGAAAGAAATTCTGGCATTAAAATTTTATCTCCAAGACCTTTCTTTACTTGATTATCAATCAAAATGTATATTTATGCATATAATTTGCATAAATTATAATATTAAATAAAAAAATGAATTTAACTTAAAGATAACAATGGATTTGTGTTCTTTACATGATTTTCAAGGTCCGTGCAAAATTTCGCGGCGATCAGTCATGTCGTAGCCAACATCAGAGATCAGTTTCACAATATATTGACAGTATAATTTCAGCAGAATAGCACTCATAGTTATCTCAAGTCTCATTCCCAATCAACAAACCCCCACCCCCCCCCCCCCAAAAAAAGGAAGCGAAAAAAAAATTACTGACAGGTTGCAAACAACTTTATACAACATCTACAGTATTCTTGATGTACAGCTACTGGATTATTGTGAAATACACTGACAGCACCATTAATTCCATCAGTCTATTTTGATATTATGCTTTACCATAATCATCTGCTTCTATGTCCACAAGTAGGCCCTCTTTGACAGTACGCTGTCGTTGAGGTGTCTTTTCATCCAGCATGTTGAGGATGCGATTCCTTTCTTCCTCTCCCTGGCCTGTCAGCTTACGGCTCATGAAGTGAGCATAGAGTTCTGTCTGGGTGATCAGGAAATTCAGTTTGCGTTGCTGCCGCTTTGCCTGGAAGGAGGAACAATTGTGCATATATATATATCACATTGAAATGTCAGTACTACATAATTGCTCATAAAAGTGAATTGCAACACTATAAATAATATTTTCATATCATTTCCAAGTAAAGGTAACCCAATAAGGTAAGACAACAATAATCCAAGGAAGATTAACTGACAAAACTCATGATGATTGCCTGATTGCCCTTAACCCTTCGAGACAATTTACCACATTTTGTGGTTTGGCTCAATAACTTTTGATTCAGAGCTCTAAAAAATATACCGGATGCATAAGTAGAAAGAGCAAAAATTTCTGCACACACTATGTCTATTTTTGTTGCATGACCATATTGCAGAGCTGCCAACCTCTGGCCAAGCTTTTCCGTACTCGACAAGCTGAAAAATCGTTATTTTCTGATGAAATCCATATTTTAAATCTAGAAACATAAAAAAAAAACAGCTAAAAACTCACAATCTCTATTCATCCTTTTGATTCCATTACGGCGCAGCTACACATACTGCTGCCTTGCACCAAGTGGCAGCCGCGCCGCGTGGCCCGCAGGCTAGCTTCACCTAGCACCTCAGTGTGTAAGAGCAGCCGCACTGCTAGTGCTCGAGCTAGAAGTTTGTGTGTGCGGTGAAAGTACAAGTATGTGTACGTTCGCAGTCTCTTTTCTGTACCCACGTTAAGTACATACACAGTGCGGAGTTCCGGGAACAGCGCAAATGATACAATATGAGTGTGAAAGTTTGAGTGATAACAAATACATGTGCGCAACGTATAGGATGAACAGAGCATACCGGTAATCAGATTTCTTCAAATCGTATTTTATAGAGATAAATCGTAGTGTTGTATTTTCACTGAAAAATTGTACGAAATACGACAAAATCATACTGGTTGGCAGGTCTGATATTGCGTTTGACGCCAGGAATTTAAAAAATGAGAATAGGTTTTAAAATCCTTAAATAGGCAACACATTGAGAGGTTCAAAATCATCATTTTTTAATCAAAATTGGCAAAGTTTTCAACTTTTTTACAAATTTTCTAACCAAGTTTATTGTTTTAAAAGACATTACACCTTATGAGAACCTTGTAGCACTAGGAGAAAAATATTATTGTTGCCAATTTGAATAATAAAATGTGATCAATTTAGCCCTTAAATAATTCTTGTCCTGAAAGGGTAAACACAAAATGTAAAATCATGCTTTGTGAACCCACCTCTCTGAACTCATCATCGATCCTCCTCTGCTCCTGGGCTTCTTTTTCCGCTTTCCTGCGATGTTCTTTCTCCACCTTCTCATAATGCTTCCAGAATGCCATCATCTCACGGGTAAGACGTCTTGCCTTGTAAGGTGTTTCCTTGCACAGCCTCTGGGATTGGATGGCGGCTCGGCGCAGCTCCTTCTGACACGCCTGCGCCATCTTCCGACAGTTGGTGAGGATGTTGTTGTGGACTGAAGCACGATGCTTGTGAGCCTGTGTATGAATAATTTGATCTTTCTTAGTTTCTGGAATGCAATTAATTAAAAGAACTACTCTCTTGTGTGAATTTAACCAAAGCATCACATTGCTGTTTGGTCTAGCCATAAATTACATGCACTGTTATCAAACAGATCATCTGAACTTGAACATTGTCTCTACTGCTTTAAACAGTAATTAGACAAGGATTTGAGAAAAATACACTAAATTGACAAAATACACTAATGTAAAGCATACACCATTAGTCTGCTGATAGCCATGTAATAGTATAAAAGTTGATGTCCTTCAGGCTTTCAGCAGACATACATGTTTTTCATTTCATTATTCCAGTACATTTGACATGTGATCATATTAGACTTTTCACCTTGGGGATATCTCTCTTTGCAATGGCAAGCCATATTCTCTTTCTTCGGGCATCAACGTCCTTGATTGAGGTGAACTTTCTGTTAGCATCCTGGAACACAGCTACTGAGCCATCATAGTCTGAGACACACTCCTGCATCATCTGTACCAACAAAAATAACACTCCCTTGATAACAAATCATAAGGTATCACACACACACACACACACACACACACAAACCAACTAACATCATCGCAATGATGAATAATAATGAAAACCATAACCTTGCATACATGTACACTATTTCAAGGAAGGCAAAGACAGGCAGCAAATCTATATCATAAGCTTTGTGTCAATACTTAAGTTCTACATTGCATCCCCGAAACAGTCAGAAAAAAGTCTCCCCAAATAAATATTTCAAAATATTTGAAGCAAAATTTCAGACCTGTGGATAGCTTAGGGTCTCTTCTATTAAATGACACCTAAATATCTGGCGATATTCTACTAAGTGAGCAAAAGCCACTTTTGTGAAAAGGTGCAAAATCCAGACTTTACGAGAATTGGTATTTGTTACGGCTGGTATAAGCAAAGTTGAGGGTCATGGAAAGGCTTATAAATTTTCATTTTTTGATCAATATTAGACAATATATGAAAAACAGATTAAGTTCTCTGTGTGCCCTTAGGTATATCATCAATATGTTTACACTTCAGTGTACAATTACCTACTTAATTGAGTGTTTGAAATGTTAATTTTTGCAAGGTTTTAATTCAAGCTGGCTTTCTCAGTCAAACATAAAGTTTTGATGGGATATGTCAGGACATACAGAAAACAAAGCTGATTTTTTCACAAATTGTCTTTAAATGATCAGAATATGAAAGTTTCTAAGCCT
The DNA here is from genome assembly GCA_025618425.1 of Heliocidaris tuberculata. Taxonomy (NCBI): domain Eukaryota; kingdom Metazoa; phylum Echinodermata; class Echinoidea; order Camarodonta; family Echinometridae; genus Heliocidaris; species Heliocidaris tuberculata. The sequence continues at coordinate 16,940,332 of CM046834.1, forward strand.
TTTCAAAACTCTCAACTTTGCTGATGCCAGCCAGAACCAAAACAAATTTTTGTCAACCATGGATTTTGCACCATTTCACAATGAATTTTGCTCACTCAAGTGTAAAATATAATTACATGTTTTAGTGTCATTTCATAGGGGCGACTCTACACTATCCATACATGTAGGTATGGAAATTTAACGAACATATTTTGAAATTTTCATTCGGGGAGACTTTTTCCAACTGTCAACATTAAACGATTTTCAAATTTGTTAGTACCAGCAAGGACAAAATACTACTTCTTGTCAAGTGTGGATTTTGCACCCTTTTGCAAAAGTTGCTTTCACTCACCCGAGCTCATAATATTGCCAGATTTTTTTGTGTCATGTGATAGAAGCGACCCTAAGCTTTCCACAGGTATGAACAATTCCTACAATTATTTTGAAATATATATTTTGGGAGACTTTTCCAACTGTTAACTTTTGGGGGGATGCACTGTATAATGAAGACTTCTATAATTACATCGCATTGTGTTCATCGACAGTAAATAAAATCCATATGCATATCTACACCATCTGATACTAATTCAAACATGACCTACTTGAAATAATGTGACAAATCAATTTCATTCTAAGAAGTCTCATTCTAAGAAGTCCGCATGACAAACTTCTTGGAGTAAAATCTGATTAAAAATTTCTTACCTGCGGCTCACCCTGCTCCTCACTCAGTTCTTTTCTATCTCTCTCTCGCTTGAGTTTTTCTGAAGAAAAACACGCAAGAGTAGTAAGAATTAAAATTATAGTTAAATTTTATTTTGAAATTAGTACAGATAGCATACCAGTATATCTTGAAACAAGATGAATGCGACTGCGTCTCCTATATGCCTCCACCTAAATTCAGTTGATGGCTCGAACTGTTCTTGAAATCTTGTGATAACCAGAATAAAAAGCCTCTAATTACATGTTAATTGACCTCTTTGACATTTGACCTTACACCTTATAACCCAAAAGTCTGATCACTTTATCTCCTCTTAGTCATGAATACAAAATAGTTGAAATATGGTGATAACAAGGATTAAAAAAACATTGATTTCACATACACCTGTATAATGACCTCTATGACCTGGCACCTTTGACCTACGTGAACAAAAATCTAATCAGTTCATCTTATTACGGTGATGCATACTAGTTCCAAGTTTGAAGTTAATGGATCAAATGGTTCTTGAGATATCACGTTTAATACCTGCAATTTTAGAATTGACCTCTATAACATTTGACCTTTGACCTACGTATCCCTAAAATCTAACCAGATCGTCTTTCTATGATGATACATACTAGTTCCAAGTTTGAAGTTCATACCTCAAATGGTTCTTGAGATATAGCGCTAACAAGGCTAACACCTGAAATTTCAGAAATTGACCTGTGACCTTTGACCTACATACCCCAAAATCTAATCAGATCCTCTTCCTATGGTGATACATACTAGCACCAAGTTTGAAGTTCATATCTCATATCGTTCTTGAGTTATCGCGAGAACGAGGCTAACACCTGAAATTTCAGAAAAATTGGCCTCTATGACCTTGACCTTTAAACTACGTAACCCAAAATCTCCTCAGATCATCTTCCTATGGTGATACATACTAGCACCAAGTTTGAAGTTCATACCTCAAATGGTTCTTGAGTTATCCCTAGAACGAGGCTAACACCTGAAATTTCAGAAAAATTGGCCTCTGTGACCTTGACCTTTGAACTACACGTACGCACACCAAAGTCTAATCAGATCGTCTTCCTATGGTGATACATACTAGCACCAAGTTTGAAGTTCATACCTCATGTGGTTCTTGAGTTATCGCTAGAACAAAAAAGTGGGACGGACGGACGGACGGACGGGCAACCCGAAAACATAATGCCTCCGGCACCACCTTCGGTGGGCGGAGGCATAAAAACATCAATGATATTGTAAGCTGAATGATGACGAAATGGAGGTCAAGTAGATAAAGATGATATACAGATGGAAGAATAAAATCTTTTGAAATAACTGGAAATGTAACTAAGTTCATTCAGTAAGTTTTGTTGTTACTGTTCCATGGTTACCACTTTCTTTCTTCCCTGACCGTATTATACAATAAAAGGCTATACCAGCAGTAACTTATCTAGATTATATATGATGGACCTTAAAGGGAAATCGAACCTTAATGGCAAGTTGCTCTAAAAGAATGAGGAAGAATCAGAGAAGCAGACTGGTGAATGTTTTAACAAAATCGGACAAGCAATAAGAAACTTATGAATTTTTGAAAGTTGTAATCACTATACATATGGGAATTTCAAACTGGCCGAATAGGTAATGTCACTCTGATGTAGTTGCAGACAACTCCCAGATTTGCTCCAACACACAAAATGACTAAAATTTCATTTTTTTTCTTCAAAATATATTACTCAGTAGGATCTTTTTCTTTCATGATGACCTATAAGAATACGCTATCTCCAATATATGTTGAGTACTGCCCCGAGGGTAAAGGCGCTTTGGAGAAAACCGAAAATTAATGATATTTTTGTGTACGACAAATGGGAGAGTTGTCCACAAGTATGTTACAATCGACTCACCAAATTGCCAATTTGAGATTCGCATGGATGTAGTGATCTCATTTTTCAAACATCCAATTTCTTTCAAACTTTCATCATCCTGTTTTTATTTTCTGCTTTCACACAAATCATCTTATTACCAAGGTTGGGTTGCCCTTTAAATATGTACAAATATTCCACAATTATAGTTAACATTAGATCTGAGAAAAAAAAAAGGTCTTACCTTTGATTTTACTGCTACTAGATGTTTTCTTGGTTTTCTTAGGACCAAGGATTGTCCTCTGATGGTCAAGGAATTTGTCGTAGTTGGACAGAAGTCCTGCACTGTAGTACTGATATTGTTGAAGCTACAGAGCAAATGTTGAAAAGATATTTATATATTGGTTCCGACATTCTTGTTGTTGAAGTACAAAATTGCATTTTTATTCATCTGACAACAATTTAAAAGACTCATGGCAGTCTTTTCGAGGTGAGAGGGAAAAAAAAGCAAACAAATAATATGTTGATATGATAATGAAACAAATTTCATCATTTTCAGTAACATTTAAACCTTTCCAGAAACCTATTTTAATACTCTACCATGAACAGACCGAAACTTAAAGGCAACATTTATAACATAACAATATATTACAAGCTGTTCAGGAAAACCTTTGATAATTTCTAAAGAACATATCGGATTTTTTTTTTCTTCAGATTTCACTTATTTCATTAAAAATTTCCTTTTACCATGTGACGTTATTTCCCTTCTAACTTACTTCGCTTTCTATGTAGAACTGATTTTTACACTGTCTCCCAAATTTGTGTAGTCTCAGCATTTCCCGGAGGTCATTTTTTGAGAGAGACTTGTCTTCCTCTTCTTCATCCTCCAGGTCAGATGAATCACTCAACAAAATGGCCTGAAATCATCACAAAAATAAACAGTTATATATAATCCTTCTCCAAATGGAATGAATATAATGTAACTTTCTTAGGAAGAACAAAATTTGCTTTAAGACATGAAAACTCGTATCTTTATTACAGCTGCATACATTTTGGGCTTATAACCATGAAAAGAATTACAGTATCCAATGGCCCAAATTCACGAACCAAGATACCTTGATCCATGGTTTATACCTCCATATGCATAGTCCAATCAACAGGCAATATACACCTACATATGCTTATTTTGGACCATGGTGGAGGTTTAAATCATGGTTTAGACTGTGATTGAAATTTAAATCTCCTTCATGAATTCGGGCCAATGTCTCTATCTGTATTTATCATCTCTATGATATTTCAAAATGAACATTAAATTCAAAGGTAACAAATGCTAGCTAAAAAATGAAAGAAAAAAAAAAGAATACCTATATATATATCAGAGCTACAACACATTATGATTCATCAGATGCACAACAAATCTTTGAGGGTGCATCGAAGTTTTGCGCATTTCGCGTTGCTAAATCTTGTGATGAAAAATAATAGGGCAAAACAGTCATACCTTCAGCCACCTTCTGTTCTTCTTGATTTTCGCAAAGTTGAAAAACTTCCTCTTGTCTGCTCTTCTCTCTGCCCAATACAAAATGAATATATGACAATTAAATATGTATTACGTTATCCCATTAATACAAGTTCTTAATATACACAACGAAAAATCTCTAGGCATATGCACGCAAGCATGCCTGTAACTGGCAAAATTTCAAACTGACATTTCCTTTGTAAGAACATTTCCGATGGACTCAGAAATAACATTAAAGAATATGTTGATACAAAACACTTTTAAAGATTGAAAGATGTTTTCTTGGTAAAAAGAAGCAGGCTTTCTCCTATGAGATGGAACGTGCACTTTCAAAATGCAAGTTCTTGACAATAAACCCTGGACTATCATTCTCCCCAAACAACCCCTGCTACAACTAGCCCCTTATTTAATAATCCCCTACATGTACTTGTAGGGAGTTTCTCCAGGGGCAGGGGGTACTTGTCTGCAGGATGATAATGGGAGGGGGGGGGGGTAATCCTGACATGTAAAAATGCAGTATGCAATAGTGAAAGCCTGTAGATTATTGCAACACAACAAAACAACAAAAATAACACGCTTGGTGTTTTGAGAGACGCAGCTGTGACTCAGGATGCAATCTGTTCATACATGAACTAATGTTTTTCATTCAAACTGAGGAAGCAACAAGCTATAAATCAAATAAACTATCGCTTTGTGAACAATTTCAATGTAAAACTACACAAGAAGTAAAAGAGAAGGTTGAGTGCCGGTCATTTTCATGTACAAACTCCTTATTTTAAACATGATGTAGTTTGGTTGAATCTAAGAAGTTCATGATTTTGCATAAACAGTCAACAAGTTATGTGATATTAATTAATTTGATCCAAGAGATTTATTCTTAAATGTATTTCCCAATATCCTACCATGGAGACTTTGAATCATATCAGCTTCACGGCAAATCTAAGTGATATTTCTTGGTGTTTAAGTTTGCTATAATTGCTTTCTGATGCATGCAGTATTCTCCCTATGGTATAACTCCCTTGGTACTAATACCAAGTGTTAGGGATCTCAGAACAGTAAACCAAGTGAATTCTGCCCAAGAAGGGTACTGACAAGGGTAATAAATATGTCAATGTATACTTTCAACCCCTAAAATAAGCTACGTTCATATGGGACTTGTGGTTTCGAAACTTTAAGTTAACGAAACCACGACTCCCTAACTGCACCAAGGGTTCACAAGAGCCCGAAACAACGAGCTGAAACTACAGGCCGAGCTATCGTTGTGGTTAACCCTGGAAGTAGATACTACCGATTGTGTGTACAGTACATATACAGATCCTGTGTTCATAATTCGTGCAAAGGGTATGAACCGGAAGTTTAACATGAACCTCGAGGTCATCGCTAACTACAAGCTTGCGAAACTTAAAGTTTATTCCATTCACATGGTCTGAAACTGCGACGGAGGACCACCCACTGCTCGTGGTTTTCGGCCTTAACCACGAGCTTGCTTGTGGTTCTAGAACTACAAGCAAAACTTAAAGTTTAGCTCCCATGGTGTCAACGTAACTATTGTTTTGATCCTCCAAAATCACCTGTTTGATATGACACAGGCCATATTTCATTCATTGTGGACAATAAATGTGTCAATTCATAACCAACCGGCATAATTGCTTGGATCCTCTCGAATCATCCCCAAGGGATTCCTCAAAGCCATATTTCTTTCAATGTGAACCAAGTGTAAACAACTTTCTAGCGAGAAGGCTGGATGCATGTTTGGCATTATTATTCCCCCATAGGGAGGGGGATGCAAGTATTTGAATGAAAACTTACCAGCTTTGGCTACTGTATCACTGTTCACAGTATCTTGATCAACTTTAACATCTGATGTCAACTCTTGATCAATGAAAAGGCTTTGCTGGGTCTCAGGTACAAATTCTCTTCCAATCTCTTCTAAATCTTTCTCTTTTTCTGTTCTTTCTCCCTCACTGAAAGAATGAAGGGAATGGACATGTATTTGAAATCTAGGATATTAAAATCATAAAGACATAAATTCCTTAGTGTAAGACAAATTTTCATCCTAAAATGACATAAATGTGGATGCAGCTTTTTTTCAATTATGGAATGCTAAAAAGTAATGAATTACACCAAATACAAACTTTGCTCTGGATTATATACATTATTTTTCTATAGCATGTTTATATCTTATCTTAATTGCCAAGATATTCTTAAAGGGCAATCCAACCTTTGTAATAATTTGATTTGTGTGAAAGCTGAAAAATCAAGAAACAGATTGGTGAAAGTTCGAACAAAATCGGAGAAGCAATAAGAAAATTTTGATTTTTAAAAAGTTGTAATCACTATACATATATGGGAATTTCAAATTGGCCGCATCGGTACAGTCAATGTAACGTAGTTGCAGTAAATTTTTCCATTCACTCTAACACACTTTTTGCAGGACCTAGAACAATGCTATCTTCAATATATTTGGAATACTATCCCAAGGGTAAAGGCGCTCATTAAAAAAAAAAAAAACAGAATTTAGTGATATTTTGTTGTACGACAAATGGGAGACTTGAATACGTCACAATCGATTTCCCAAATTGCCAATTTGAGATTCGCACAGATGTAGTGATCTCATTTTTCAAACACTTATAACTTTCTTATTCTTTGTCAAATTTCTTTCAAACTTTCACCATCCAGTTTCTCTTATTTTTATCCTTTCACACAAATCAGCTTTTTACAAAGGTCGGATTGCCCTTTAATCCTATACCATTTGGTACATTTGGTAAGGATGACAAACTAAGAAGTAAGGTCCAATGCCACCTCAATCTTTTTTTTTTCTCTTAATTCATATTTTCAATGACATAAATTGTCTTTAACCCGTTGACTAATGAATTCTCTCATTCTCATAGACTTAATACAGAGGCCATCTGGTTCCAGTAGCCAATGGGGAAAGTAACAAAAGTCTAGAAGGCCTATCCCAGTCATACAGCGAGCTAAACATCTACTTACAATTGAGGCTCTTCCATGCACCGATCCACAAAGTTAAGGAATGAGTCCAAACGAACAGCTTGTTCCAGACGCTGAATATGAACTGGTTTGGCAAGTGGGACGCCCCCTACTGGGCCGTCGGGCGGAATTGCTTCCACAACTGCAGACCCGGCTGAAGCGCTTTCTTCACTCATTCTGAGCAAGCCATGACATTATTCCTTGCCACACAGGTTGTACTGTTCTTCACTGTCAAGAAATAACAAAGAGAGCTCTTACAGTCCAGTGTTGATATTAATCAATAACTTATTTTATTATAGAATGGGTTAAGAAATCCCTGCAATCTGATTGGTCAAGAGCCAGTGAGCACAGTTGATTTATTTTTACTGGACACGACGACTGAAATTGAAACGATACATGTCAGTGTCTTTGGATTCTGAAGGTAAGCCCAACAAAATTTGGATAGGCTGAACTGTACAACATCATAAAAGAAAATACATCCGATCTGGGGCCTGTAACATAAAGAGATACAATCAATCTTACGATCAATTGCAACCCTTCAGTACATGGTTTGCCATAGACTTACGATTGATGTCAATCTTGTATCTCTTTATGTTACAGGCCCCATGACTTGCTGCTTTCATTGTTATTGCTAACACAGTCAGTTCATAAACATTCACTGCTGTATTGTAATAGTAGACCTTAACATTAGATTCTGAGGCCTGTATTCTGCTCAAATTTAAACCCAACCCTGGGTAGAAACTACATGTTTTAAGTCAAGTTTCAACAAAGGAAGTTAGAAGGTCTAAATTTTCCTTTTGTTACACATGACTTTAGACCAAGCATTAGGTTTAACTGAATTAGTAGGATACCAACCTAAATTATCCTATAGAAAACTAAAAATCTGGGCCCCGTTGCATAAAAGTTACTATTATGGTAACTTTGCCACCAATGGTAACTACCATGGTAACAATGCTCAACAGCCAATCAAAATCAAGCTTTCCTTGGAAGTTACCATAAATGACAAAGTTACCATAATTGACAAAGTTACCATAATTGTAACTTTTATGCAACAGGGCCCAGATTTTTTTAATGTGTTTATGTTTTTATTAATTAAATAATCTGCAGGTCAAATTACAATATTTACAATCATTCAAAGTGATATGGTACATAATTACAGTGTACAGACAATTACAAAATTTACAAAAGATTAACATGATTTGGGGGGGGGGAAGTGGCAGAAATAAAATATGTTACTAAAAAATAATCTGTACGAATGCAAACGTAAAACATGAACTGTGGTTCATAAAGGCACATAAATTGGAAATAGCAGTTTTTAAAAAAAAATTCAATTATGGTGTTCCCACATCACTATATAACATAACTGCTTGAATCAACCATCTTTTCAGTAATTTTCTTTTCAATATTTTCATGTATCTACATACAAACATTGTTTTGAAGAAGATTGGATATAGTCTGATCATTGTAGTAAGGTTATCAAATTTCAAATTTCAATTTTGTGAAATGAAACGGCAATTTATTTCTTTTTTGGGCCAAATGATATTCGGTTTCTTTTTGTTTCTGAACAAATGATTTATATGCAGTAATGGATGGTGCACTATTTTGAAAGTGGACCACAAATAACCAGGTTAAACAGTTATTAAATCTGTGATGAAACGTTAAGTTGTAAGCACGATGCAGTGACTCTTAATTTATTTTCATGCATCCGATAGGTTGGTGTCATGCATTCAGTAAAAATATTATGTGTCCGCTAAACTGGTTTCATGTGTCCAATAAATTTTCTTTTTTTAAGTACGTGATATTTCTTTTTACATCCATTTCATAAAACAGAGGAATGGGTTAAAACACACTCGGCTACACCTTGTGTGTAAACCATACCCAAGGTTACCTTGCGCAAACTATTCCAACCAACCCACTCAAACCTACATGTATGCATCATTTGTATACTAGTAAATGATAAAAATGGACAATTTGGAACAAACAGGTATACAAAGCATTTCAAGTTTTCAGGTCAAGACTAATTTTTGCAAATTACTTAATTTCTACAATACAACTCCATTCATATCATTGATTTTCCATATCATATCATATCGAAATTTGTAATAACATCATTAAATACATAAAAAGTATACAGCAGAGAAGACAAAATATTGTAAAATGAAATTGAAAAAACTGAATCTGTTATATTCCTTTAATACTTATTTCATAATTCCTGATATTCTAAACATTGTCTGAAAAATCTCATCAAAATATGATTAAGAATAATGTCATTTTCACAAGAAAAGGTGGCATTGTTATTCTGACACTGCAAAAACAACAGTACTCATGTCTGCGCATTTTACAAGCAGTTCCTGTAGGCTTGTTACCTGATGTGTTGCGAGGACTTTCTTAGGTTCCCTTGCGGCTAGGGTCCAGGGCCCGCTCAAGGGCCCTCGAAGCTCTGGGGTCTTAGATGCTCCCTTCAGCCTTATTTTGCACCATTTACAATGTTTTTTGAAACCTCATTTTTTATATCTTTACAGCATTATTTTATGCAAGTGATCTCACTTACACCCAATGAGTGACTTGCCAAGATTGAAGTTCAGGCTAATCCAAATAATTTCGAAGTGTCAAAAAAGTCCTGATAGTGGTGATAAACGTACTGCGTAGAATTCACTTAGCTAGCTAGCTCACACAGTAGCTACATACGTACTGTATGTACCGTACCTGTGTGCATGCACTTGAGCTAGCTAGCTGCAAGCACATGGATCGCAAATCGCAGCATGTGTGTTATCTCGCTAGTTTCCGATCCAGTTGTTTTGCGATATTCGCACGTCAAAATACACGCAGAACGTACTTCAAAAATTAGGAAAGCGCATGTCCGCAAAGTTTAGATACAGACTCTTACACCAGCAGTTTTAACAAACAATTTGTAGCTTCCGTACACTACAATACATACATGGTAATATACTGAAAATCACATATCAAAGTCTATTCGTGTTTTTTTCATCGATCTTGATGGTTATTTTTTTATTCTGGTGCTCTTCCAAATTGTAGAGAAGGGCGGAAATAAATATACAAGGTTGGAAATTTGACACGCAACATATAAAAAAGCCAGAATTCGGGAATTGCCGGGAAAATGGCATCCCTGCTCTATGTGCGGTTTCCAGCTTAGCCTCTTATGAAGCCTAGATAGGCTTGGCTGGAGACTGAACTGAGCTGGTCCTCACCCATGGTGTACCGTAGGTGATTGGGTGCCTTCTTTCGTGAACCTGCATTGTGTAGCAATTCTGGCCTTGGCTTGTGAATAAAATCACTGTATTTGTAATGAAGACCTTTCCTCATTATTTTTACTTGTTTTTTGCATGAATATGTAACTCTATAATAAAAACAAAAAGTTTGTTTTCGGTCTCGTGTTTTGTTTTAGCTGAATTGCACAGTTGGAGACTGTTTCCTATTTGGGAGACTGTCTCTAGGCCCGTCTTCATCAGCCCGAGTTTCCAAAAAAACCCGCTAATTCTGATCCGGGAAACTAACCCGATCAGAACTAGCTCGAGCTAGTTTGTAATGAAGACGCAATTAGCTGGCTATTTCGTGGGTTTCTAGCTCGAGCTAGAAGCCTAAGTCAACTCGGGTTTTTTTGTGAAATAGCGCGCTATTTGGCGAATTAGCCCGCTAATTCGCAGGTGAAGACGCACTCGGGTTTTGACTCGGGTTAATTTATTCATGACACCAATCCTAGAAATGTTATTTTCCTTATGTATTTCTTGATTTTCTTCTCTCTTTCCACCTTTTCCTTATGTATTTCTTTGTTTTTCCTTCTTTCTTTTTTCTCCTTATGTATTTCTTTGTTTTCCCCATTCTTTATTCTTCTTTCTATTCTTATGTATTTCTTTGTTCTTCTTGCTATCCTATTTTCTTTATATATTTCTTGTTTTTCTTCTCTCTATTTGTCTTTTCCTTATGTATTTCTTTGTTTTTCCCATTTTCTGTTCTTCGATCTTGCTATCCTCTTTCCTTTGTTTATGTATTTCTTTGTTTTTTCTGTCCTCTTCTCTTTATATTTCCTTATGTATTTCTTTATTTTTCTTTCTATTCTATATTTTCCTCATGTATTTCTTTGTTTCTTATGTATTACTTTGTTTTTCCTTCTCTCTTTTTTCTCCTTATATATTTCTTTGTTTTCCCCATTATTTATTCCTTCTTTCTATTCTAATGTATTTCTTTGTTCTTCTTTCTCTCCTCTTCTTTTCATATGTATTTCTTTATTTTTATTTCTATTTTATCTTTTTCCTTATGTATTTCTTTGTTTTCCCAACGTTTTATTCTTCTTTAATTTCTTATGTATTTCTTTGTTCTTCTTGTTATCCTCTTTTCTTTATGATTCTTTATGTATTTCTTTGTTTTCTTCTATCTTTTTATCCTTTCCTTTTGTATTTCTTTGTTTTCCTGTTGTCTACTCTTCTGTCTATGTATTTCTTTGTTCTTCTTTTTTACCCTATTCCCTTTATATTTCTTTGTTTTCCTTCTCTATTTTTATCTTTTCCTTATGTATTTCTTTGTTTTCCCCATTTTCTGTTCTTCGATCTTGCTATCCTCTTTTCTTTGTTTGTTTATGTATTTCTTTGTTCTTTCTGTCCTCTTCTCTTTATATATATTTCCCTATGTATTTCTTTTTCTTTCTATTTTATCTGTTTCCTTATGTATTTCTTTGTTTTTCTTTCTATTTTATATGTTTCCTTATGTATTTCTTTGTTTTTCTTTCTATTTTATCTGTTTCCTTATGTATTTCTTTGTTTCTTATGTATTACTTTGTTTTTCCTTCTATTTTTTTCTCCTTATGTATTTCTTTGTTTTCCCCATTATTTATTCTTTCTATTCTTATGTATTTCTTTGTTCCTCTTTCTATCCAGTTTTCTTCGCATTTCCTTATATATTTCTTTGTTTTTCTGTTTTGTTTTTCCTTATGTATTTCATTGTTTCTTATGTATTACTTTGTTTTTCCTTATCTCCTTTTGCTCCTTATATATTTCTTTGTTATCCCAATTATCTATTCTTATTTCTATTCTTATGTATTTCTTTGTTTTTCCTTCTCTCTTTTTATCTTATCCTTATGTATTTCTTTGCTCTTTTCTCTTCATTTATCCTATATATTTTTTTTAATTTTCCATCTTCGAAGTGCGCATGCTCTGAAGCTCGAGTTTATTCCAAGAACGAGCGGGAATCGCTCGACTCGGGCTGATGGAGACGGGGTTTTTCAAACTCGGACTTTTTTCTCGAGAAGCGCTGATCGGGCTAGAATCTCGAGCTTGAGCAAACTCGGGCTGATGGAGACGCACCTTCTATGGACAGAGACTAAATTGTTAATATATTTTATAGCCTATTTGGGAGACAGTCCCCCATTTAGGAGACCAATTTTCTTTGTTTACATTCGCTGCAAAGGGATTACCTGTGATAAGCAGATTCCTCATGAAAAATTACCTCTTTTGACTGTCTACTTCAAAGATTCACTGTTCACTTTTGTTTTCATAACATTTTTTGTTTGGATCCAAACATCAAACAAACAGGCTTCTGACCTCAGTGAGGCAAAAATTTGGCTGGGAGAATCTGTCTTGTTGTTGGTGTTGTTGTTTTTCTTTCGATTTTTGCGTACGATTCGGTTCCGAATATACTGACGCCATCTACGTGCAGGTTTCTGTACTTATTTCTATCTTTTGTTTTCAATTTCACTTTTGTCAAGAAGTTCGCAGATCCAGTATTAGGCCTGTGAATAATATTCGAATAGCTTACCGCCGATCGGTAATCGAATACCACTTCTCTTACTATTCGAATATTCGTCCAATAATGAATAGTGATTTGGACATTCGATTACCTAAAACATCATGACAAAATGATCTTTATAACATCAGGAAATACTGCTTAACAGACGATAAGCACATAAAAGCCGTAAAGAGACATTTTACTTGCTAAAATAATAATACAGAGGTTCAAAATGTGATATGAAAAGTACAAAAACACACGAAAGTAAGAGTTATGGCATCACTTTGACAATGAAACACAAAAGCCGGTCGGCCACAATCGGTTTATAGTCACCCGGTACGATACACAGTGGCCTAGCTCGCTATGTGCAGAGCTCTGCGCCTGTGTACTGTGGCAAGCTAGTTCAGCTCTGATTTATAAATGGAGTAAAGATGATAGTAATTCTTCAAATATGAAATATCGTTGCAATTTTCTTGACTCTAACAACATTGTTTTGAAAAAGTAAAAATCAACACTTAACAGTAATCCTGTGATATTATTTGTGTTTTGTTTTGATAGTCTTTGTGATCCTATTTCGTCTCATAATTTTTGGTTAGCTGCTTTGCTTGTGTTGGCGCATGCGCAATGTGGCTTGAATGTTTCCTTCAAGGTGTAAATGTATGATAAACTTAAGAAATCAATATTAACTTACGAATATCATTTCACTGCAATTTTCTTAACGCTTACAGAATTGTTTAAAAATATGAAATATCATCACTTTACGGTAAACTTGTGTCGTAACTCTCTATGTGATATTTTGTTGTTGTTTTGATAGTCCTTGTAATCATATTTCGTCTGGTATTTTGTGGCTTCCTTGCTTGTGTTAGTGCATGCACATTGTGGCTTGATGTTTCCTTTGAGGTGTACGATAAAGCAAGAATTATTGCTAACTTTCAAAAATCATTTCACTGCAATTTTCTTGACGCTTGCACAATTGTTTAAAAATAGGATATTTTGTCACTTTACAGTAAAATTGTGTCAAAACTGTCTCTGTGCTGCTATTTGTGGTTGTTTTGATAGTCCTTGTGATCCTATTTCGGCGTGTATTTTGTATTTTGGCTTCGATTCAGCTTTGCTTTTGTTAGGGCATGTGCACTGTGGCTTGAATGTTTACTTCAAGGTGTACGATAAAGTAAGAATTACATGTATTTTAAACTTTCGAATATCATTTCACTCCAATTTTATTGACGCTTACAGAATTGTTTAAAAATACAAAATACCATCACTTTAAGGTAAACTTATGTCATAACAGTCTCCTCTGTGATATTATTTGTTTTTTGGGGAGTCCTTCTGATCCTAATTTGTCTAGAAGTTTGTGGCATTTTTTTTCTCCATGCGTTTGCGCATGCGTGTTGTTACTCGACTGTTTTGACATTTAAAATGAAATTAACCTTCAAATTTAATATCATTGTAATTTTCTACTCCCCTAAATTTATTGCTAAACCAAGTAAGGTACATCACCGTACGGTAATCCTGTCTAGTAATTGTCTGTTTGATATTTATTTCATTGTTTTGATAATCATTTTGATCCCATTCCGTCTTGCATCTGGAAGTAACTGTGACTAGTTTGGGCATCGCTGCCGTCAACCGGAAGTTGAATTGGATGTAATACTTTGCATTTCCCGACATTTCTTGGGCATTTTCCAGAGCGATGAAAATTCACCTTAGTGTCATTCTCAACAATTAAGAAGACTATATCTACATTAAATCCACATTGTTTATTAGATTCAAAAAATTTCTAAAGGTCTAGAATTATCGTTACAAAAATCTGCAGTATCAAAATTTGAACGTGGGGTGGCATATTGATCGCAGGGGTACCGTCGACCACTGCAGACAGGTATTACTGTTACGCTCCGCACAACTACAATATGTGCATATCGTACGATAAATTTTGAAACTAGGTATTTGAAATATTCAAACTATTCGAATACCTGTTTGCTCGAATATTCGAGTAGTAAAAATGGTATTCGTCCCAGGCCTATCCGATATCAATGACAGTCCTTCCACTTGATGTTTTTGGGGGGTCGTATCTTCTATTTCTTTTATCATCAAAATGTCTTGAATAAAGCCTGGAATGTTGTCAGTTCAAACTTATCTTTGCCACTTAGTAGAGTAGAGGCAGGTATTTTCGGCCGGGGTGAGATTTCGGCCGGTCCATGGTATATGCATGGTAATATCACTTTAAAATGCATAGCATGAGAGCATATCACACATCACACACAAATATGTACCAAAGTAGTGCTGTATCGAAACGGTTAAACGTCCGGAACACGACCGTGAGGTCCAAAAACCGAATGGATTTCACCGTTTTCGGTTAGCTGTGAAAAGTGCTAGACTCTGCATGATTTTGAATACATGGGAATGTCCAAAAGCAAAACATAAAACTTGCTATAAAAGCCTCTTTTTTATTCATAACAGTGCCAAAATGTATCAATTTACCTACCATGATTTGATATTAGAATGTCTTATTTCTTGTTATTTTGTGGTTTAAAAGTTGGTTCTAGCTTCAAATGTCGATAATCGTTCAGCAATGCTGGGCTGCCATCTTGGTATCATGAATATAGATCTACAGTTAACCTTGCATAACTCGAAGTCGCGTAAGTCGAACTTTCTCTAAGTCGAATCAGTTTTTTTTCACCAAACTATGCAAAACATGTGTTATTTACATTTCCTAGTCAAATTTTGCATAAGTCAAACTATTTTTGGTGGTCCCAACAGATCCGACTCGGGCAAAGTTAACTGTAAAGCTTTATGTAAGTTTACATGTGTAAAACCAGCTTTGTGTAAAGCTCGCTGGTGCCCTCTCCTGATCAGATCTTACATGCAGGGATTTGGTAGACAATATGGCTGCCCCCATGCACAGTGGTTTAGCCAGCCGGGCGTCTGGGCGTCTTTTGGACGCCCATTTCTTCTGGAAGACGCCCAGCAAAATTTGCAAGACGCCTTGATCAAAATCATTTGATGGACGCCCTCTTTTAATAGTTAAAGATCAATTTGCAAGACACCTTTTAAAAATCATTTGATGGACGCCCTTTCAGTTTTTGTAAAGATGTTTTGTATTCACGATAATTTATATCCTCGGCTTCTCAGCAGAAGTCGAAGTCGTAAACGCTCCCGCAAACAAGTACCGTACGTGCGTACGGGTCTAGGCTGTAGCTACTTAGTCTTTGCGCGACACCTTTTGTGAAAATTTTCTTTCCGAAACGCATTATCACTGTTACAATGAGAGGTCTAAAAATTATCATCATCTGTGTAATGAGACTATCGCTAGATCTACGACCGGATACACCACACAGAGAAATTGTTCCTTACCACATTAAATCCATAGTCACCTCAAAAAATCAATCTGTAAAGCCAAAGCCTGCCTCAAAAATACGGAATTAGTGCCATTTTTTAAAGTCACGCGGCGCTTAAGTCGGGTTGTGAGGAACAGAGTCACCGAAAACGCGCTAAAACTCAAGAAATCGGTGGATTTATGACGGGGTTTTTTACTTATCGCGCGCGAGATTGATGCTCATCAAGTGAAATGGTATCCGTGAAAAAACAAATTGGAAAAGAAAAATCGCCCGGAACTGTGCGCATTCAGTGTATTTATGTACGTACATACATATACGCAGTGGCAGATTTAGGGGGGGCAGGCAATCCCGGCCTGTGCCCCCGCCCTTTTGAGGGAAAACAATGCATTGTCCCCCCCCCCCATTGCGATTGTGCCCCCCCCCCCTTTTCGACCAGGAAACCTTTTTTTTTTTTTTTTTTTTGTTGCTTGTCAGAGAATTATGGAGGGGAACTGGACCCAATAACACACCCCCCCCCCCACTGAGCGACTTTTGGAGGGCTGGCGAAAAAAATTGTTTGGTTGACATTGGTACAGTGTTAACTTGGTGGTAAAGTAATACTTACATTAATACATGTATAATGAAAACTTACATTCATGTAGGGAAAACAAATCATCAGAATGTGTAACTTCAACATGTTTTTACCTTAAACACTGAGGGGATAATTCCAGCAAGCTAGGAGTAAACAAGCAAGGAAGCAGTGTCTTTTTAGATAGAAATAATGAAAAATTTCCAGCGGAAAGGGGGCGCTGCCCCCTTTTACCCCCACCGGGGGCGCTGCCCCCTGGACCCCCTGAATGGCTCGCTGCGCTCGCCCAATTTTTTGGACACCCTGCTTTTTAATTTTGACACCCAATTTTAAAATCCTGGCTAAAGCCCTGCCCATGCAACAGAATTATTAGACTCTATCGACATTTTGAAGCTTAAACTCACTTTTGAAAACTACAAAATATCAATAAATAAGACATTTTAAGCTCAAATTTTGGTAGGTAAATGCTTTTATCACTATTACAATTAAAAAGAGGAAAATAATGGCATTTGTAGCAAGTCTCTTTTTTTGTTGTTGTTATGCCTGTGTCCCATGTGTTCAAAATGGTGTATCACCCAATTATTATAACCTCGCATATGCGTGAGTGCGTTTAACTGAAAACCGTCCGGTTTTAGCCCTCGTTAAACGGAAAATGAAATAACTGAGATATTACAGCACTATATCAAAGTCACAAGGGAAGCGCAGTAGCAAGTCCTCACTTATGGATCCTGCTGAGTATCATTGTAGAAGTAAGAGTAGCAATGAAAAAAGTATCCATAAATGACGAAATCTGCATTGATGCTAAAGGTCGAGGTTTCAAAGAAGAGATCTGATCGATCATACACTATATGCCTTCCAAAGGATGGCTAGAGAGTATGAATTAACGAGGGAAGTTCTCTCTAGCCCACATTCAGAGGGCATGCAGTGCATGATCAAATCTCTTCGTCGAGACTTTGACATTTAAAATCAATCGAGATTTCGTTAGACATCTTCATTACTGCAGCACATCGTATAGTTTTGATTACATTGCAGCAATGACAGCGTACGCACACGTGTATGCGCCAAAAAGCCACCATTTTGAATCTGCATTATACATACAAGAGACTCTATGGAGATCGACGCTCTGTAAGTTTTGGATAATTTCTGAACACCTTTTTTTTGTATATTCCAATGTTTTTATTAAATATTTTTAAAAATTATAAGTCTATCAAAAGTCTCCTTACCTTAGGAGGAAACGCTATGGTGAAGAACCTTTCAGGAGCGGATGCCAATTAAACAGTCATTTTCCAGACCAGGGTTTTTTTAAGAACGTTTGAATCACACCACGTAATAATATAGTGGTCATATTGACCACTACGCGGGACGAATGCAAAAATACTAGTCATTTTCTATCGCATGTACTTAAGGTATGGGGGGAAAAGTAAGATAAATGTTTAAAATACTTCCTTTCAAATTCAGCGCTTTAAAATCTCTTTCCTACCTTAAATGGCCGTTAAATGGCAGCAAAATCCAAAGTCAAAATCATGTCCAAAACCTAAGAAATCCCCCCAATTTTTTTCGCGATCGCATGTTGTTTTCCTGCTGCCGATGTTTTTAGACTAAATCGGCCAATAAAATTTTGTCCAGATCCACAACGAAACTCGGTATCGCGTGCACATCAATCTCTACGATCGCACACACGGAAAATTGGGACTTACGTGTGCGCGATAGGAACCGAACTTTTAACGACCGAATTTTTTAGCGGGAGATGTCAGCGCTCGCGGCAATCAGGAAATGTACACCATGACTTGCGATACCCCGTTTCGCCAGAAGTGACAGTAAATTACGGATTTCATTTTTGGAATTATCTTTTCCAACATCGGTGAGTTGAATTTATTGTATTTCATGAATATGTTGGTGTCGTTTTTTGTAAATTAAATGCCGATTATGAGTGAATGTTGGTGACTTTTGTGCAGTGGTGTTTTGAAAGTGTCGAGGTGGATGACTGCTTAGAGTCTACACACGAAGTATAGTAAAGTCGCTATGAGTGGTTTGAATCTAAGTTACTAGATGACTAGGACTTAGGAGAGGTGGATTAAAAAACATAGCTTTTTTTTTTTTTATGGTCAGGGGTCCTAAAGCTACGCAGGTCCTAAAGCTACGCAGGTCCTAAAGCTACGCACCCCGCAAATACGCGCAATACGACGCGTTCAATGCGCCAAACTTCTGGTGTGACTGAGCAACGAGATTATCATTTACGTTCGCCAAAAAGAATGAGTAATTTTCCTTCATTTTTGGTGATATTATCACTATTTTGAAATCGGGGTGAAATTCGCATTAGTCAGCTTCAAAATCAAGATTTGCATTCATTTATTACGTGTGCATAGCTTTAGGACCCTTTCATTTTTTCGACCAAATTCAACATGGGTATCGACATCGACATGAAAATTAATGTTATTGATATTTGTCCGTCGTAATTTTCTCAGGGATTTTATTAAGAGTATGAAGAACCTCACATTAATCACTGAAAAGGTGACTTTTTAGCCGCTGGAAACAAAGTGCGTAGCTTTAGCCTAGGTCCCCCCATCATACTCCTCTAACTTAGAGCCTTTTCTAAGCTACTTCC